>CM055728.1:1211657-1261657 GCA_029465975.1 Dallia pectoralis
CACTGAGCTGGGTAAAGTTTTTATGATTTCTCATACCTGTACCACTTTCTGCAACTGGACATGCACTGAGCATTGATGAGTTCCAATTATAGGGGTATATAGTATAACTGATAGGGAAAGACTGGTCTAGAAAATGTGCATGCTACAAGTCCAGGAGTGTTCAGTGAGGATGATGGGATCAGAATCTCGAAGTGCAATCTAAACAAGAGAGAACATATATATGATTATAGATTCGATAAAACATTAATGACATTGTATAATATACTTCCCAATAAACCACTATTAATATTGCTCACACTGAATTTAGAATACTGCTATATTTGTGTTTTCTCTTCCAATCCAAATATAATTGTACACTATAAACATAAGAATGCACAGTACAATCAGAATTTAGACTGGTTCCACAGCATAACAGTCTAATCTTTTCTATTTCATCACCGTGAAGCTTGTCGATTTTACTCATTGTACGATTTCCGTCATCAAACTGAATTATTTACCCAGCTTACCTTTAACACTTGTTAGAACATTGAGCAAAAACGTGAATTTCGCTTAATGTGACTTATAGTCCGGTGCGCATTATATATGAAAAAATATCAAAAATAGACCATTCATTGACATACGCCTTATAATCTAGTGCGCATATAGTGCAAAAAAAATACGAGTAGTTAGACATTTATCGCGAGTAATCAGCTTAAACGCATCACAATCGGCAAAGTACAGCGTTGATGTATAAGCATTGCAACTTACCTTAAATGTTGGCAAGGGATGACAAAGCATACCTTTTAGCTTTTCCTGTTACTGGCTGCAGTCTGTATTGTCAAATGTTCATCCTTAAACGGTGATTTAAATTGCTATATAAGCCCGACAATCCTAGCCGTGGCCAAGCGTCACCGTTGCTTAACTGTCTAGCCGACGTTAGCTAAAATGAGGCGAATAGCAAAGTTATCTACATTCCAAAACACTTGTAAAATAAAAGCGTAAATACAATTCCATCTGATGAGGAGAACCGAACAGGGAAGCTTGGGCTCCACAGGCGAGTGCCCTAACCACTCCCCCAAACAGGGATATGTGTGATTTCTGAGTTAATTACAGTGCTGTCGTTTTATTTCCGGTCGTTGTTTTAGATGGTATTTAAAATAAACACCACAAACTTACAGACTGGCTCTGGAAATGGCTTTTGACTGCACTACACCCCTAGTTTGTGACACACGCATGTTTGACGAAAATTCCTTTATTGAATTCAAGCAAAGAGAACACAGACATTAAAGGGAGCCGCGGGTCGACCTGTACGATTCCATAGTAAAAACACAAGCAGTAAAATTCTTCTTCGTTTGTTGATCAATTTCCTGTTAATTCCGGTGGAAAAAATGCGCCCTCTGCTGGATAAATATCTGTTAGGCGTTTACAATGCCGTAGCGTATACACGACCGATGGGACGACTAGGTAGGTGGTGGCGTAACTGTGTTGTGTGTATCACACACTGAGGGTGGTCACCTCCCAATGGAAGCGTGTATCACTACATAACAGACAACAGGAGCTTTAATTTTCTCCTAGTTCACCCCCCATACACACACACACACACACATATACATACACACACGCACATACACATATACATACACACACACACATACACACACACATACACACACACACACACATACACACACACACACACACACACACACACATACACACATAGACACAGACCACTTCATATTGTAGGCAATGTGAAACGCAGATAAACTCATTTACCCATAGGCCATAGGGCTCTGGATTCTGTGGGGTACATGCCTTTAAAGTCCTCACATACTCTACATAACAACCCACCAATAAGAAAACCATATTGAGCAATCCATCCAATTCCAGATGTATTTTTAAACGCCTTTTCATGGAAACAAATTCTCAGGAAATCCATGTTTTTCCATGCCTGCAGTCGGCTGTTCTCAGTGTTTCATCTCTTTCAGTCACACTGTCCTCACAACTCACGTCCCTCCCTGTATTAGAGTGGGGACATATCTACTGTCAGTCACACTGTCCTCACAACTCACCTCCCTCCATGTATTAGAGTGGGACATATCTACTGTCAGTCACACTGTCCTCACAACTCACCTCCCTCCCTGTATTAGAGTGGGGACATATCTACTGTCAGTCACACTGTCCTCACAACTCACGTCCCTCCCTGTATTAGAGTGGGGACATATCTACTGTCAGTCACACTGTCCTCACAACTCACCTCCCTCCCTGTGTAAGAGTGGGGACATATCTACTGTCAGTCACACTGTCCTCACAACTCACCTCCCTCCATGTGTAAGAGTGGGGACATATCTACTGTCAGTCACACTGTCCTCACAACTCACCTCCCTCCCTGTGTAAGAGTGGGGACATATCTACTGTCAGTCACACTGTCCTCACAACTCACGTCCCTCCTGTGTAAGAGTGGGGACATATCTACTGTCAGTCACACTGTCCTCACAACTCACCTCCCTCCCTGTGTAAGAGTGGGGACATATCTACTGTCAGTCACACTGTCCTCACAACTCACCTCCCTCCCTGTGTATTAGAGTGGGGACATATCTACTGTCAGTCACACTGTCCTCACAACTCACGTCCCTCCTGTATTAGAGTGGGACATATCTACTGTCAGTCACACTGTCCTCACAACTCACCTCCCTCCCTGTATTAGAGTGGGACATATCTACTGTCAGTCACACTGTCCTCACAACTCACCTCCCTCCCTGTATTAGAGTGGGGACATATCTACTGTCAGTCACACTGTCCTCACAACTCACCTCCCTCCCTGTATAAGAGTGGGGACATATCTACTGTCAGTCACACTGTCCTCACAACTCACCTCCCTCCCTGTGTAGAGTGGGGACATATCTACTGTCAGTCACACTGTCCTCACAACTCACCTCCCTCCCTGTATTAGAGTGGGGACATATCTACTGTCAGTCACACTGTCCTCACAACTCACCTCCCTCCCTGTATTAGAGTGGGGACATATCTACTGTCAGTCACACTGTCCTCACAACTCACCTCCCTCCCTGTGTAAGAGTGGGGACATATCTACTGTCAGTCACACTGTCCTCACAACTCACCTCCCTCCCTGTATTAGAGTGGGGACATATCTACTGTCAGTCACACTGTCCTCACAACTCACCTCCCTCCATGTGTAGAGTGGGGACATATCTACTGTCAGTCACACTGTCCTCACAACTCACCTCCCTCCCTGTATTAGAGTGGGGACATATCTACTGTCAGTCACACTGTCCTCACAACTCACCTCCCTCCTGTATTAGAGTGGGGACATATCTACTGTCAGTCACACTGTCCTCACAACTCACCTCCCTCCATGTGTAAGAGTGGGGACATATCTACTGTCAGTCACACTGTCCTCACAACTCACCTCCCTCCCTGTGTAAGAGTGGGGACATATCTACTGTCAGTCACACTGTCCTCACAACTCACCTCCCTCCCTGTGTAAGAGTGGGGACATATCTACTGTCAGTCACACTGTCCTCACAACTCACCTCCCTCCCTGTGTAAGAGTGGGGACATATCTACTGTCAGTCACACTGTCCTCACAACTCACCTCCCTCCCTGTGTAAGAGTGGGGACATATCTACTGTCAGTCACACTGTCCTCACAACTCACCTCCCTCCCTGTGTAAGAGTGGGGACATATCTACTGTCAGTCACACTGTCCTCACAACTCACCTCCCTCCCTGTGTAAGAGTGGGACGTGAGCAGTGGGAGGGGCTTAAGCTGGATCACGGAGCAGTGGGGAGGGGCTTAAGCTGGATCACGGAGCAGTGGGGAGGGGCTTAAGCCCGATCACGGAGCAGTGGGGAGGGGCTTAAGCCGGATCACGGAGCAGTGGGGAGGGGCTTAAGCCGGATATGAGCCACCCATGCGGTTTCCAGGGCTAACAACATCGGGTCCCAATGAAGTGTGCACTGGAACATCCCTGAAGCACCCTAGAAATGTTTTTTGGGAGGGGAGCTAATGGGGTGTTCGAGGGGGGTGGTGGAGGAAAACCTAAGTGATAGACCCAGCCAGTAGGTGGCTCAGAACCTTTAACTACACCCAGTGCCATCTCTTAGGGGTCGGGTAATGCCTCCTGTGGGGTTTCACCGTCACTTCCTCTACTAGTGCCCACATAGAAGTGGCTTTTATCTCCTCCACCTGAGCTATCAGAGGAATGGCCCCATCCTCCTCCATCCGACCTCATGGAGGACTTGGCCTTTCTACCTCCACCAGAGCTCCTCCGGCGTTTTACAGCCCTTCCCTACCAACATGCGACTGCAGGGAGGGGCAAAAACATTGGGGTCCACTTCCCTGGCTTAGCGCCCTCTCTCCCTGTTCAGCACCTGATGTTGCCTGGCCTGTCTGGGAGCCAGGGCCTTAGGTACTGTCATGATTCATAGACCACTGAGGACATCTAGTGGGCTAGGAGGGTATTGGGGCACTTATGTAATTTTGAGTTTCTCACCTGAATCAGATGTGGGTGATTAGAATGGACATAGCTGGTTAAGATTCTGTGATTGTTTGCTATAAAAGTAATTGGGTCTTGGTGCACAGTGTGGGATATTGTCTACATTACTATGTTGTTTATGTGGTATTGGAAGTATTGGAAGACGATTGTCGCCGGTTTGGATGTATTTTATAAGTCGCTGTGTAGCGCATTTTCAGTTCTATAGTATATTCTAAAATATTGTTTTCATTTAAAATAACCTTTTAAACTGAATAACACACCTCTGCGCCTGGCTTCCTCTGCACTACACTTGGTTCGTGACATTCAGTTTTTCATTTAAAATGAATTAGCAGATATTTCTCAAATAAATAGGAAACAATTATTGTTTTCACTTTGTAATTAGCTGGTATTCTTTGTAAAGAACATGACCTAGTACACAAAATCCCTGTATGAACCTTCGAAATTAATTAGCGTATCCTAGAAATGGCTTTTTTCCATCTCCACCCTGATATCCGTGATGTTGTATCCGAGAAAGGAGACAGACTGCTGAAAAAACAAGCATTTTTCCATTTAGCATATATATCACGGCCCAACAGTCTTTCAAGTAACCTGTGCACCAGGGCAACATAGCAGGTCCTGGTAGCAGTATAGAAATGTTGTCAATATATACCACGACGGGACTGGTTGTAGTGACTGGTTCTACCTGAGCAGGTTTATAATGCCAAATCTCAATTTCCGCCTAAAATGACCCACCCCAATCTCAATGGATAATGCTCTGGAACAGAACCATGTAGAAAGATTTGATAAAGGGCATTTAAAAAAATGAATTAATGATAATGTAACACATAATATCTGGCATGCCCAGTGTAGTGTGCCCAGGTTTACTAAAATAATGAAATTACGAACATTTGAACGATTTATTGATTTTGAACATCAACTACATTAAACGTCCCAGCCAGTTTCTAATGACACGCCCACGTCGCATCTGCAATGTCACCAGTTAAAATGATCACCAGTTAAAACGTAACAGCGGAACGTGATAGCTGGATGTTGGTTGGAGTTGAGAAGGAATTGATTGCTTTTCCTTGGTAAAAGCAAGGAAAAGCAATCAACATCGGTCCGATGTTGATTTTGAATCTAACATTGCATTTTTTTGCACTGAATTTCTAACACTGAATTTTTAGACACTGAAGTTTCTTGCACTGAAATTTCATGCATGTTATTATTTTTTGTCGAAAGATTTTCACTCCAAAAATAATTCAGATGATTTATTTAAATGCAAAAAAAAAATCAGATGCTTTATTTCAATGCATGCTTGATTCTGTGTGTTATCAATTGTATCTGCTGGGTGTTTATAAGATCTTGCATTTAACTGGCTATTGTATAAAGGAATTGCTGTACCTTAATCTTTCTCATTTCATAAGGCTTCAGAGTCAGTTAATGCAGAAGTTAATGTCAATGCAGAAGACTCTGTATCTGATCCCAACTGCAACAGGAGGAAGACAACAAGAAAAACTAGCTGCTCGGTGACCTTTTATCCAGAGCCCAAGACTAACCGTGAAACTGATCTGAGGTTTTAAAATATAACACATGTTTGCTGTCGGTTTGCAATGAATTTATATATCTTTTATCTCTCTTACAAATGTATATTTTTTGTCAGCTTCGAGCATGTCTACGTTTCTGACCAAGTTACATTTTTAATACAGGGTAATGTAAATAGCTGCACTCTGAAACAAAGCTGCTAATGGAATGCCAACTCTTGTTCGCAATTTCAACTTTCAACTACCAGCTGTCCTTTGCAATGTGACTTGTGTAACACAGCCTTTGATGCTGATACAAACCTAAAGCGTGGTCATTTAATTTAATTAAAGTATCACGGCTGTATAGGATTTGATGATTAGGTGTGGATCTGGATCTGGGTGCACAGGGTTGGTTATTATTTCCAGTTCACAACATTAGATAGAGGTGAGGGTTTAAACTACGATTATCTGTTTTTTTATTAGATGATTATAAGTCGTGATTGCACAATTTTACTTTCATTACAGTTTACGGTTTGTTTTAAGTTAAAATAAGCCCGTCTTTTAAAATGGAGATAACACGCTCTGAGCCTGGCTTTTCCTCTGCACTACACCTTTGGTACGTTACAGCCTGTATGTAGCTCAAACTCCAACCAATGCTGCAAACACAAAGCAATGCAATGATGATGGTAAATCATATCCTTACACTAGACCAGAACCTGCCCTTCGAAATGAAAAAGATCACTGTTGTCATGCCATGGTAGCTTCACCTCAGCAGCCCGTATATGGTGTCAAAGGGCCATCTGTTTCCAAAAATCTTCCAGATGATAAATGTAAAATTTGTTCCAGAATATCAGCATAGCATGTGTTTTGGGGTTACACGTCAGCTATCAGCTTTGGGGTTTGATTCTACCAATCATGAAGCTGAGTGGTATATTGGCAATCAGCTGACAGAGATGAATTCAAGACTAGTTAACATAAAACCACCTGTCGAATTAACTAGAGTGCCCAGTTGTCTGGTTGAGCGAAAGTTCTGCAAGGCTTCAGAATGAAGAGCCTTTCTTTAAGACATCTTCCAAACAAATCTTTTTCTTCTAGTGTTTGGAATATACGTAGTGTAAAACATTGGGGGCCATAATGGGCTACTCAACTTTTGCATTTGGATCTAATAATGGAACGCTACTCAAATACTTTCACAGAACTCAGTATGTCCCTAAACAGACAGTTACAACATTTATGTTATGGAGGGAATTGCCTGAAAAGGCAAAACATTTAATGACTGGCTTAAGTGAGGAATAAATGTTTTTATGATCAACATTATTTTAAAAACCGTTAGACTGAAAAGTGTGATTTCATAAATAGCCCCAGTGATTGCTAACCAGGCCCCAGCTGAGCTAACAACAAAACAATCACCAGACACAGGAAGTGCATTCAGACTTTCCGTGTAAAACCAAAACTCACCACACTCGTGACAATAATAACAGCCCCAAATGGAACAAAGTTCATGAGTGACCCATACTTGACCTGGAGGTACGATGTGTGACCTTGTAGTTCAGCCTCTACTCAGCCAGCTGCTGCTGCGCGCCAATTAGTTAAAAACCTCCACTAAAAGGTTCCACTTTATTTGTTCCATCTGTGTGATGGATGGAGGTTGGGTTTGGTCATGTTCACAGACGTCAGAGACGCCCTCTGTTTGGGGAGTATTGTGTTCACAGCACTGTTGACAGATGCACTAAGCATGATTAAAGAAGCATGCTTAACTTTATAGTCTGGCAGTGTGTTTGGTCTTTGTGTGTCTATATGTTTGGTATAAGGTGTCACGGCAAGAAAATATATACTATGCTCTTGTGATGTTTTTCCTGTTTAGAATTAAAGAAAAGATTAGCTTTGTTGAATGGCAGAATATCTGTGGTAGATGGAAAGCATTTGCCCTCATCAGTTTCTTTCATGTTTAAATTTTGTTGCATATCATTGACTGAGTTAATGTTGTGCTTGTTTTATTTTGTGTGTTTGTTTGTGTGTGAGTGTGTTTGTGTGTGTGTGTGTGTGCCACCAGGGCCAACCAGGAATTCTGTAAAATAATCTGCCGAAACATCACAAAACACTTGATCTGAGTTGCTATGAGAAGGGGACAGATGGAGAGGGTGTTTGAACATCTGTTTGAAAGTGGTCATCTGACTTGAATCTGTTTTGCTGGCTTCAAATGATTAATAATCTGGATACCAATCAAATGAAAATTGGATTTCACAGGTTGTTATGGGGTGAAGGAGAATGGAGCTGGCTGGGACTATTAGAGTCTCATTTGCTTCCTAAATGACTGAGCGACCTTGAGTTGCATCTGAATGGCCTTGTTCTGTTTACCAGCTAGATTCCAGGTAGGATTAGGCCTCAGTCATTTGCCTGTGGATAATGACACTTCTGCTTTGGTTTCTTGTTTTCATTCACGTCTCTTGTCATTCTATCTGAGGGAATGTGACTGCCATTTTGAAACTGTGTGAATGTCAGTGTGTGAGTATGTCTGTTTATGGGTGTGTGAGCTTCAGCTGCTCATTTTTATGACGTTGCTCTACATCCAGTATGCTAGTCTAGACCAAGCTGCTCTACATCCAGTATGCTAGTCTAGTCCACGCTGCTCTACATCCCATATGCTAGTCTAGACCACGCTGCTCTACATCCAGTATGCTAGTCTAGACCACGCTGCTCTACATCCAGTATGCTAGTCTAGTCCACGCTGCTCTACATCCAGTATGCTAGTCTAGTCCACGCTGCTCTACATCCAGTATGCTAGTCTAGTCCACGCTGCTCTACATCCAGTATGCTAGTCTAGACCACGCTGCTCTACATCCAGTATGCTAGTCTAGACCACGCTGCTCTACATCCAGTATGCTAGTCTAGACCACGCTGCTCTACATCCAGTATGCTAGTCTAGACCAAGCTGCTCTACATCCAGTATGCTAGTATAGACCAGGCTGCTCTACATCCAGTATGCTAGTCTAGACCACGCTGCTCTACATCCAGTATGCTAGTCTAGACCAAGCTGCTCTACATCCAGTATGCTAGTCTAGACCATCCAGTATGCGCCGCTCTACATCCAGTATGCTAGTCTAGACCACGCTGCTCTACATCCTGTATGCTAGTCTAGACCACGCGCATCCAGTATGCTAGTTTAGACCACGCTGCTCTACATCCAGTATGCTAGTCTAGACCACGCTGCTCTACATCCAGCTCTACATCCAGTATGCTAGTGCTCTACATCCAGACCACGCTGCTCTACATCCAGTATGCTAGTCTATGCTGATGCTAGTCTAGACCAAGCTTCTCTACATCCAGTATGCTAGTCTAGACCACGCTGCTCTACATTCAGTATGCTAGTCTAGACCAAGCTGCTCAGTATGCATCCAGTATGCTACAGTATCTAGACCACGCTGCTCTACATCCAGTATGCTAGTCTGCTCTACACCATGCTAGCTGCTGCTCTACATCCAGTATGCTAGTCTAGACCACGCTGCTCTACATCCTGTATGCTAGTTCTAGACCACGCTGCTCTACATCCTCTACATCCAGTATGCTAGTCTAGACCACGCTGCTCTACATCCTGTATGCTCCAGTCTAGACCACGCTGCTCTACATCCAGTATGCTAGTCTAGACCACGCTGCTGCGAGTATGCTACATCCCGTATGCTAGTCAAGATCACGCCGCTCTACATCCCGTATGCCGTCGAGATCTACATCCCTATGCTAGTCTAGACCACGCTGCTCTACATCAGTATGCTAGTCTAGACCAGCTGCTCTACATCCAGTATGCTAGTCTAGATCACGCTGCTCTACATCCAGTATGCTAGTTTAGACCACGCTGCTCTACATCCAGTATGCTAGTTTTGACCACGCTGCTCTACATCCAGTATGCTGGTCTAGACCACGCTGCTGCTGCTACATCCAGTATGCTAGTCTAGACCACGCTGCTCTACATCCCAGTATGCTAGTCAAGACCACGCTGCTCTACATCCAGTATGCTAGTCTAGACCAAGCTGCTCTACATCAGTATGCTAGTCTAGTCACGCTGCTCTACATCCAGTATGCTAGTCTAGACCACGCTGCTCTACATCCAGTATGCTAGTCTCCAGACCACGCTGCTCTACATCCAGTATGCTAGTTTAGACCACGCTGCTCTACATGCTAGTCTAGACCCAGTATGCTAGTCTGGACCACGCTGCTCTACATCCAGTATGCTCCAGTCTAGTTTAGACCACGCTGCTCTACATCAGTATGCTAGTCTGGACCATACATCCTGTATGCTGGTCTAGACCACGCTGCTGCACATGCTAGTCTAAACCACGCTGCTATACATCCCGTATGCTAGTCAAGATCACGCCGACCAAGTCGAGATCTGCTCTACATCCCATGCTAGTCTATGCCACGCTGCTCTACATCCAGTATGCTAGTTTAGACCACGCTGCTCTACATCCAGTATGCTAGTCTGGACCAAGCTGCTCTACATCTAGTATAGACAGTATGCTAGTCCACGCTGCTCTACATCCAGTATGCTAGTTTAGACCACGCTGCTCTACATCCAGTATGCTAGTCTAGACCACGCTGCTCTACATCCAGTATGCTGGTTTAGACCACACTGCTCTACATCCAGTATGCTAGTCTAGACCACGCTGCTCTACATCCAGTATGCTAGTTTTGACCACGCTGCTCTACATCCAGTATGCTAGTCTAGACCACGCTGCTCTATATTCAGTATGCTAGTTTAGACCACGCTGCTCTACATCCAGTATGCTAGTCTAGACCACGCTGCTCTACATCCAGTATGCTAGTCTAGACCAAGCTGCTCTACATCCAGTATGCTAGTCTAGTCCATGCTGCTCTACATCCCATATGCTAGTCTAGACCAAGCTTCTCTACATCCAGTATGCTAGTCTAGACCACGCTGCTCTACATCCAGTATGCTAGTTTAGACCACGCTGCTCTACATCCAGTATGCTAGTCTGGACCACGCTGCTCTACATCCTGTATGCTGGTCTAGACCACGCTGCTGCACATCGAGTATGCTAGTCTAAACCACGCTGCTATACATCCCGTATGCTAGTCAAGATCACGCCGCTCTACATCCAGTATGCTAGTCTAGACCAAGCTGCTCTACATTCAGTATGCTAGTCTAGTCCACGCTGCTCTACATCCCATATGCTAGTCTAGACCAAGCTGCTCTACATCCAGTATGCTAGTCTAGACCACGCTGCTCTACATCCAGTATGCTAGTTTAGACCACGCTGCTCTACATCCAGTATGCTAGTCTGGACCACGCTGCTCTACATCCTGTATGCTGGTCTAGACCACGCTGCTGCACATCGAGTATGCTAGTCTAAACCACGCTGCTATACATCCCGTATGCTAGTCAAGATCACGCCGCTCTACATCCCGTATGCTAGTCGAGATCACGCCGCTCTACATCCCCTATGCTAGTCTAGACCACGGTGCTCTACATACAGTATGCTAGTCTAGATCACGCTGTTCTACATCTAGTATGCTAGTTTAGACCACGCTGCTCTACATCCAGTATGCTAGTCTAGACCAAGCTGCTCTACATCCAGTATGCTAGTCTAGACCACGCTGCTCTACATCCAGTATGCTAGTTTTGACCATGCTGCTCTACATCCAGTATGCTAGTCTAGACCACGCTGCTCTACATCCAGTATGCTAGTCTAGATCACGCCGCTCTACATCCCGTATGCTAGTCTAGATCACGCCGCTCTACATCTCGTATGCTAGTCTAGACCACGGTGCTCTACATCCAGTATGCTAGTCTAGACCAAGCTGCTCTACATCCAGTATGCTAGTCTAGACCACACTGCTCTACATAAATATTTTCATGAGATAATATTGTCAAAGCTACATTGAAGGGGGATAAACCAGCTATGAACACTTAAAATGTTGATATATACATATTTTTTTTTTAAATTGTAGAACTATTTTGAACTCTAAACGTTAAAATAAACATGGTTATTTTATTTAACAATATGCTTCTTTTTTGTACATGAAATGCATGCTCACATCTTTTCTGCCTTTACTTGTTTGAAGCATTCATGCATTCTTGCGCAAGATCCTCCGGACATCTTGCACTGTTATTTCTTCAAATTTCTCCCTAGCATGCCCTGTAAAAAAACACAAGACAACAAGCAAAGATGATTAATATATTTAACCTTTAATCGGAATTTGTGAAATTGCGCAATGTTAAATTAGGATTCCAAATACACACTTGAGTGAAACATACCAAGGCAGATGAATTGTCGCCCCATTCACTGTTCGTATTGTGTACGTCTTCCTCTTCACTGCTGGGATCAGTTTTGTCTTCCTCTTCACTGCTGGGGTCGGGTACATTGTCCTCCATGCTGTTGGGATTGTGTATGTCATCATCCTCTTCATTACTGAGATTGGGTATGTCTCCCTCTTTGCTGTTGGGATCAGATACAGAGTATTCTGCATTGACATTAACTTCCTCTGAAGCCTGAAGAAATGAGAAAGGGTAAGGTACATTATTTAATTTATACTAGTATAGCCAGTTAAATGCAACATCGTATAAACATCCAGCGTGTTACAAAGAAAAAGAAATGTTATCATCAAACTAGTGGCTACATGGCTTATTAGGATAAAGTACAGGGTGATTTTTGTTCCCTGCCTCTAACAGACAAGCTACCTAGCAACCTTGCCGCATTAGTAACTGTAGCTACCAGTTACCTGAAAAACAAAAGATAAAGAGAAGTAATTGTTAACAAGCGCTAGTTACGTGTTGTCTTCTTACATGGCTCAGACGTAAATAGCTATCTAGCTAATGTTGATGTGAGCATTAACCATATAGCCAAGTAGCTAGTTAGCTGTTATCTCATATAGGCCTAGATAAAGTTAGAATTTAGCTCAAACTCACCTGTTCATTCCATCTGTACTTTGTCCTTTTTGGAATCCTTACACCTGATTCTCGAGTTTAAAGCGTAGTTTATGGCGACTGAAACACGCTGAAATATCTCCGGTTCAACATATGAAGTTTTGCTCGCGCGCAGGTAACAGGAAGTGACGTCGCTAATCAGCTCCGCCTCCATCCGCCTTCTTCTGATGCTTCATTGGACATTTTTCTCAGTTAATGTGAGGACCTGAGGTCTATCCCTCCCTCTGTCCCTCTCTATGCCAGTATTGGCACTTCCCCCTGTCAGCAGAGAGACAATCAAGGACATTCACTGCACCTGAGACTTCTCCGCACCTGTGTTTGGTTAGGCATTTTGCCCCTGTATTTAACCCTGCCTCATTCTGTTGGTGATTGTGGGATCATTGTTTGTACGTGTTGGATGTACGTACAGAGGTACGTTCCGGTGTTCTCCTGTTCGGAGTTTCTGATCGTTACGATCGTCTGTTTGTTGTTTTCGTGAGACCCGAAGTGTTTTCGGTATTAGTCTGAGTCGTTAAATAAAGACGTTATTATAGAATTCTCTGCGCCTGTGTCCGCTTCCTGCTACCTGCCTGTGAGCCAGACGTGACAGTTAATGCATGTAAAATATGTTCAAATATATGTTAATGTCCTGTCTGTCCGGGGCTTTCATTCATATCAGACTTATAAATGTTCCTCACAATACATACAGCAAAGGCGGAATTAGTTCATAGACTTTTATTAAAACTCCAATTGATTATTATTAGTATAGTATATGAATATAGGGCTCCAAAATGTTCGGCAGTAATTATGATTGCAGCTTCACTAACAAAAAAGATAATGTGCAATGCATAATATTTCATAGTATTAGAATATACAAGATGGATCTGAAAAAATGACTTGTAATCTACTTAAAAAATATTTTGACTGTTTTTGCTGTATAATAAAAGAAAATGTACATCTCCAGAAGAAATGTGTAAAATAAAATCTATTTGGTAGTATACTTAAAAGTTCAAGTAAGTTAACTATTTTCTAAATGTACTTTTTGAAAGTATATCAAAAGTAAACTAAAAGTGTACTATCCATTTTGTAGTATCCTTATAGTATACTTTAATATACTTTTTTTTCGTAAGGGTTGCCAAGGAGAAAAACATGTGATATCCAACACACAGCCATGTCTGTGTAAACACATGCATGCACAATGGCAAACACACAAAGACATATTGTATCAGGTGAACCAACATCTTTAAGAGGTCACAAGTCTCTGACCTACAATTGCACCGGTAAAACACAGAGGTCAGTTGGTATCAATAATACAGCCACTCAGATAAATAGCTTTGGGTGCACGATTGTGGAGCGCCAAGTACCTGTGACTCAGTTCATGATAGAGCACAACCTAGCCTGCCTCTGGCCTTTAGACATGATTGCTAGTAACATTGTATATTTCTGTATTGCTATGCAAACAAACTTATTAGCAGTAGTATCAAACGTGGTTGCCTGGCAGCAAGCAACTTTAAGCCAGTTCAGGCTATTTGGTGCCAATAGAGGAGCTGCGTTTTAAAAGTTAACTAATCTAGTCAGACACACTCCCAGCTTACGAAAAAGCAATACCAATTTCAAGGCTAGTCGAAATACAAGATTGAATGTGAATTGAAAAGAGGAGATCACATACTTCAGACTGATTGATACTATACAATGCTAAAGTGATCAAAATATTATAAAGTCATTTGAAATGTGAACACGCCCCACACGCTTGGTTGATGCCATTGTATGTATTTTAGCGATTTATTTTAACATTCAAAGTAAAAGTGCATTTAGATCCGACGTAGTCTGTTAATTGTGACGGCATTGTGAGCCAACTAATCAAACCCAAAAGGTTTATAAGATTGCAACCAATAAATTAAAGTAATTGTTAGGTTCTGAAGGAAGCCTCTAAATATTGGAGTGACGGGACAACATGGTGCTCAATCAAGGTAGTAGGCATTATTTCAGTCACGTGAATTGGTTGAGTGAAGGAGTGATTTACTGTCTAGTCCTGTTGGTTGAGTGAAGGAGTGATTCTGTGTCTAGTCGTGTTGGTTGAGTGAAGGAGTGATTCTGTGTCTAGTCGTGTTGGTTCAGTGAAGGAGTGATTCTGTGTCTAGTCGTGTTGGTTCAGTGAAGGAGTGATTCACTGTCTAGTCGTGTTGGTTCAGTGAAGGTGTGATTCACTGTCTAGTCGTGTTGGTTCAGTGAAGGAGTGATTCTGTGTCTAGTCGTGTTGGTTCAGTGAAGGAGTGAAATCAATCAATCAAATGCACTTCAGAAAGCCCTTATGACATCAGCAGTTGTCACAAAGTGCTTTTGCGAACACTCTGCCTGAAACCAGAGAGAAAGGCATTGCAATAAAGACCTTCAATCGCCATCACCTGGGACCGGTGTTAACGCATTGCTGCAGACGCGTTTTAGGGGGAGGGGGGTGCTGTCACTACTTCTCTCACTACTCCCCTCGAAGCTCCGCAATCATAAACGAGCAGACTTCAACGTTTGTCCTCACCTTCTTTCTATGTTAATCACTTCCTTGTACTGTCATATAATCACACACACCTGGTGTCCATCCCCTCATTAGGATAGATTATATAAGTTTCCTCTCTGTACGGTGTCTTTATAAGGTATTGTTGCGTGTATATTGCTGTTAGTTTATTAAAGACAAGTGTTACGACAGTCAAGTGTTCTGTGTTACGCCGTGCCTTTCCTCTGTTGTCAATAAGCAGTGTTGAGTGCCTTTCTGCTTCTTTCCTGTTGTACTGGGTAGGCTTAGTTTTGGTTCCCAGTCTTTAAGGTCGAGTGCTTCGTTAAATAAACCTCAGTTCAGCACCACGCCTCCGCCTGGCTCCTGGCATTACAATTTGGAAGTAACAAAACCATGGATTCGTTTCTCTGCATAATTTATTTAACACAACTTCGGATTTTTGCAAAGCTGTAAAGAAAAAGCTGTTTTAGAAATACATCTTATGATATCCTAAAAGGAGAGATTAGGATTGAGCTTAACGCAGACAGCTCTCACAGTCTTTTGTGATACAACCAGACAACTGTCGAGGTTCACTGTGAGATCTGCCAAGAAAACAAGCCTTTCATTTTGTTCTGAGTAAGAAGACCAACGTTCTCTGTTATCCACTTACTTACATAGGAAACACATGCTTCTGCAGTAGCGAACTTCACTTACATAGGAAACACATGCTTCTGCAGTAGCGAACTTCACTTACATAGAAAACACATTCTTCCGGTGTAGCGAACTTCACTTAGATAGGAAACACATGCTTCTGCAGTAGCGAACTTCACTAACATAGGAAACACATGCTTCTGGAGTAGCGAACTTCACTTACATAGGAAACACATGCTTCTGCAGTAGCGAACTTCACTTACATAGGAAACACATGCTTCTGCAGTAGCGAACTTCACTTACATAGGAAACACATGCTTCTGCAGTAGCGAACTTCACTTACATAGGAAACACATGCTTCTGGAGTAGCGAACTTCACTTACATAGAAAACACATTCTTCCGGTGTAGCGAACTTCATGTTTCATCGAAATATACCTCTGTGTGTCGTCTTCCAGAGGCAGCTTTCATAGTGAAAATAATAGTGGTCCCAAAAACGAACATTGAGATAAACCAAAAGATACTTTTGATTTGTCGGAGGATGTACCATGTCACATACTAAATCCTTGTGATGAATAGGACCAGATAAGAACGTGCTCCTGGGCCCCAACGTGGGTCTCCAATCTCTGTATAGGAGTGATCAAAGGCAGCTCAAGATCAAGACGTCTCTGGACATTGATTGTCACGCGTCCTCCTGGGCTTCATTAAATGATTCAGGCATTAATTACAATTTGGAAAGCACAAAGCTGGGGTGGAATTTGGTATGAATGGGAAACTAGTGTTAAATCTTGGTCCGTTCCTCATGTCAATCTCCCCTATGTGCTTTCTCCATAGTTCAGCACCCTTACACATTGGTAAGTGTGTGTCTGTCATCGACTCTCAGAAACCTAGGTGATTTCTGCACCCGTCAGTCACTCAGCTCTGTTTGTTTAGTTCTGAGGATCTCTTAAGTCTTTCAGACTCTGCACTCAATAAGCGACAGGTCAACTGCCTCTCAGACCCTCTGATCTGTCTAGACTTGGAGACACTTCTTCAACAAGTTTTCTACAGCTTATCATGTATTCCTGACTACCTCCTGATCAATCCGATCTGAACACAATCAGAGAAATCGCATGTTAGTGTTAAGTGTAGACGTGACCTATGTCAGAGTACACACTAGTCAGAGTACACACTAGTCAGCAGAGGTTTAAAGTAACAAATTATTTTTACTTCGTTACTTTACTAAAGTATTTTTTGTTTTTTTATCTGTACTTTACTTGACTATACATTTTTCTGCCGACTTTTACTTTAATTTTACTACATTTTAGAAATAAAATGTATATTTTTAGTCCACTACATTTCACAAACACCTCCGTTACTTTTAACAAATAGTAGTCACTTATTTATTATATCAATTGTCAATACACTAGTCAGAGTACACACTAGTCAGAGTACACACTAGTTAGAGTACACACTAGTCAGAGTACACACTAGTCAGAGTACACACTAGTCAGAGTACACACTAGTCAGAGTACACACAAGTTATAGTACACACTAGTTAGAGTACACACTAGTTAGAGTACACACTTGTCTGAGTACACACTAGTCAGAGTACACACTAGTCAGAGTACGCACTAATCAGAGTACACACTAGTTAGAGTACACACTAGTCAGAGTACACACTAGTTAGAGTACACACTAGTCAGAGTACACACTAGCTAGAGTACACACTTGTCAGAGTATACACTAGTTTTAGTACACACTATTTAGAGTACACACTAGTTATAGTACACACTAGTTATAGTACACACTAGCTAGAGTACACACTAGTCAGAGTATACACTAGTTTTAGTACACACTATTTAGAGTACACACTAGTTATAGTACACACTAGTTATAGTACACACTAGTTATAGTACACACTAGTCAGAGTACACACTAGTTATAGTACACACTAGTTATAGTACACACTAGTTATAGTACACACTAGTACACACTAGTTAGAGTATACACTAGTTAGAGTACACACTAGTACACATTAGTTAGAGTACACACTTGTTATAGTACAAACTAGTTAGAGTACACACTAGTACACATTAGTTAGAGTACACACTTGTTATAGTACACACTAGTTAGAGTACACACTAGTCAAAATATACACTAGTCAGTGTACACACTGGTCAGAGTACACACTAGTTAGAGTACAAACTAGTCAAAATATACACTAGTCAGAGTACACACTAGTCAGAGTACACACTAGTCAGAGTACACACTAGTCAGAGTACACACTAGTCAAAATATACACTAGTCAGAGTACACACTAGTTAGAGTACACACTAGTCAAAATATACACTAGTCAGAGTACACACTAGTCAGAGTACACACTAGTCAGAGTACACACTAGTTATAGTACACACTAGTTAGAGTACACACTAGTCAGAGTACACACTAGTTAGAGTATACACTAGTTAGAGTACACAGTAGTACACACTAGTTAGAGTACACACTAGTCAGAGTATACACTAGTTATAGTACAAACTAGTTATAGTACACACTAGTTAGAGTACACACTAGTAGAGTACACACTAGTTCAAAATATACACTAGTTAGAGTACACAGTAGTCAGAGTACACACTAGTCAGAGTACACACTAGTCAGAGTACACACTAGTCAAAATAGTACAAACTAGTTAGAGTACACACTTGTCTGAGTACACACTAGTTAGAGTACACACTAGTCAAAATATACACTAGTCAGAGTACACACTAGTCAGAGTACACACTAGTCAGAGTACACACTAGTCAGAGTACACACTAGTCAGAGTACACACTAGTCAGAGTACACACTAGTCAGAGTACACACTAGTTAGAGTACACACTAGTTATAGTACACACTAGTTAGAGTACACACTTGTCTGAGTACACACTAGTTAGAGTACACACTAGTCAAAATATACACTAGTCAGAGTACACACTAGTCAGAGTACACACTAGTCAGAGTACACACTAGTCAGAGTACGCACTAATCAGAGTACACACTAGTCAGAGTACACACTAGTCAGAGTACACACTAGTTAGTGTACACACTAGTTATAGTACACACTAGTTAGAGTACACACTAGTCAGAGTATACACTAGTTATAGTACACACTAGTTAGAGTACACACTAGTTATAGTACACACTAGTTAGAGTACACACTAGTTAGAGTACACACTAGTAAGAGTATACACTAGTTAGAGTACACACTAGTTATAGTACACACTAGTTATAGTACACATTAGTTATAGTACACACTAGTTAGAGTACAAACTAGTACATACTAGTTAGAGTATACACTAGTTAGAGTACACACTAGTACACACTAGTTAGAGTACACACTAGTTAGAGTACACACTAGTTATAGTACACACTAGTTAGAGTACACACTAGTTAGAGTACACACTAGTTAGAGTACACACTAGTCAAAATATACACTAGTCAGAGTACACACTAGTCAGAGTACACACTAGTCAGAGTACACACTAGTCAGAGTACACACTAGTCAGAGTATACACTTGTTATAGTACACACTAGTTAGAGTACACACTAGTACACACTAGTTAGAGTATACACTAGTTAGAGTACACACTAGTTAGAGTACACACTAGTTATAGTACACACTAGTTAGAGTACACACTTGTCTGAGTACACACTAGTTAGAGTACACACTAGTCAGAGTACACACTAGTCAGAGTACACACTAGTCAGAGTACACACTAGTTATAGTACACACTAGTTATAGTACACACTAGTTAGAGTACACACTTGTCTGAGTACACACTAGTTAGAGTACACACTAGTCAAAATATACACTAGTCAGAGTACACACTAGTCAGAGTACACACTAGTCAGAGTACACACTAGTCAGAGTACGCACTAATCAGAGTACACACTAGTCAGAGTACACACTAGTCAGAGTACACACTAGTTAGTGTACACACTAGTTATAGTACACACTAGTTAGAGTACACACTAGTCAGAGTATACACTAGTTATAGTACACACTAGTTAGAGTACACACTAGTTATAGTACACACTAGTTAGAGTACACACTAGTTAGAGTACACACTAGTAAGAGTATACACTAGTTAGAGTACACACTAGTTATAGTACACACTAGTTATAGTACACATTAGTTATAGTACACACTAGTTAGAGTACACACTAGTACATACTAGTTAGAGTATACACTAGTTAGAGTACACACTAGTACACACTAGTTAGAGTACACACTAGTTAGAGTACACACTAGTTATAGTACACACTAGTTAGAGTACACACTAGTTAGAGTACACACTAGTTAGAGTACACACTAGTCAAAATATACACTAGTCAGAGTACACACTAGTCAGAGTACACACTAGTCAGAGTACACACTAGTCAGAGTACACACTAGTCAGAGTATACACTTGTTATAGTACACACTAGTTAGAGTACACACTAGTACACACTAGTTAGAGTATACACTAGTTAGAGTACACACTAGTTAGAGTACACACTAGTTATAGTACACACTAGTTAGAGTACACACTTGTCTGAGTACACACTAGTTAGAGTACACACTAGTTAGAGTACACACTAGTCAAAATATACCTTAGTTAGAGTACACACTAGTCAGAGTACACACTAGTCAGAGTACACACTAGTCAAAATATACACTAGTCAGAGTACACACTAGTCAGAGTACACACTAGTCAGAGTACACACTAGTCAGAGTACACACTAGTTAGAGTACACACTAGTGAGAGTACACACTAGTCAGAGTACACACTAGTCAGAGTACACACTAGTCAGAGTACACACTAGTCAGAGTACACACTAGTTAGAGTACACACTTGTCACACTTGTCTGAGTACACACTTGTCTGAGTACACACTAGTTAGAGTACACACTAGTTAGAGTACACACTAGTTAGAGTACACACTAGTCAGAGTACACACTAGTCAGAGTACACACTAGTTATAG
The DNA here is from genome assembly GCA_029465975.1 of Dallia pectoralis. Taxonomy (NCBI): domain Eukaryota; kingdom Metazoa; phylum Chordata; class Actinopteri; order Esociformes; family Umbridae; genus Dallia; species Dallia pectoralis. Next base: position 1,232,693 of record CM055728.1, read on the forward strand.
TACGCACTAGTCACAGCTGGGGTCTGACTGTATTATTTGACTTTATTCAGAGAACAGATATTCTTAAACCCCTGCTGGGCTCCATGCATGTTTGGATATGTCCATGTTAAGTACCAGCTCAGCACATTGACCTCTCACCCCTGATCCATCACCTCCAGGGGTGTGTCAAATCGTCATGTTTACAAAATATCTGTCAAACCCAGGTGTTCTGCACTTGCAGTGAGTGCGTATGTATTTCTTTATGAGATCTCTTTACATGTTACACTTACGTTTGCCCAATGTGATGTGGAGTTGAACAGTCAGAGGACATCAATACCAGGCAACCACCTTAACCCCACTATCTCTCCTCCTGCTCCACCTCTCTCCTCCTCTCTTCTCCTCTCTCCTCTCTCCTCCTCTCTCCACCTGTTCCACCTCTCTCCTCCCCTCTCCTCCTCTCTCCACCTCTCTCCACCTGTTCCACTTCTCTCTACCTCTCCCATCCTCTTTTGTCAGCCTCATGAAAACATTGCAGTACGTCAGTGAGATGAGTTCCACCCCCTCCAGGTCCATCCAACAGCAAGCCTTTACCTGCCCTGGTGAGCCAGCATACCGAGGCTACATACCAGTTTGTTATTGTGTGGCCGGCATACCGAGGCTACATACCAGTTTGTTATTGTGTGGCCGGCATACCGAGGCTACATACCAGTTTGTTATTGTGTGGCCAGCATACCGAGGCTACATACCAGTTTGTTATTGTGTGGCCGGCATACCGAGGCTACATACCAGTTTGTTATTGTGTGGCCAGCATACCGAGGCTACATACCAGTTTGTTATTGTGTGGCCGGCATTCGGAGGCTACATACCAGTTTGTTATTGTGTGGCCAGCATACCGAGGCTACATACCAGTTTGTTATTGTGTGGCCAGCATACCGAGGCTACATACCAGTTGGTTATTGTGTGGCCGGCATACCGAGGCTACATACCAGTTTGTTATTGTGTGGCCAGCATACCGAGGCTACATACCAGTTTGTTATTGTGTGGCCAGCATACCGAGGCTACATACCAGTTTGTTATTGTGTGGCCAGCATACCGAGGCTACATGCCAGTTTGTTATTGTGTGGCCAGCATACGGAGGCTACATACCAGTTTGTTATTGTGTGGCCGGCATACCGAGGCTACATACCAGTTTGTTATTGTGTGGCCAGCATACCGAGGCTACATACCAGTTGGTTATTGTGCTGCCAGCATACCGAGGCTACATACCAGTTTGTTATTGTGTGGCCAGCATACCGAGGCTACATACCAGTTGGTTATTGTGTGGCCAGCATACCGAGGCTACATACCAGTTTGTTATTGTGTGGCCGGCATACCGAGGCTACATACCATTTTGTTATTGTGTGGCCAGCATACCGAGGCTACATACCAGTTTGTTATTGTGTGGCCAGCATACCGAGGCTACATACCAGTTTGTTATTGTGTGGCCAGCATACCGAGGCTACATACCAGTTGGTTATTGTGTGGCCAGCATACGGAGGCTACATACCAGTTGGTTATCGTGTGGGCAGGTCTCTGTAGATTAAACCTTGAGGCTTGAGAGAGTTGAGGCTGTAGGTGTTTGTGAATTGTGTTGTTGTTAACAGAACAGGGTAGGGGCAGATTGAAGCCTGGTTGGCAGCCTGCATTGGTATTGGAGAAGGCTTGTAATTTATTCATGTCAGAACTGGCACACCTCACTGCCAGGATAAATTAACAGTATGGAGAAATGCTAATGTCGGCTCTGTTGTAAGTTGCTATGGATAAGAATGTATGCTATAATGCTTAATCGTGTTAAATGTCATATGTGCTAAACTATTGGTATATTTAAACATATAAACCTAGCTATTCCTCTACCCCGGGATATTTCTTTCTTTCACCTCCTTTTAACCCTTTCTCTCCCTTTGTTTCAGTTTTCCTGCCTCCTTCACCTTGTCCAACTCAGTTTCTCCTCTTTTGCGCCTCCTTTCACCCTGTCTTACCCCGTTTCTCCTCACTCTGGTTTCTTTTCCCAATCCTCTTTCTCCATCCCCCCTCAGCATCTACCCCTCCCTCATACTTCCTGCCTGTCTCTCTCTGTCTCATTAAGTGGTATGAGCTGGTCGCCCGCGGGCAGGAGAGACAGAGAATACTCGAGAGTTCTAAGCCTGCGGAAGCTGCCAAGCCTGCCTGTAATCTGCCCCAGGGAGGGAATGAGAGGAGGGAAGGAGGCCCAGGACATACTAACAGGAGGAGAAACTAGTTAAATAACCCTAGTATGTCCCGGGCCTCCTGTTAGTATGTCCTGGGCCTCCTGTTAGTATTGCCTGGGCTTCCTGTTAGTATGTCCTGGGCCTCCTGTTAGTATGTCCTGGGCCTCCTGTTAGTATGTCCTGGGCCTCCTGTTAGTATGTCCTGGGCCTCCTGTTAGTATGTCCTGGGCCTCCTGTTAGTATGTCCTGGGCCTCCTGTTAGTATGTCCTGGGCCTCCTGTTAGTATGTCTAATTGTTAGGGCCTTACACCTCCTTATCTTTTCCCACCTTTATCTCTTTCTCACTCTCTCGTTTTTTTTGTCTTGCCCATCTCTATATCTCTACTCTTCTCCTTCCTCCATTTCATTCCATTTTTCCTAATACTCCCAACCTTTCCTCTTTTGCTCTGCCAAGAAACACAAGGATCCACTCACCCTTATTGTCCTGGATAATTGGGCTTTAGCATGCGTGTGCAGACTCACTTCACTGGTACTGTTATTGCTTGGTTTTACCAGCTCACCTGAGAAGTCGTTGGTTTGCAGTGGCCGTTCTCTGTGCTGCCAGCCTGCCAGTTTCATGCCTGCTGTGCCCACTTAGAAAACGGATTACAGTGCCACAGATGTGGAGAGACTCAGGGAGAAGGAGAGACAAGCAAAGAGATACCTGATGTGGTTGTATCCAGAACAGAGACAGAACTACTGCAGCTGCTGGGTAATATTACTGGAGAGACACAGGGAGAAGGAGAGACAAGCAGAGATACCTGATTTAGTATATTTATTATAATGCTTCAGACATTATCATTTAGTTGATATCTTTGCTCATTGGAAGGGAGCTCACAAATAAAGACAAACAGGATTCAAAACACAGCACTCAAATGGGCAGACAAAAGTGACCTCATACACAGTCTCCCAGTTGTGATGTGTATCTTTTGTTTAATTTGATGTTTCCAAAATTCTTGTGCATTATTTGTATATGTTTTATTATTTCTGTCATAGTTGCTTAGGAAATGTCATAAATTTTTCGCAATATTGAGTTGAATTGACACAGAAAATGCATAAAACAGAGACAAAGAGACAGAGAGAATAAGAGAGCGTGACAACGAGACAGACAGAGAGACTGTGACAGAGAAACCAACAGAAACAGAGCCAACACAGCCATTATAAACAGACAGAGAGACTGTGACAGAGAAACCAACAGAAACAGAGCCAACACAGCCATTATAAACAGACAGAGAGACTGTGACAGAGAAACCAACAGAAACAGAGCCAACACAGCCATTATAAACAGACAGAGAGACTGTGACAGAGAAACCAACAGAAACAGAGCCAACACAGCCATTAAAAACAGACAGAGAGACTGTGACAGAGAAACCAACAGAAACAGAGCCAACACAGCCATTATAAACAGACAGAGAGACTGTGACAGAGAAACCAACAGAAACAGAGCCAACACAGCCATTATAAACAGACAGAGAGACTGTGACAGAGAAACCAACAGAAACAGAGCCAACACAGCCATTATAAACAGACAGAGAGACTGTGACAGAGAAACCAACAGAAACAGAGCCAACACAGCCATTATAAACAGACAGAGAGACTGTGACAGAGAAACCAACAGAAACAGAGCCAACACAGCCATTATAAACAGACAGAGAGACTGTGACAGAGAAACCAACAGAAACAGAGCCAACACAGCCATTATAAACAGACAGAGAGACTGTGACAGAGAAACCAACAGAAACAGAGCCAACACAGCCATTATAAACAGACAGAGAGACTGTGACAGAGAAACCAACAGAAACAGAGCCAACACAGCCATTATAAACAGACAGAGAGACTGTGACAGAGAAACCAACAGAAACAGAGCCAACACAGCCATTATAAACAGACAGAGAGACTGTGACAGAGAAACCAACAGAAACAGAGCCAACACAGCCATTATAAACAGACAGAGAGACTGTGACAGAGAAACCAACAGAAACAGAGCCAACACAGCCATTATAAACAGACAGAGAGACTGTGACAGAGAAACCAACAGAAACAGAGCCAACACAGCCATTATAAACAGACAGAGAGACTGTGACAGAGAAACCAACAGAAACAGAGCCAACACAGCCATTATAAACAGACAGAGAGACTGTGACAGAGAAACCAACAGAACGGAGCCAACACAGCCATTATAAACAGACAGAGAGACTGTGACAGAGAAACCAACAGAAACAGAGCCAACAACAACAACACAAACAACACAGCCATTAAAAACAGGAACACAAAATGTATTTAAAGACATTACAGGATGATATCTTGCACTAAACATTCAGAGTGGCACAAACCTTGATCTCTAATTCTGTGTTCAATGTTTCAATTGAGAAAAGCCAATACAGCTTCTCATGGCCCTTAAGAGAAGTGATGGCTATGTGCACACATCTAAAATTGTATGAGGAAACGGAGCTGCACTTTAACAAAATGTGTGACCAGATTAGAGACACATTCACCGATCAAACAGAAAGAAAAATAATTTGAAATCAAACACTGATGAACTAATGAACTAATTAACTAACTAATTTGTTAGACACAAGATATCTTTGCGCCATCACGGAAGCAAGATTTAAAGAGAAAAGATGAGATAAGGCATATAGAGACAAGAAATTATTGCCAAATCACATTGACTTCTGTCTGAAAAGATACATTCACGCTAACTAGCCGATACATTTACGCTAACTAGCCGATACATTCACGCTACCTAGCCGATACAGTCCCGCTACCTAGCCGATACATTCACGCTAACTAGCCGATACATTCACGCTAACTAGCCGATACATTCGCGCTACCTAGCCGATACAGTCCCGCTACCTAGCCGATACATTCACGCTAACTAGCCGATACATTCACGCTACCTAGCCGATACAGTCCCGCTACCTAGCCGATACATTCACGCTAACTAGCCGATACATTCACGCTACCTAGCCGATACAGCCACTCTACCTAGCCGATACATTCACGCTAACTAGCCGATACATTCACTCTACCTAGCCGATACATTTACACTACCTAGCCGATAGAGCCACTCTACCTAGCCGATACATTCACGCTACCTAGCCGATACATTCACGCTACATAGCCGATACATTCACGCTACATAGCCGATACATTCACGCTCTACGACGAGACGAAGATGCGGATGAAGGTTTCTGAATCAAACGTCATACAACGCAAGGATTCTCTCTGTGCTTTGTGAGGAAACTTGAGTACAGAGTTGTCATATTCATAGCTGTTTACTAACATCATGTACATTTAAAACATTATATCCCAGTAGTAGTAGTTAGATTTTGCAATATGCCCAGTTCTGAGGGAGATATAGGACAGTGCTTTAAAGTTGCTCTTTACAACTTATTGTAGCTTGTCTCTAATTGGAAATCAATGGTAACTTGTGTCTCTGTAGCTGTACCCACAGTGGGCATACAGCTTCAGAATTCCTTTAATGACTGAAAACATACATGGAAAATATCTAAATTCATTCAGTTCAGTATCTGAAACTTTTCATTCAACAAGGCAGGTTACTGAAGGGGGCAGTTTGTGTGAGAGGGAGGCTTGTGAAGAACGTGCTGACAGACAGGCGAACAGGTGCGATTGCTGTCGAGATACATTGTGCCTTGGCAGATTGGAGATATTGTCAGCCGTCCTCGGTTCACTGCACCAGTGCTTTCAGTATGACCGTGGACCCCCTAAGAAACTGATTATCCTCAACAACACGGCAAAAGAGGAGAGAGAGGTGCTACAAGTATGTTTGGAAAGTGAAGGAACCGGGGCAGAACCCACAGAGAAAGGCGACAAGGAAAGACTGTGTCAGGAGAAAGGAGAGATGGAAATGGAGAGAAATGAAAGCGGGTTGTGACAAAAGCAAGTTTGAGATGTTTGCTTTAGGGGTGAGGCTGGTGGGACACAGGGACGAGGGGTTAGACACACAGGGACGAGGGGTTAGACACACAGGGACTAGGGGTTAGACACACAGGGGTTAGACACACAGGGGTTAGACACACAGGGGTTAGACACACAGGGGTTAGACACACAGGGGTTAGACACACAGGGACGAGGGGTTAGACACACAGGGACGAGGGGTTAGACACACAGGGGTTAGACACACAGGGGTTAGACACACAGGGACGAGGGGTTAGACACACAGGGACGAGGGGTTTAGACACACAGGGACGAGGGGTTAGACACACAGGGACGAGGGGTTAGACACACAGGGACAAGGGGTTAGACACACAGGGACGAGGGGTTAGACACACAGGGGACGAGGGGTTAGACACAGGTCATATAATATGAGTAGTTAGACACAGGTCATATAATATGAGGGGTTAGACACAGCTCATTCAATATGAGGGATTAGACACAGGTCATATAATATGAGGGGTTAGACACAGGTCATTCAATATGAGGGGTTAGACACAGGTCATATAATATGAGGGGTTAGACACAGCTCATTCAATATGAGGGATTAGACACAGGTCATATAATATGAGGGGTTAGACACAGCTCATTCAATATGAGGGGTTAGACACAGGTCATATAATATGAGGGGTTAGACACAGCTCATTCAATATGAGGGGTTAGACACAGGTCATTCAATATGAGGGGTTAGACACAGGTCATATAATATGAGGGGTTAGACACAGGTCATTTAATATGAGGGGTTAGAAACAGCTCATTCAATATGAGGGGTTAGACACAGCTCATTCAATATGAGGGGTTAGAAACAGCTCATTCAATATGAGGGATTAGACACAGGTCATATAATATGAGGGGTTAGACACAGGTCATTCAATATGAGGGGTTAGACACAGCTCATTCAATATGAGGGGTTAGACACAGGTCATTCAATATGAGGGGTTAGACACAGCTCATTCAATATGAGGGGTTAGACACAGCTCATTCAATATGAGGGGTTAGACACAGGTCATATAATATGAGGGGTTAGACACAGGTCATTCAATATGAGGGGTTAGACACAGCTCATTCAATATGAGGGGTTAGACACAGCTCATTCAATAGACACAGGTCATTCAATATGAGGGGTTAGACACAGGTCATTCAATATGAGGGGTTAGACACAGGTCATATAATATGAGGGGTTAGACACAGCTCATTCAATATGAGGGATTAGACACAGGTCATATAATATGAGGGGTTAGACACAGCTCATTCAATATGAGGGGTTAGACACAGGTCATATAATATGAGGAGTTAGACACAGCTCATTCAATAATAGGGGTTAGACACAGCTCATTCAATATGAGGGGTTAGACACAGCTCATTCAATATGAGGGGTTAGACACAGGTAATTCAATATGAGGGGTTAGACACAGGTCATTCAATATGAGGGGTTAGACACAGGTCATATAATATGAGGGGTTAGACACAGGTCATTCAATATGAGGGGTTAGACACAGCTTATTCAATATGAGGGGTTAGAAACAGCTCATTCAATATGAGGGGTTAGACACAGGTCATTCAATATGAGGGGTTAGACACAGGTCATTCAATATGAGGGGTTAGACACAGCTCATTCAATATGAGGGGTTAGACACAGGTCATTCAATATGAGGGGTTAGACACAGGTCATATAATATGAGGGGTTAGACACAGGTCATTTAATATGAGGGGTTAGAAACAGCTCATTCAATATGAGGGGTTAGACACAGCTCATTCAATATGAGGGGTTAGAAACAGGTCATTCAATATGAGGGGTTAGACACAGGTCATTCAATATGAGGGGTTAGACACAGGTCATTCAATATGAGGGGTTAGACACAGGTCATATAATATGAGGGGTTAGACACAGCTCATTCAATATGAGGGATTAGACACAGGTCATATAATATGAGGGGTTAGACACAGCTCATTCAATATGAGGGGTTAGACACAGGTCATATAATATGAGGGGTTAGACACAGCTCATTCAATATGAGGGGTTAGACACAGCTCATTCAATATGAGGGGTTAGACACAGGTCATTCAATATGAGGGGTTAGACACAGGTCATATAATATGAGGGGTTAGACACAGGTCATTCAATATGAGGGGTTAGACACAGCTCATTCAATATGAGGGGTTAGACACAGGTCATTCAATATGAGGGGTTAGACACAGGTCATTCAATATGAGGGGTTAGACACAGGTCATTCAATATGAGGGGTTAGACACAGCTTATTCAATATGAGGGGTTAGACACAGGTCATTCAATATGAGGAGTTAGACACAGCTTATTCAATATGAAGGGTTAGACACAGCTCATTCAATATGAGGGGTTAGACACAGCTCATTCAATATGAGGGGTTAGACACAGCTCATTCAATATGAGGGGTTAGACACAGCTTATTCAATACATTCTTCTTCAGGCAGCTGAAAGGCCCCAGATTCCTGGAATGGGATTGGTTACGGGAATGTTGGAATGTGTCGGCCTGGAATCTGAATGGTTGCTGAGAAACAGTCCACTGGTTGACTCTATTGTCACAGACCTCCACACACATACAGTGTTTCACACATGTGAACTGTCTATTGGATTCCTGCCTTTCTTTCATCAGACATCACAGTACAAATATTCTTTGTGCTGCTAGCTTAGTGTGACTGTGAACTGGCGTGTGCTGTAATGGATCAAGCGTAGTAAAATAGTATTTGTGTGTGGTCATGTTAGCCATATCATTCACACACAACGATCAGTTAACTATGAATAGGACTTAAATAAATGACCTGTGTGTCTGTATCCATGTTCAAGGACTGCCTTGTGAAATGTCCAGAGGAAATCTGGCGTTTGAATGTATTGACGTTTAAGAGGCAGTTGTAGATGTAATTTACTGATCATCATTTATTTATGTGTTCCACAGAACTGTTGCAAGGGCCTTCTCAAACCAGTCGATAGTGAGCGAAAGATGATTTGATGAGATAATATGTGTTCAATAAGAGTTTAATGTGAACAGATGAACAAAATATGGTGGATGAAAGACATGATCAAAGATAAACTTAGAGGTGGCTTTGTGAGAGATTGGTGAACCTTTCTTAGGGTAGAGTTAATAGGGTATTAGCACATCTATAGTTGTTATGTCACAATCTTGGTGTGGTGCAGATTAGAACTCAAAAGGAATAGTGATGTTTTAATTATAGACACAAACCAGAGCAAACACACAGTACTTCAGAGCTCAAACAAAACCAAATATATATATAACCAAACACAGAGGACGTATATACTCTACTAATGAGGGAACTGACACCAGGTGTTTGTAATGATGAGACATGACCAAACGTTCGTTGGTGTTTTAAGCCCCCAACAAAGCCTTTAAGGCAGCGCTGCATGGAAGGCACTCCCCACCCCCTCCAGTTTCAACCAATCACAGCACTGATTATGGTTAGTGTTATGGTTAGGGTTAGGGTGATTGGTTGAAACTGTAGAGTGTGGGGAGTGCCTTCCATGCAGTGCTGCCTGAAACACTACGTTGGGGGCTTAAAACACCAACGAGCTGACCAAACACAGGGAACCTATATACTCTACTAATGAGGGAATGAACACAAGGTGTGTGTAATGATGAGACATGACCAAACACAGGGAACCTATATACTCTACTAATGAGGGAATGAACACAAGGTGTGTGTAATGATGAGACATGACCAAACACAGGGAAACGATATACTCTACTAATGAGGGAATGGGCACCAGGTGTGTGCAATGATGAGACATGACCAAACACTGGGAACCTATATACTCTACTAATGAGGGAATGAACACAAGGTGTGTGTAATGATGAGACATGACCAAACACAGGGAACCTATATACTCTACTAATGAGGGAATGAACACAAGGTGTGTGTAATGATGAGACATGACCAAACACAGGGAAACGATATACTCTACTAATGAGGGAATGGGCACCAGGTGTGTGCAATGATGAGACATGACCAAACACAGGGAACCTATATACTCTACTAATGAGGGAATGAACACAAGGTGTGTGTAATGATGAGAATGGGAACCTATATACTACAGGTGTGTGTAATGATGAGACATGACCAAACACAGGGAACCTATATACTACTAATGAGGGAATGAACACAAGGTGTGGTAATGATGAGACATGACCAGACACAGGGAACCTATATACTCTACTAATGAGGGAATGAACACAAGGTGTGTGTAATGATGAGACATGACCAGACACAGGGAACCTATATACTCTACTAATGAGGGAATGAACACAAGGTGTGTGTAATGATGAGACATGACCAAACACAGGGAAACGATATACTCTACTACGAGGGAATGAACACCAGGTGTGTGTAATGATAAGACATGACCAAACACAGGGAACCTATATACTCTACTAATGAGGGAATGGGCACCAGGTGTGTGCAATGATGAGACATGACCAAACACTGGGAACCTATATACTCTACTAATGAGGGAATGGGCACCAGGTGTGTGTAATGATGAGACATGACCAAACACAGGGAACCTATATACTCAAATAATGAGGGGATGGACACCAGGTGTGTGTAATGATGAGACATGACCAGACACAGGGAACCTATATACTCTACTAATGAGGGAATGAACACAAGGTGTGTGTAATGATGAGACATGACCAAACACAGGGAAACGATATACTCTACTACGAGGGAATGAACACCAGGTGTGTGTAATGATAAGACATGACCAAACACAGGGAACCTATATACTCTACTAATGAGGGAATGGGCACCAGGTGTGTGCAATGATGAGACATGACCAAACACAGGGAACCTATATACTCTACTAATGAGGGAATGGGCACCAGGTGTGTGTAATGATGAGACATGACCAAACACAGGGAACCTATATACTCAAATAATGAGGGGATGGACACCAGGTGTGTGTAATGATAAGACATGACCAAACACAGGGGACTTATTTACTCTGCTGCCATAGTGCCAGGACTGGCTGGTAATCTTGCACACATTGGAAAGGAGACATATTAGTGGAGGAGTGCCGGAGTTCATTCTGGCCATACTCTGTCCATGGCAGAAAGTCTGAACACACCCCTGGCAGGTCCTGGCGGATGACCTCAGGAACTTCCCCAGATTGCCTCTATCCACCTGTCTATTAGCCTCGAGGTGATACCCAGAGGTGAAGTTGACAAGTCCCTTAGGCGTCCCGTAAACGGCCTATATGTTTAATGTAAATTGGGGACCCCGGTCAGAAATGATGACCTCTGCCCGGCAGGGGCATAAAGCGAGAGGCTTTTTAAAGCTTTCTACACTGACCAAGACCATGGTGTTGCCTAGAGGAAGTGGTAGGTCAGTCAAAAAATCAACAGACAGGTGTGACCATTGTCGTTTTGGAACGAGCAAAGGATGTAACTTACCTGCACACTGAACATGACGAGACCAGACCAGGCCACCAATATTTATTGGTGAGACAGTGCACCAATGTCAGCAATGACACCAATGTGTGGGCCCAGCATATGAGGCGATCATGAACACCCAACAGCACGTACACACGCCCCTCGGGACACTGTGGGGGAGATGGCTTAGTGCCTAACGCTCGCTGGATTTTCGCATCTACCTTTTGCAACTACCTCCCGCCGTATGAAGAACAGCTAACAGCTCCCTATCGCCTACGTCATAGTTTCCCCCTGTGGAGTTTCTGCGAGGTGTACCCCAGCGTTGGAAAGCACTGCACCTATTTCCACTTGGACACATCCACCTCCACTACGAACGCTAGCGACCAATCGGGATGAGCCAGGACCTGCGCAGATGTAATGTCACAAAGTGGATATAAAAAGTCTACACACCCATTTTTGGGATTTGAAATATGAGAGAAAGATATATCCCGTCAGAGCTTTTTCCACCTTTAATGTGATCAGTGCCGTGAACAAATCAATAGAAAAACAAACTGCGGTTTTTGGGGGAAAATAAAAACCTTACAATAACATGACACATAACGTTTTAACCAGGCTGATTACGTTCAATGGGTTTTATCACAAATAAAACAAATTCGGCAACAAACGGAAAACATAACTACTTTTTAAAAATGTAATTGCGCTACTAGGCGACGTATAAACTACATCAAAGATAGGTGTATCTATAAACCAAACACTCACAACCCACATAGCACAGAACGTTCCGGTAACATTCCCTAAAGGTTCTCAGTTGGTTCTTAGAAATATAACTTTTACAAAACGTTCAAAGAATGTTGTGGGAAAGTATTTCTTTGTGAACCAAAAAATAACCTTTAGGGAACGGTTCAATTTTAAGTAAGGTAGAATCACATGTTTTGAGAACGTTCTAATAACCTCTGAAAATAACGTTTTTTTAGATGATTTGTAGAGCTTTTACATAACGTTTCCTTGTGGTTTACATGTGGTTGTCTGTAAATAAATGTTCTGCGTTCTACGATGCAAGTTAAAAAAAGTTAAATAAATTAAACCATTCCTTATTTTTTAGCAATGCAACTGTATATATTGGATCCCCATTCAACCTACGCATTGCTAAACAATATTATTTACAGGCAGAACGACAGAGGATTCATCTAGGTGGGCCTCCTTTTGCCAAAGAATAAATGCCCATTCATATACTGTCTGTCAGACTGTCCCAAGTCGCGAGCATGGACAGTGACGCGCGAAAACCCGAACAACAAGTGCGCGCGCGCAGTAACTCACGCGCAGCTGTCCGAGGTACCAAAGTGAATCACGCGCAGCTGTCTGAGGTAATGTACTAGAAATTTTCCTCACATACTTGAACTTGTCTAGTCGTCAGTTATATTACATTAGTAAATAAAATATTTCAAAATATACATTTGATGTGTTCTTCTACCCTAATTACAATAACATTCATTGCAAGAACTTTGCAGACATTCAAAGAACGTTTCAAAAACATTCCAACCAAACGTAGCACATGTTCCCTAAAGGTTAATATGGTATAATATGGTTAATAACGGTTAATTCTAGGCATGCTCCCTGAAGGTATCATAGTTTAGAACGTTCTTGGAACGTCCATATGAACATTCTTAAAAGGTTTCCAGAACGTTCCAAATTATGAAACCTTCAGGGAACATGCCAGGAATATTCCCAGAACGTTTATATAACCCCCAAAAAACTTTCTAAGAACATGTAGAAAACCATCCATACTAACCTTTTTGGAACATAGGTGCAATGTTCAGGGAGCGTTTCCACAACCAAAAAAAAACGTTCAACAAACGTTCTGAGAACCAACTTTTGCTAGCTGGGCAGTAACACAGCATGACTTTAAACAAAGCAAAGTGCAACCACACCCAGCGACCTAAATACACCTGCCAATTACCAAACTCAAACAAGGTGTGCAAAATCAACTCAAACCAACCTGAAGGAAAGATGTCCACTTACAAACACAAGGAGGTTGTTCTGCTGGGGGTCTCCCCAGTGAAAGCTTCAGCACTGGATGTGGTTCTGCTGGGGGTCTCCTGGAGGTGGCTCACTATTGGAAGTCCAGCCCCTCATGGGCTAAGGAGGCCAGACCCTACTGGCCTCAGTCTGAGGGGGCTTCTCCTCCGGGAACTAAAAATTATTGGAATTAAAGCTAATGATGGGGTTAGAGTTAAAGCTAATGAAGGGGTTAGAGTTAAAGCTAATATAGGGGTTAGAGTTAAAGCTAATGAAGGGAATAGAGTTAAAGCTAATGAAGGGACTAGAGTTAAAGCTAATGAAGGGGTTAGAGTTAAAGCTATTGGATGGGTTAGAGTTAAAGCTAATGAAGGGGTTAGAGTTAAAGCTAATGAAGGCGTTAGAGTTAAAGCTTATGAAGGGGTTAGAGTTAAAGCTAATGATGGGGCTAGAGTTAAAGCTAATGAAGGGTTAGAGTTAAAGCTAATGATGGGGTTAGAGTTAAAGCTATTGGAGGGGTTAGAGTTAAAGCTAATGAAGGGGTTAGAGTTAAAGCTAATGAAGGCGTTAGAGTTAAAGCTTATGAAGGGGTTAGAGTTAAAGCTAATGATGGGGCTAGAGTTAAAGCTAATGAAGGGTTAGAGTTAAAGCTAATGATGGGGTTAGAGTTAAAGCTATTGGAGGGGTTAGAGTTAAAGCTTATGCAGGGGTTAGAGTTAAAGCTAATAAAGGGACTAGAGTTAAAGCTAATTAGGGACTAGAGTTAAAGTTATTGAAGGGGTTAGAGTTAAAGCTAATGATGGAGTTAGAGTTAAAGCTAATGAAGGGTTAGAGTTAAAGCTAATGATGGGGTTAGAGTTAAAGCTAATAAAGGGGTTAGAGTTAAAGCTAATAAAATGGTTGGTGTTAAAGCTAATGAAGGGGTTAGAATTAAAGCTAATGAAATGGTTAGAGTTAAAGCTAATGAAGGGGTTAGAATTAAAGCTAATGAAATGGTTAGAGTTAAAGCTAATGGACTAAGGTAAATGCTAGTGAAAGAGGACTAGGGTAAACGCTATTGAAAGAGGACTAAGGACTAAAGAGTATGTGTGCAAGACTGTGTGTCAGTGTGTGTGGCTGTGTGTCAGTGTGTGTGTGTTTGTGTGCAAGACTGTGTGTCAATGTGTCTGTCAGTGTGTGTGTGTGGGAAGAGTAGCCAGTGAGGAGTGTTGGAAATACGGCAGCATGTACGAAACAAGTCCCTCTGGAAGAGATTAGAAAACTGATCAAAGAGCAGAGAAGAAAGAAAACAACAGGGTAACAAAAAAGAATGAAAGAAAGGGAGTGTTTAGGTAAAAGCAGGCCAAGAGAGAGTGAAGTGAATTTTTTTTTACCGAGATAGAGAGATGGAGGGAAGATCAATAAAGATATGGATGAAAAAAGTGATGGATGATAGATGGATGATCAATAAAGAAATGGATGAAAAAAGTGATGGATGATAGATGGATGATCAATAAAAAAATGGATGAAAATTAGATGGATGATAGAAGGATGATCAATAAAGAAATGGATGAAAATGAGATGGATGATAGAAGGATGATCAATAAAGAAATGGATGAAAAAAGATGGACGTTAGAAGGATGATCAATAAAAAAATGGACGAAAAAGTGATGGATGATAGAAGAATGATCAATAAAGAAATGGATGAAAATGTGATGGATGTTAGAAGAATGATCAACAAAGAAATGGATGAAAAAAGATGGATGTTAGAAGAATGATCAATAAAAAAATGGATGAAAAAAGATGGATGTTAGAAGAATGATCAATAAAAAAATGGATGAAAAAAGATGGATGTTAGAAGAATGATCAATAAAAAAATGGATGAAAAAAGATGGATGTTAGAAGAATGATCAATAAAGAAATGAATGAAAAAAGATGGATGTTAGAAGGATGATCAATAAAAAAATGGACGAAAAAGTGATGGATGATAGAAGAATGATCAATAAAGAAATGGATGAAAATGTGATGGATGTTAGAAGAATGATCAACAAAGAAATGGATGAAAAAAGATGGATGTTAGAAGAATGATCAATAAAAAAATGGATGAAAAAAGATGGATGTTAGAAGAATGATCAATAAAAAAATGGATGAAAAAAGATGGATGTTAGAAGAATGATCAATAAAAAAATGGATGAAAAAAGATGGATGTTAGAAGAATGATCAATAAAAAAATGGATGAAAAAAGATGGATGTTAGAAGAATGATCAATAAAGAAATGAATGAAAAAAGATGGATGTTAGAAGAATGATCAATAAAAAAATGGATGAAAAAAGATGGATGTTAGAAGAATGATCAATAAAAAAATGGATGAAAAAAGATGGATGTTAGAAGAATGATCAATAAAAAATGGATGAAAAAAAAGAAGAATGATCAATAAAAAAATGGATGAAAAAAGATGGATGTTAGAAGAATGATCAATAAAAAATGGATGAAAAAAGATGGATGTTAGAAGAATGATCAATAAAAAAATGGATGAAAAAAGATGGATGTTAGAAGAATGATCAATAAAAAAATGGATGAAAAAAGATGGATGTTAGAAGAATGATCAATAAAAAAATGGATGAAAAAAGATGGATGTTAGAATAATGATCAATAAAGAAATGAATGAAAAAAGATGGATGTTAGAAGAATGATCAATAAAAAAATGGATGAAAAAAGATGGATGATAGAATAATGATCAATAAAGAAATGAATGAAAAAAGATGGATGTTAGAAGAATGATCAATAAAGAAATGAATGAAAAAAGATGGATGTTAGAAGAATGATCAATAAAGAAATGGATGAAAAAAGATGGATGTTAGATGAATGATCAATAATGAAATGAATGAAAAAAGATGGATGTTAGAAGAATGATCAATAAAGAAATGGATGAAAAAAGATGGATGTTAGAAGAATGATCAATAAAGAAGTGGATGAAAAAAGATGGATGATAGAAGAATGATCAATAAAGAAATGGATGAAAAGTGATGGATGTTAGAAGAATGATCAATAAAGAAATGGATGAAAAAAGATGGATGTTAGATGAATGATCAATAATGAAATGAATGAAAAAAGATGGATGTTAGAAGAATGATCAATAAAGAAATGGATGAAAAAAGAAGGATGTTAGAAGGATGATCAATAAAGAAATGGATGAAAAAATGGATGAAAAAAGATGGATGTTAGAAGAATGATCAATAAAGAAATGGATGAAAAAAGATGGATGTTAGAAGAATGATCAATAAAGAAATGGATGAAAAAAGATGGATGTTAGAAGAATGATCAATAAAGAAATGGATGAAAAAAGATGGATGTTAGAAGAATGATCAATAAAGAAATGGATGAAAAAAGATGGATGTTAGAAGAATGATCAATAAAAAAATGGATGAAAAAAGATGGATGTTAGAATAATGATCAATAAAGAAATGAATGAAAAAAGATGGATGTTAGAAGAATGATCAATAAAAAAATGGATGAAAAAAGATGGATGATAGAATAATGATCAATAAAAAAATGGATGAAAAAAGATGGATGTTAGAAGAATGATCAATAAAAAAATGGATGAAAAAAGATGGATGTTAGAAGAATGATCAATAAAAAAATGGATGAAAAAAGATGGATGTTAGAATAATGATCAATAAAGAAATGAATGAAAAAAGATGGATGTTAGAAGAATGATCAATAAAAAAATGGATGAAAAAAGATGGATGATAGAATAATGATCAATAAAGAAATGAATGAAAAAAGATGGATGTTAGAAGAATGATCAATAAAGAAATGAATGAAAAAAGATGGATGTTAGAAGAATGATCAATAAAGAAATGGATGAAAAAAGATGGATGTTAGATGAATGATCAATAATGAAATGAATGAAAAAAGATGGATGTTAGAAGAATGATCAATAAAGAAATGGATGAAAAGTGATGGATGTTAGAAGAATGATCAATAAAGAAATGGATGAAAAAGAAAAGAATGGAAATGAATGAAAAAAGATGGATGATCAATAAAGAAATGGATGAAAAAAGATGGATGTTAGAAGAATGATCAATAAAGAAATGGATGAAAAAAGATGGATGTTAGAAGAATGATCAATAAAGAAATGGATGAAAAAAGATGGATGTTAGAAGAATGATCAATAAAGAAATGGATGAAAAAAGATGGATGTTAGAAGAATGATCAATAAAGAAATGGATGAAAAAAAGATGGATGTTAGAAGAATGATCAATAAAAAAATGGATGAAAAAAGATGGATGTTAGAATAATGATCAATAAAGAAATGAATGAAAAAAGATGGATGTAAGAAGAATGATCAATAAAAAATGGATGAAAAAAGATGGATGATAGAATAATGATCAATAAAAAAAAAAAATGGATGAAAAAAGATGGATGTTAGAAGAAGGATCAATAAAAAAATGGATGAAAAAAGATGGATGTTAGAAGAATGATCAATAAAAAAATGGATGAAAAAAGATGGATGTTAGAATAATGATCAATAAAGAAATGAATGAAAAAAGATGGATGTTAGAAGAATGATCAATAAAAAAATGGATGAAAAAAGATGGATGATAGAATAATGATCAATAAAGAAATGAATGAAAAAAGATGGATGTTAGAAGAATGATCAATAAAGAAATGAATGAAAAAAGATGGATGTTAGAAGAATGATCAATAAAGAAATGGATGAAAAAAGATGGATGTTAGATGAATGATCAATAATGAAATGAATGAAAAAAGATGGATGTTAGAAGAATGATCAATAAAGAAATGGATGAAAAAAGATGGATGTTAGAAGAATGATCAATAAAGAAATGGATGAAAAAAGATGGATGATAGAAGAATGATCAATAAAGAAATGGATGAAAAAGATGGATGTTAGAAGAATGATCAATAAAGAAATGGATGAAAAAAGATGGATGTTAGAAGAATGATCAATAAAGAAATGGATGAAAAAAGATGGATGTTAGAAGAATGATCAATAAAGAAATGGATGAAAAAAGAAGGAAAGATGGATGATCAATAAAGAATGATCAAAAGAATGTTAAAGATGATCAAAAAGAAATGGATGAAAAAAGATGGATGTTAGAAGAATGATCAATAAAGAAATGGATGAAAAAAGATGGATGTTAGAAGAATGATCAATAAAGAAATGGATGAAAAAAGATGGATGTTAGAAGAATGATCAATAAAGAAATGGATGAAAAAAGATGGATGTTAGAAGAATGATCAATAAAGAAATGGATGAAAAAAGATGGATGTTAGAAGGATGATCAATAAAGAAATGGATGAAAAAAGATGGATGTTAGAAGAATGATCAATAAAGAAATGGATGAAAAAAGATGGATGTCAGAAGGATGATCAATAAAGAAATGGATGAAAAAAGATGGATGATAGAAGAATGATCAATAAAGAAATGGATGAAAAAAGATGGATGTTAGAAGAATGATCAATAAAGAAATGGATGAAAAAAGATGGATGTTAGAAGGATGATCAATAAAAAAATGGATGAAAAAAGATGGACGTTAGAAGGATGATAAATAAAAAAATGGATGAAAAAAGTGATGGATGTTAGAAGAATGATCAATAAAGAAATGGATGAAAAAAGATGGATGATAGAAGAATGATCAATAAAGAAATGGATGAAAAAAGATGGATGATAGAAGAATGATCAATAAAGAAATGGATGAAAAAAGAAGGATGTTAGAAGGATGATCAATAAAGAAATGGATGAAAAAAGATGGATGTTAGAAGAATGATCAATAAAGAAATGGATGAAAAAAGATGGATGATAGATGATCAATAAAGAAATGGATGAAAAAAGATGGATGTTAGAAGGATGATCAATAAAGAAATGGATGAAAAAAGATGGATGTTAGATGGATGATCAATAAAGAAATGGATGAAAAAAGATGGATGTTAGAAGAATGATCAATAAAGAAATGGATGAAAAAAGATGGATGGATAAAAAAATTGATGAAAAAGATGGAAGAATGATCAATAAAAAAATGGATGAAAAAAGATGGATGTTAGAAGAATGATCAATAAAGAAATGGATGAAAAAAGATGGATGTTAGAAGAATGATCATGATAAATGATTTATAAAAAAATGGATGAAAAAAGATGGATGATAGAAGAATGATCAATAAAGACATGGATGAAAAAAGATGGATGTTAGAAGAATGATCAATAAAAAAAATTGATGAAAAAAGATGGATGTTAGAAGGATGATCAATAAAAAAATGGATGAAAAAAGATGGATGATAGAAGGATGATCAATAAAGAAATGGATGAAAAGTGATGGATGTTAGAAGGATGATCAATAAAGAAATGAATGAAAAAAGATGGATGATAGAAGGATGATTTATAAAAAAATGGATGAAAAAAGATGGATGTTAGAAGAATGATCAATAAAGAAATGAATGAAAAAAGATGGATGTTAGAAGAATGATCAATAAAGAAATGAATGAAAAAAGATCGATGATAGAAGGATGATCAATAAAAAAATGGATGAAAATGTGATGGATGATAGAAGAATGATCAATAAAGAAATGGATGAAAAAATGTTGATGTTAGATGGATGATCAATAAAGAAATGGATGAAAAAAGATGGATGATAGAAGGATGATCAATAAAAAAATGGATGAAAAAAGATGGATGATAGAAGAATGATCAATAAAGAAATGGGTGAAAAAAGATGGATGTTAGAAGAATGATGAATAAAAAAATGGATGAAAAAAGATGGATGTTAGAAGGATGATCAATAAAAAAATGGATGAAAAAAGATGGATGATAGAAGGATGATCAATAAAGAAATGGATGAAAAGTGATGGATGTTAGAAGGATGATCAAAAAAGAAATGAATGAAAAAAGATGGATGATAGAAGGATGATTTATAAAAAAATGGATGAAAAAAGATGGATGTTAGAAGAATGATCAATAAAGAAATAAATGAAAAAAGATGGATGTTAGAAGAATGATCAATAAAGAAATGAATGAAAAAAGATCGATGATAGAAGGATGATCAATAAAGAAATGGATGAATAAAGTGATGGATGATAGAAGAATGATCAATAAAGAAATGGATGAAAATGTGATGGATGATAGAAGAATGATCAATAAAGAAATGGATGAAAAAAGATGGATGTTAGAAGAATGATCAATAAAGAAATGGATGAAAAAAGATTGATGTTAGATGGATGATCAATAAAGAAGTGGATGAAAAAAGATGGATGATAGAAGGATGATCAATAAAAAAATGGATGAAAAAAGATGGATGTTAGAAGAATGATCAATAAAGAAATGGATGAAAAAAGATGGATGTTAGAAGAATGATCAATAAAGAAATGGATGAAAAAAGATGGATGATAGAAGAATGATCAATAAAGAAATGGATGAAAAGTGATGGATGTTAGAAGAATGATCAATAAAGAAATGGATGAAAAAAGATGGATGTTAGATGAATGATCAATAATGAAATGAATGAAAAAAGATGGATGTTAGAAGAATGATCAATAAAGAAATGGATGAAAAAAGATGGATGTTAGAAGGATGATCAATAAAGAAATGGATGAAAAAAGATGGATGTTAGAAGAATGATCAATAAAGAAATGGATGAAAAAAGATGGATGTTAGAAGAATGATCAATAAAGAAATGGATGAAAAAAGATGGATGTTAGAAGAATGATCAATAAAGAAATGGATGAAAAAAGATGGATGTTAGAAGAATGATCAATAAAGAAATGGATGAAAAAAGATGGATGTTAGAAGAATGATCAATAAAAAATGGATGAAAAAAGATGGATGTTAGAAGGATGATCAATAAAGAAATGGATGAAAAAAGATGGATGTTAGAAGAATGACCAATAAAAAAATGGATGAAAAAAGATGGATGTTAGAAGGATGATCAATAAAGAAATGGATGAAAAAAGATGGATGTTAGAAGAATGATCAATAAAAAATGGATGAAAAAAGATGGATGTTAGAAGAATGATCAATAAAAAATGGATGAAAAAAGATGGATGTTAGAAGGATGATCAATAAAAAATGGATGAAAAAAGATGGATGATAGAAGAATGATCAATAAAAAATGGATGAAAAAAGATGGATGTTAGAAGGATGATCAATAAAGAAATGGATGAAAAAAGAAGGATGTTAGAAGGATGATCAATAAAGAAATGGATGAAAAAGATGGATGTTAGAAGAATGATCAATAAAGAAATGGATGAAAAAAGATGGATGTTAGAAGAATGATCAATAAAGAAATGGATGAAAAAAGATGGATGTTAGAAGAATGATCAATAAAGAAATGGATGAAAAAAGATGGATGTTAGAAGAATGATCAATAAAGAAATGGATGAAAAAAGATGGATGTTAGAAGGATGATCAATAAAGAAATGGATGAAAAAAGATGGATGTTAGAAGAATGATCAATAAAGAAATGGATGAAAAAAGATGGATGTTAGAAGGATGATCAATAAAGAAATGGATGAAAAAAGATGGATGATAGAAGAATGATCAATAAAGAAATGGATGAAAAAAGATGGATGTTAGAAGAATGATCAATAAAGAAATGGATGAAAAAAGATGGATGTTAGAAGGATGATCAATAAAAAAATGGATGAAAAAAGATGGATGTTAGAAGGATGATAAATAAAAAAATGGATGAAAAAGATGGATGTTAGAAGAATGATCAATAAAGAAATGGATGAAAAAAGATGGATGATAGAAGAATGATCAATAAAGAAATGGATGAAAAAGATGGATGTTAGAAGGATGATCAATAAAGAAATGGATGAAAAAAGATGGATGTTAGAAGAATGATCAATAAAGAAATGGATGAAAAAAGATGGATGTTAGAAGGATGATCAATAAAGAAATGGATGAAAAAAGATGGATGTTAGAAGAATGATCAATAAAAAAATGGATGAAAAAAGATGGATGTTAGAAGAATGATCAATAAAGAAATGGATGAAAAAAGATGGATGTTAGAAGAATGATCAATAAAGAAATGGATGAAAAAAGATGGATGTTAGAAGAATGATCAATAAAGAAATGGATGAAAAAAGATGGATGTTAGAAGAATGATCAATAAAGAAATGGATGAAAAAAGATGGATGTTAGAAGAATGATCAATAAAGAAATGGATGAAAAAAGATGGATGTTAGAAGAATGATCAATAAAGAAATGGATGAAAAAGATGGATGATAGAAGGATGATCAATAAAGAAATGGATGAAAAAAAAGATGGATGATAGAAGAATGATCAATAAAGAAATGGATGAAAAAAGATGGATGTTAGAAGAATGATCAATAAAGAAATGGATGAAAAAGATGGATGTTAGAGGATGATCAATAAAAAATGGATGAAAAAGATGGATGTTAGAAGAATGATCAATAAAAAATGGATGAAAAAAGATGGATGTTAGAAGAATGATCAATAAAGAAATGGATGAAAAAGATGGATGTTAGAAGAATGATCAATGAAAAAGAAATGGATGAAAAAAGATGGATGTTAGAAGAATGATCAATAAAGAAATGGATGAAAAAAGATGGATGTTAGAAGAATGATCAATAAAGAAATGAATGAAAAAGATGGATGTTAGAAGAATGATCAATAAAGAAATGGATGAAAAAAGATGGATGTTAGAAGAATGATCAATAAAGAAATGGATGAAAAAAGATGGATGTTAGAAGGATGATCAATAAAAAATGGATGAAAAAAGATGGATGTTAGAAGAATGATCAATAAAGAAATGGATGAAAAAAGATGGATGTTAGAAGAATGATCAATAAAGAAATGGATGAAAAAAGATGGATGTTAGAAGAATGATCAATAAAGAAATGGATGAAAAAAGATGGATGATAGAAGAATGATCAATAAAGAAATGGATGAAAAAAGATGGATGTTAGAAGAATGATCAATAAAGAAATGGATGAAAAAAAGATGGATGTTAGAAGGATGATCAATAAAAAAATGGATGAAAAAAGATGGATGTTAGAAGGATGATCAATAAAAAAATGGATGAAAAAAGATGGATGTTAGAAGAATGATCAATAAAGAAATGGATGAAAAAAGATGGATGATAGAAGAATGATCAATAAAGAAATGGATGAAAAAAGATGGATGATAGAAGAATGATCAATAAAGAAATGGATGAAAAAAGATGGATGTTAGAAGAATGATCAATAAAGAAATGGATGAAAAAAGATGGATGTTAGAAGAATGATCAATAAAGAAATGGATGAAAAAGATGGATGATAGATGATCAATAAAGAAATGGATGAAAAAAGATGGATGTTAGAAGGATGATCAATAAAGAAATGGATGAAAAAAGATGGATGTTAGATGGATGATCAATAAAGAAATGGATGAAAAAAGATGGATGTTAGAAGAATGATCAATAAAGAAATGGATGAAAAAAGATGGATGTTAGAAGAATGATCAATAAAGAAATGGATGAAAAAAGATGGATGTTAGAAGAATGATCAATAAAGAAATGGATGAAAAAAGATGGATGTTAGAAGAATGATCAATAAAGAAATGGATGAAAAAAGATGGATGATAGAAGAATGATCAATAAAGACATGGATGAAAAAAGATGGATGTTAGAAGAATGATCAATAAAAAAAATTGATGAAAAAAGATGGATGTTAGAAGGATGATCAATAAAAAAATGGATGAAAAAAGATGGATGATAGAAGGATGATCAATAAAGAAATGGATGAAAAGTGATGGATGTTAGAAGGATGATCAATAAAGAAATGAATGAAAAAAGATGGATGATAGAAGGATGATTTATGAAAAAAGATGGAAAAAATGATCAATAAAGAAATGAATGAAAAAAGATGGATGTTAGAAGAATGATCAATAAAGAAATGAATGAAAAAAGATGGATGTTAGAAGAATGATCAATAAAGAAATGAATGAAAAAAGATGGATGATAGAAGGATGATCAATAAAGAAATGGATGAATAAAGTGATGGATGATAGAAGATGATCAATAAAGAAATGGATGAAAATGTGATGGATGATAGAAGAATGATCAATAAAGAAATGGATGAAAATGAGATGGATGATAGAAGAATGATCAATAAAGAAATGGATGAAAAAATATTGATGTTAGATGGATGATCAATAAAGAAATGGATGAAAAAAGATGGATGATAGAAGGATGATCAATAAAAAAATGGATGAAAAAAGATGGATGTTAGAAGAATGATCAATAAAAAAATGGATGAAAAAAGATGGATGTTAGAAGGATGATCAATAAAAAATGGATGAAAAAAGATGGATGTTAGAAGAATGATCAATAAAGAAATGGATGAAAAAAGATGGATGTTAGAAGGATGATCAATAAAGAAATGGATGAAAAAAGATGGATGATAGAAGGATGATCAATAAAAAATGGATGAAAAAAGATGGATGTTAGAAGAATGATCAATAAAAAAATGGATGAAAAAAGATGGATGTTAGAAGAATGATCAATAAAAAAATGGATGAAAAAAGATGGATGATAGAAGAGTGATCAATAAAGAAATGGATGAAAAAAGATGGATGATAGAAGGATGATTTATAAAAAAATGGATGAAAAAAGATGGATGTTAGAAGAATGATCAATAAAGAAATGAATGAAAAAAGATGGATGTTAGAAGAATGATCAATAAAGAAATGAATGAAAAAAGATCGATGATAGAAGGATGATCAAAAAAGAAATGGATGAATAAAGTGATGGATGATAGAAGAATGATCAATAAAGAAATGGATGAAAATGTGATGGATGATATAAGAATGATCAATAAAGAAATGGATGAAAAAATATTGATGTTAGATGGATGATCAATAAAGAAATGGATGAAAAAAGATGGATGATAGAAGGATGATCAATAAAGAAATGGATGAAAAAAGATGGATGTTAGAAGAATGACCAATAAAGAAATGGATGAAAAAAGATGGATGGATGATCAATTGAAAAAGATGGATGTTAGAAGGATGATCAATAAAGAAATCAATAAAGAAATGGATGAAAAAGATGGATGTTAGAAGAATGATCAATAAAAAATGGATGAAAAAAAAGATGGATGTTAGAAGAATGATCAATAAAAAAAAGAAAAAAGATGGATGATAGAAGAATGATCAATAAAGAAATGGATGAAAAAAGATGGATGTTAGAAGAATGATCAATAAAGAAATGGATGAAAAAAGATGGATGTTAGAAGAATGATCAATAAAGAAATGGATGAAAAGTGATGGATGTTAGAAGGATGATCAATAAAGAAATGAATGAAAAAAGATGGATGATAGAAGGATGATTTATAAAAAAATGGATGAAAAAAGATGGATGTTAGAAGAATGATCAATAAAGAAATGAATGAAAAAAGATGGATGTTAGAAGAATGATCAATAAAGAAATGAATGAAAAAAGATCGATGATAGAAGGATGATCAATAAAGAAATGGATGAATAAAGTGATGGATGATAGAAGAATGATCAATAAAGAAATGGATGAAAATGTGATGGATGATAGAAGAATGATCAATAAAGAAATGGATGAAAAAATATTGATGTTAGATGGATGATCAATAAAGAAATGGATGAAAAAAGATGGATGATAGAAGGATGATCAATAAAAAAATGGATGAAAAAAGATGGATGTTAGAAGGATGATCAATAAAGAAAAATGGATGAAATCGATGAAAAAAGATGGATGTTAGAAGGATGATCAATAAAGAAATGGATGAAAAAAGATGGATGTTAGAAGAATGATCAATAAAGAAATGGATGAAAAAAGATGGATGTTAGAAGAATGATCAATAAAAAATGGATGAAAAAAGAAGGATGTTAGAAGAATGATCAATAAAAAAATGGATGAAAAAAGATGGATGATAGAAGAATGATCAATAAAGAAATGGATGAAAAAAGATGGATGTTAGAAGAATGATGAATAAAAAATGGATGAAAAAAGATGGATGTTAGAAGGATGATCAATAAAAAAATGGATGAAAAAAGATGGATGATAGAAGGATGATTTATAAAAAAATGGATGAAAAAAGATGGATGTTAGAAGAATGATCAATAAAGAAATGAATGAAAAAAGATGGATGTTAGAAGAATGATCAATAAAGAAATGAATGAAAAAAGATCGATGATAGAAGGATGATCAATAAAGAAATGGATGAATAAAGTGATGGATGATAGAAGAATGATCAATAAAGAAATGGATGAAAATGTGATGGATGATAGAAGAATGATCAATAAAGAAATGGATGAAAAAAGATGGATGTTAGAAGAATGATCAATAAAGAAATGGATGAAAAAAGATTGATGTTAGATGGATGATTAATAAAGAAATGGATGAAAAAAGATGGATGATAGAAGGATGATCAATAAAAAAATGGATGAAAAAAGATGGATGTTAGAAGAATGATCAATAAAGAAATGGATGAAAAAAGATGGATGTTAGAAGGATGATCAATAAAGAAATGGATGAAAAAAGATGGATGTTAGAAGAATGATCAATAAAGAAATGGATGAAAAAAGATGGATGTTAGAAGGATGATCAATAAAGAAATGGATGAAAAAAGATGGATGTAAGAAGAATGATCAATAAAAAAATGGATGAAAAAAGATGGATGTTAGAAGAATGATCAATAAAAAAATGGATGAAAAAAGATGGATGTTAGAAGAATGATCAATAAAAAAATGGATGAAAAAAGATGGATGATAGAAGAATGATCAATAAAGAAATGGATGAAAAAAGATGGATGTTAGAAGAATGATGAATAAAAAAATGGATGAAAAAAGATGGATGTTAGAAGGATGATCAATAAAAAAATGGATGAAAAAAGATGGATGATAGAAGGATGATCAATAAAGAAATGGATGAAAAGTGATGGATGTTAGAAGAATGATCAATAAAAAAATGAATGAAAAAAGATGGATGTTAGAAGAATGATCAATAAAGAAATGGATGAAAAAGATGGATGTTAGAAGAATGATCAATAAAGAAATGGATGAAAAGATGGATGTTAGAAGAATGATCAATAAAAAATGGATGAAAAAAGATGGATGTTAGAAGGATGATCAATAAAGAAATGGATGAAAAAAGATGGATGATTAAGGATGATTTATAAAAAATGGATGAAAAAGATGGATGTTAGAAGAATGATCAATAAAAAAATGAATGAAAAAAGATGGATGTTAGAAGAATGATCAATAAAGAAATGGATGAAAAAAGATGGATGATAGAAGGATGATCAATAAAGAAATGGATGAATAAAGTGATGGATGTTAGAAGAATGATCAATAAAGAAATGGATGAAAAAAGATGGATGATAGAAGAATGATCAATAAAAAAATGGATGAAAAAAAGATGGATGTTAGAAGAATGATCAATAAAGAAATGAATGAAAAAAAGATGGATGTTAGAAGAATGATTAATAAAGAAATGGATGAAAAAGATGGATGATAGAAGGATGATCAATAAAAAATGGATGAAAAAAAGATGGATGTTAGAAGAATGATCAATAAAGAAATGGATGAAAAAGATGGATGTTAGAAGAATGATCAATAAAGAAATGGATGAAAAAAGATGGATGTTAGATGGATGATCAATAAAGAAATGGATGAAAAAAGATGGATGTTAGAAGGATGATCAATAAAAAATGGATGAAAAAGATGGATGTTAGAAGAATGATCAATAAAAAATGGATGAAAAAAGATGGATGTTAGAAGAATGATCAATAAAAAAATGGATGAAAAAAGATGGATGTTAGAAGAATGATCAATAAAAAATGGATGAAAAAAGATGGATGTTAGAAGAATGATCAATAAAAAATGGATGAAAAAAAGATGGATGTTAGAAGAATGATCAATAAAAAAATGGATGAAAAAAAGATGGATGTTAGAAGAATGATCAATAAAAAATGGATGAAAAAAGATGGATGTTAGAAGGATGATCAATAAAGAAATGGATGAAAAAAGATGGATGTTAGAAGAATGATCAATAAAAAATGGATGAAAAAAGATGGATGTTAGAAGAATGATCAATAAAGAAATGGATGAAAAAAGATGGATGATAGAAGAATGATCAATAAAGAAATGGATGAAAAAGATGGATGATAGAAGAATGATCAATAAAGAAATGGATGAAAAAGATGGATGTTAGAAGAATGATCAATAAAGAAATGGATGAAAAAAGATGGATGTTAGAAGGATGATCAATAAAGAAATGGATGAAAAAAGATGGATGATAGAAGGATGATCAATAAAAAATGGATGAAAAAAGATGGATGTTAGAAGAATGATCAATAAAGAAA
>CM055728.1:1266657-1411517 GCA_029465975.1 Dallia pectoralis
CCAACAAATAAACCCATAAAACAGGGATATGATATAGTAGGCCAACAAATAAACCCATAAAATAGGGATATGATATAGTAGGCCAACAAATAAACCCATACAACAGGGATATGATATAGTAGGCCAACAAATAAACTCAAACAACAGGGATATGATATAGTAGGCCAACAAATAAACCCATACAACAGGGATATGATATAGTAGGCCAACAAATAAACCCATACAACAGGGATATGATATAGTAGGCCAACAAATAAACCCATACAACAGGGATATGATATAGTAGGCCAACAAATAAACCCATACAACAGGGATATGATATAGTAGGCCAACAAATAAACCCATACAACAGGGATATGATATAGTAGGCCAACAAATAAACCCATACAACAGGGATATGATATAGTAGGCCAACAAATAAACCAATACAACAGGGATAAGATATAGTTGGCCATCAAATAAACCCATACAACAGGGATATGATATAGTAGGCCAACAAATAAACCCATACAACAGGGATAAGATATAGTTGGCCATCAAATAAACCCATACGACAGGGATATGATATAGTAGGCCAACAAATAAACCCATACAACAGGGATATGATATAGAAGGCCAACAAATAAACCCATACAACTGGGAAATGATATAGTAGGCCAACAAATAAACCCATAAAACAGGGATATGA
Source organism: Dallia pectoralis (assembly GCA_029465975.1). Classification (NCBI taxonomy): domain Eukaryota; kingdom Metazoa; phylum Chordata; class Actinopteri; order Esociformes; family Umbridae; genus Dallia; species Dallia pectoralis. The sequence continues at coordinate 1,267,346 of CM055728.1, forward strand.
TATAGTAGGCCAACAAATAAACCCATACAACAGGGATATGATATAGTAGGCCAACAAATAAACCCATACAACAGGGATATGATATAGTAGGCCAACAAATAAACCCATACAACAGGGATATGATATAGTAGGCCAACAAATAAACCCATACAACAGGGATATGATATAGTAGGCCAACAAATAAACCCATACAACAGGGAAATGATATAGTAGGCCAACAAATAAACCCATAAAACAGGGATATGATATAGTAGGCCAACAAATAAACCCATACAACAGGGATATGATATAGAAGGCCAACAAATAAACCCATACAACAGGGATATGATATAGTAGGCCAACAAATAAACCCATACAACAGGGATATGATATAGAAGGCCAACAAATAAACCCATACAACAGGGATATGATATAGTAGGCCAACAAATAAACCCATACAACAGGGATATGATATAGTAGGCCAACAAATAAACCCATACAACAGGGATATGATATAGTAGGCCAACAAATAAACCCATACAACAGGGATATGATATAGAAGGCCAACAAATAAACCCATACAACTGGGAAATGATATAGTAGGCCAACAAATAAACCCAAAAAACAGGGATATGATATAGTAGGCCAACAAATAAACCCATACAACAGGGATATGATATAGTAGGCCAACAAATAAACTCAAACAACAGGGATATGATATAGAAGGCCAACAAATAAACCCATACAACTGGGAAATGATATAGTAGGCCAACAAATAAACCCATAAAACAGGGATATGATATAGTAGGCCAACAAATAAACCCATACAACTGGGAAATGATATAGTAGGCCAACAAATAAACCCATAAAACAGGGATATGATATAGTAGGCCAACAAATAAACCCATACAACAGGGATATGATATAGTAGGCCAACAAATAAACCCAGACAACAGGGATATGATATAGTAGGCCAACAAATAAACTCAAACAACAGGGATATGATATAGTAGGCCAACAAATAAACCCATACAACAGGGATATGATATAGTAGGCCAACAAATAAACCCATACAACAGGGATATGATATAGTAGGCCAACAAATAAACTCAAACAACAGGGATATGATATAGAAGGCCAACAAATAAACCCATACAACTGGGAAATGATATAGTAGGCCAACAAATAAACCCATACAACAGGGATATGATATAGTAGGCCAACAAATAAACCCATACAACAGGGATATGATATAGTAGGCCAACAAATAAACCCATACAACAGGGATATGATATAGTAGGCCAACAAATAAACCCATACAACAGGGATATGATATAGTAGGCCAACAAATAAACCCATACAACAGGGATATGATATAGAAGGCCAACAAATAAACCCATACAACTGGGAAATGATATAGTAGGCCAACAAATAAACCCATAAAACAGGGATATGATATAGTAGGCCAACAAATAAACCCATAAAATAGGGATATGATATAGTAGGCCAACAAATAAACCCATACAACAGGGATATGATATAGTAGGCCAACAAATAAACTCAAACAACAGGGATATGATATAGTAGGCCAACAAATAAACCCATACAACAGGGATATGATATAGTAGGCCAACAAATAAACCCATACAACAGGGATATGATATAGTAGGCCAACAAATAAACCCATACAACAGGGATATGATATAGTAGGCCAACAAATAAACCCATACAACAGGGATATGATATAGTAGGCCAACAAATAAACCCATACAACAGGGATATGATATAGTAGGCCAACAAATAAACCCATACAACAGGGATATGATATAGAAGGCCAACAAATAAACCCATACAACTGGGAAATGATATAGTAGGCCAACAAATAAACCCATAAAACAGGGATATGATATAGTAGGCCAACAAATAAACCCATACAACAGGGATATGATATAGTAGGCCAACAAATAAACCCATACAACAGGGATATGATATAGTAGGCCAACAAATAAACCCATACAACAGGGATATGATATAGTAGGCCAACAAATAAACCCATACAACAGGGATATGATATAGTAGGCCAACAAATAAACTCAAACAACAGGGATATGATATAGAAGGCCAACAAATAAACCCATACAACAGGGATAAGATATAGTTGGCCATCAAATAAACCCATACAACAGGGATATGATATAGTAGGCCAACAAATAAACCCATACAACAGGGATATGATATAGAAGGCCAACAAATAAACCCATACAACTGGGAAATGATATAGTAGGCCAACAAATAAACCCATAAAACAGGGATATGATATAGTAGGCCAACAAATAAACCCATACAACAGGGATATGATATAGTAGGCCAACAAATAAACTCAAACAACAGGGATATGATATAGTAGGCCAACAAATAAACCCATACAACAGGGATATGATATAGTAGGCCAACAAATAAACTCAAACAACAGGGATATGATATAGAAGGCCAACAAATAAACCCATACAACTGGGAAATGATATAGTAGGCCAACAAATAAACCCATAAAACAGGGATATGATATAGTAGGCCAACAAATAAACCCATACAACAGGGATATGATATAGAAGGCCAACAAATAAACCCATACAACTGGGAAATGATATAGTAGGCCAACAAATAAACCCATAAAACAGGGATATGATATAGTAGGCCAACAAATAAACCCATACAACAGGGATATGATATAGTAGGCCAACAAATAAACCCATACAACAGGGATAAGATATAGTTGGCCATCAAATAAACCCATACAACAGGGATATGATATAGTTGGCCAACAAATAAACCCATACAACAGGGATATGATATAGTAGGCCAACAAATAAACCAATACAACAGGGATAAGATATAGTTGGCCATCAAATAAACCCATACAACAGGGATATGATATAGTAGGCCAAATAATAAACCCATACAACAGGGATAAGATATAGTTGGCCATCAAATAAACCCATTCAACAGGGATATGATATAGTAGGCCAACAAATAAACCCATACAACAGGGATATGATATAGAAGGCCAACAAATAAACCCATACAACTGGGAAATGATATAGTAGACCAACAAATAAACCCATAAAACAGGGATATGATATAGTAGGCCAACAAATAAACCCATACAACAGGGATATGATATAGTAGGCCAACAAATAAACCCATACAACAGGGATATGATATAGTAGGCCAACAAAGAAACCCATACAACAGGGATATGATATAGTAGGCCAACAAATAAACCCATACAACAGGGATATGATATAGAAGGCCAACAAATAAACCCATACAACTGGGAAATGTTATAGTAGGCCAACAAATAAACCCATAAAACAGGGATAAGATATAGTAGGCCAACAAATAAACCCATAGAACAGGGATATGATATAGAAGGCCAACAAATAAACCCATACAACAGGGATATGATATAGTAGGCCAACAAATAAACCCATACAACAGGGATATGATATAGAAGGCCAACAAATAAACCCATACAACTGGGAAATGATATAGTAGGCCAACAAATAAACCCATAAAACAGGGATATGATATAGTAGGCCAACAAATAAACCCATACAACAGGGATATGATATAGTAGGCCAACAAATAAACCCATACAACAGGGATATGATATAGTAGGCCAACAAATAAACCCATACAACAGGGATATGATATAGTAGGCCAACAAATAAACCCATACAACAGGGATATGATATAGAAGGCCAACAAATAAACCCATATAACTGGGAAATGATATAGTAGGCCAACAAATAAACCCATAAAACAGGGATATGATATAGTAGGCCAACAAATAAACCCATACAACAGGGATATGATATAGTAGGCCAACAAATAAACCCATACAACAGGGATAAGATATAGTTGGCCATCAAATAAACCCATACAACAGGGATATGATATAGTAGGCCAACAAATAAACCCATACAACAGGGATATGATATAGTTGGCCATCAAATAAACCCATACAACAGGGATATGATATAGTAGGCCAACAAATAAACCCATACAACAGGGATATGATATAGTAGGCCAACAAATAAACCCATACAACAGGGATATGATATAGTAGGCCAACAAATAAACCCATACAACAGGGATATGATATAGTAGGCCAACAAATAAACCCATACAACAGGGATATGATATAGTAGGCCAACAAATAAACCCATACAACAGGGATATGATATAGTAGGCCAACAAATAAACCCATACAACAGGGATATGATATAGAAGGCCAACAAATAAACCCATACAACTGGGAAATGATATAGTAGGCCAACAAATAAACCCATAAAACAGGGATATGATATAGTAGGCCAACAAATAAACCCATACAACAGGGATATGATATAGTAGGCCAACAAATAAACCCATACAACAGGGATAAGATATAGTTGGCCATCAAATAAACCCATACAACAGGGATATGATATAGTTGGCCAACAAATAAACCCATACAACAGGGATATGATATAGTAGGCCAACAAATAAACCAATACAACAGGGATAAGATATAGTTGGCCATCAAATAAACCCATACAACAGGGATATGATATAGTAGGCCAAATAATAAACCCATACAACAGGGATAAGATATAGTTGGCCATCAAATAAACCCATTCAACAGGGATATGATATAGTAGGCCAACAAATAAACCCATACAACAGGGATATGATATAGAAGGCCAACAAATAAACCCATACAACTGGGAAATGATATAGTAGACCAACAAATAAACCCATAAAACAGGGATATGATATAGTAGGCCAACAAATAAACCCATACAACAGGGATATGATATAGTAGGCCAACAAATAAACCCATACAACAGGGATATGATATAGTAGGCCAACAAAGAAACCCATACAACAGGGATATGATATAGTAGGCCAACAAATAAACCCATACAACAGGGATATGATATAGAAGGCCAACAAATAAACCCATACAACTGGGAAATGTTATAGTAGGCCAACAAATAAACCCATAAAACAGGGATAAGATATAGTAGGCCAACAAATAAACCCATAGAACAGGGATATGATATAGAAGGCCAACAAATAAACCCATACAACAGGGATATGATATAGTAGGCCAACAAATAAACCCATACAACAGGGATATGATATAGAAGGCCAACAAATAAACCCATACAACTGGGAAATGATATAGTAGGCCAACAAATAAACCCATAAAACAGGGATATGATATAGTAGGCCAACAAATAAACCCATACAACAGGGATATGATATAGTAGGCCAACAAATAAACCCATACAACAGGGATATGATATAGTAGGCCAACAAATAAACCCATACAACTGGGATATGATATAGTAGGCCAACAAATAAACCCATACAACAGGGATATGATATAGTAGGCCAACAAATAAACCCATACAACAGGGATATGATATAGAAGGCCAACAAATAAACCCATACAACTGGGAAATTATATAGTAGGCCAACAAATAAACCCATAAAACAGGGATATGATATAGTAGGCCAACAAATAAACCCATACAACAGGGATATGATATAGTAGGCCAACAAATAAACCCATACAACAGGGATATGATATAGTAGGCCAACAAATAAACCCATACAACTGGGATATGATATAGTAGGCCAACAAATAAACCCATACAACAGGGATATGATATAGTAGGCCAACAAATAAACCCATACAACAGGGATATGATATAGTAGGCCAACAAATAAACCCATACAACAGGGATATGATATAGTAGGCCAACAAATAAACCCATACAACAGGGATATGATATAGTAGGCCAACAAATAAACCCATACAACAGGGATAAGATATAGTTGGCCAACAAATAAACCCATACAACAGGGATATGATATAGTAGGCCAACAAATAAACCCATACAACAGGGATATGATATAGTAGGCCAACAAATAAACCCATACAACAGGGATATGATATAGTAGGCCAACAAATAAACCCATACAACAGGGATATGATATAGTAGGCCAACAAATAAACCCATACAACAGGGATATGATATAGTAGGCCAACAAATAAACCCATACAACAGGGATATGATATAGTAGGCCAACAAATAAACCCATACAACAGGGATATGATATAGAAGGCCAACAAATAAACCCATACAACTGGGAAATGATATAGTAGGCCAACAAATAAACCCATAAAACAGGGATATGATATAGTAGGCCAACAAATAAACCCATACAACAGGGATATGATATAGTAGGCCAACAAATAAACCCATACAACAGGGATAAGATATAGTTGGCCATCAAATAAACCCATACAACAGGGATATGATATAGTAGGCCAACAAATAAACCCATACAACAGGGATATGATATAGTAGGCCAACAAATAAACCAATACAACAGGGATAAGATATAGTTGGCCATCAAATAAACCCATACAACAGGGATATGATATAGTAGGCCAAATAATAAACCCATACAACAGGGATAAGATATAGTTGGCCATCAAATAAACCCATTCAACAGGGATATGATATAGTAGGCCAACAAATAAACCCATACAACAGGGATATGATATAGAAGGCCAACAAATAAACCCATACAACTGGGAAATGATATAGTAGGCCAACAAATAAACCCATAAAACAGGGATATGATATAGTAGGCCAACAAATAAACCCATACAACAGGGATATGATATAGTAGGCCAACAAATAAACCCATACAACAGGGATATGATATAGAAGGCCAACAAATAAACCCATACAACTGGGAAATGATATAGTAGGCCAACAAATAAACCCATAAAACAGGGATATGATATAGTAGGCCAACAAATAAACCCATACAACAGGGATATGATATAGTAGGCCAACAAATAAACTCAAACAACAGGGATATGATATAGTAGGCCAACAAATAAACCCATACAACAGGGATATGATATAGTAGGCCAACAAATAAACTCAAACAACAGGGATATGATATAGAAGGCCAACAAATAAACCCATACAACTGGGAAATGATATAGTAGGCCAACAAATAAACCCATAAAACAGGGATATGATATAGTAGGCCAACAAATAAACCCATACAACAGGGATATGATATAGAAGGCCAACAAATAAACCCATACAACAGGGATATGATATAGAAGGCCAACAAATAAACCCATACAACAGGGATAAGATATAGTTGGCCATCAAATAAACCCATACAACAGGGATATGATATAGTAGGCCAACAAATAAACCCATACAACAGGGATATGATATAGAAGGCCAACAAATAAACCCATACAACTGGGAAATAATATAGTAGGCCAACAAATAAACCCATAAAACATGGATATGATATAGTAGGCCAACAAATAAACCCATACAACAGGGATATGATATAGTAGGCCAACAAATAAACCCATACAACAGGGATATGATATAGTAGGCCAACAAATAAACCCATACAACAGGGATATGATATAGTAGGCCAACAAATAAACCCGTACAACAGGGATATGATATAGAAGGCCAACAAATAAACCCATACAAATTGGAAATGATATAGTAGGCCAACAAATAAACCCATAAAACAGGGATATGATATAGTAGGCCAACAAATAAACCCATACAACAGGGATATGATATAGTAGGCCAACAAATAAACCCATACAACAGGGATATGATATAGTAGGCCAACAAATAAACCCATACAACTGGGATATGATATAGTAGGCCAACAAATAAACCCATACAACAGGGATATGATATAGTAGGCCAACAAATAAACCCATACAACAGGGATATTGTCACGACCGCTGTAAGGTGTAGTGTAGTAAGCCATGTGCAGGAGCCAAGGTAATCCGTTTTGGGTCAGGTTTATTAATGACGAACATAAAACAAACCGTAAACGGCGAAAGAGTATACTGTGAGGAACTAAAAGTGCGCATATAGCGTCTTATACAAACAACGTTCAACACCAACAGTACATCTCCCAACACTCACCACTAATATCGATGTGACATGTAATAATGCGAAGCAACGAGTGCACTGCTCGCGACCCTCTTATATCCCAGTGATTACAAGTGCAAACAGCTGTGAGACAAACGTAAACACGGAAGTGAAACAAGGAAGTGCATCACCGAAATATGTCCGTGTAGCAACGCCACCACACCAATCGTGACAGTATCCCCCACTAAAAGGCTAGCTCCCCAGATAGCCGAACGGAAACACAAAACCAAAACAAGGGAGCAACAGGGAGAGAACCCACAGTTAAACCCAAAAGGGTCAGTCCAGGACCGCAGGTCCAGCCCTGAATATGCCCCGGTGGCTGAGAGACCGCCATCTAGTGCGGCAGAGAGACCGCCATCTAGTGCGGCTGAGAGTCCGCCATCTTGTGAGGCTGAGAGTCCGCCATCTTGTGCGGCTCAGAGTCCGCCATCTTGTGCGGCTCAGAGTCCGCCATCTTGTGCGGCTCAGAGTCCGCCGTCATGGGCGACGTGGTGGCGGAGGCCATCGTGGGCGCCGTCGTGGCGGCGGCCATCGTGGGCGCAGTCGTGGCGGCGGCCATCGTGGGCGCAGTCGTGGCGGCGGCCATCGTGGGCGCAGTCGTGGCGGCGGCCATCGTGGGCGCAGTCGTGGCGGCGGCCATCGTGAGCGCAGTCGTGGCGGCGGCCATCGTGAGCGCAGTCGTGGCGGCGGCCATCGTGAGCGTAGTCGTGGCGGCGGCCATCGTGAGCGTAGTCGTGGCGGCAGCCATCGTGAGCGTAGTCGTGGCGGCGGCCATCGTGAGCGTAGTCGTGGCGGCGGCCATCGTGAGCGTAGTCGTGGCGGCGGCCATCGTGAGCGTAGTCATGGCGGCGGCCATCGTGAGCGTAGTCGTGGCGGCGGCCATCGTGAGCATAGTCGTGGCGGCGGCCATCGTGAGCGTAGTCGTGGCGGCGGCCATCGTGAGCGTAGTCGTGGCGGCGGCCATCGTGAGCGTCGTCGTGGCGCGGCCTTCGTGGGCGGCGATGCGGCAGCCATTGTGGGCGGCGATGCGGCAGCCATTGTGGGCGGCGATGGGCGGCCATTGTGGGCGGCGATGCGGCAGCCATTGTGGGCAGCCATTGTGGGCGGCGATGCGGCAGCCATTGTGGGCGGCGATGCGGCAGCCATTGTGGGCGGCGATGCGGCAGCCATTGTGGGCGGCGATGCGGCAGCCATTGTGGGCGGCGATGCGGCAGCCACTGTGGGCGGCGATGCGGCAGCCATCTTGGGCGGCGATGCGGCCGCCATCTTGAGCGCCGGCGTGACGGCAACACCCATCTTGAGCGCTGGCGGAACGGCGGGAGCCATCTTGAGCGCTGGCGTGACGGCAACAGCCATCTTGGGCGGCGATGCGGCCGCCATCTTGAGCGCCGGCGTGACGGCAACACCCATCTTGAGCGCTGGCGGAACGGCGGGAGCCATCTTGAGCGCTGGCGTGACGGCAACAGCCATCTTGAGCGCTGGCGGAACGGCGGGAGCCATCGTGGACGCTGGCGAGACGGCGGCAGCCATCTTGGGCGCTGGCGGGACGACGGCAGCCATCTTGAGCGCTGGCGGGACGACGGGAGCCATCTTGAGCGCTGGCGGGACGACGGCAGCCATCTTGAGCGCTGGCGTGACGGCAACAGCCATCTTGAGCGCTGGCGGGACGGCGGGAGCCATCGTGGACGCTGGCGTGACGGTGGCAGCCATCTTGGGCGCTGGCGTGACGACGGCAGCCATCTTGGGCGCTGGCGTGACAGCAACAGCCATCTTGAGCGCTGGCGTGACGGCGGGAGCCATCGTGGGCGCTGGCGTGACGGCAACCATCTCAGGCGCAGGCGTGGTGGCGACCATCTCGGGCGCAGGTTCCTGGAAGTCCAGCCATGTCCTCCACCACGTCCTAATAACAGCCGTGGGCTGTTCATCCAACCCCTCCGGGGGTTTTTCTGTCCCTGACGTAGGTGGCCGAAAAGGGTCTTCCCACGGCAGGGGTAGTGGCTGTAGCTCCAGGGGTTTTCCTCCCCCTGTCTGCAGCCCCGGAGCAGTGGGCGGCTGTTCCTGCAGCACCAGGACCGTGGGTGTTCTCTCCGCGGTCCTCCCGGAACACCTCCTTAGCTCCCCCCCAAAAATCTCTTTGGGGCGCTTCCGGGATGCCCTCATCCTTCCTTCATAGAAGGCCCGCGGACCCATCAGAACTGGCCCTGAATGCCGCTTCGGTGGTTCCACCGTAGCATACGGCCGGAGACGTAGCCACCGCTCCTGTGGTGTCTCCGGCCGATTCCACTCCCACCGCTCCGTGGGGCGACGGCGAGTTTCATCCGACGGGGCGCTATAGCTTGCCCCCCCGTGGAATCCACTCACCGTCTGCTGGCTCTGCTGGCTTCTTTTTTGGCTTCGCATTCTGTCACGGATGGAGCGGCGTAGTGCGGTGAAAGCCATGTGCAGGAGCCAAGGTAATCCGTTTTGGGTCAGGTTTATTAATGACGAACATAAAACAAACCGTAAACGGCGAAAAGAGTATACTGTGAGGAACTAAAAGTGCGCATATAGCGTCTTATACAAACAACGTTCAACACCAACAGTACATCTCCCAACACTCACCACTAATATCGATGTGACATGTAATAATGCGAAGCAACGAGTGCACTGCTCGCCACCCTCTTATATCCCAGTGATTACAAGTGCAAACAGCTGTGAGACAAACGTAAACACGGAAGTGAAACAAGGAAGTGCATCACCGAAATATGTCCGTGTAGCAACGCCACCACACCAATCGTGACAGATATGATATAGTAGGACAACAAATAAACCCATAAAACAGGGATATGATATAGTAGGCCAACAAATAAACTCAAACAACAGGGATATGATATAGAAGGCCAACAAATAAACCCATACAACTGGGAAATGATATAGTAGGCCAACAAATAAACCCATAAAACAGGGATATGATATAGTAGGCCAACAAATAAACTCAAACAACAGGGATATGATATAGAAGGCCAACAAATAAACCCATACAACTGGGAAATGATATAGTAGGCCAACAAATAAACCCATACAACAGGGATATGATATAGTAGGCCAACAAATAAACCCATACAACAGGGATATGATATAGTAGGCCAACAAATAAACTCAAACAACAGGGATATGATATAGTAGGCCAACAAATAAACCCATAAAACAGGGATATGATGTAGTAGGCCAACAAATAAACCCATACAACAGGGATATGATATAGAAGGCCAACAAATAAACCCATTCAACTGGGAAATGATATAGTAGGCCAACAAATAAACCCATAAAACAGGGATATGATATAGTAGGCCAACAAATAAACCCATACAACAGGGATATGATATAGTAGGCCAACAAATAAACCCATACAACAGGGATATGATATAGTAGGCCAACAAAAAAACCCATACAACAGGGATATGATATACTAGGTCAACAAATAAACCCATACAACAGGGATATGATATAGTAGGCCAACAAATAAACTCAAACAACAGGGATATGATATAGTAGGCCAACAAATAAACTCAAACAACAGGGATATGATATAGTAGACCAACAAATAAACCCATATAGCTTTACCTTCATGAAGCACATTGTAATGGTCTTTTATTATAGCAATTATATTCATCCCTAACATAAGTCCTGTTCCCTTTAGATACCCAGTGCCTCATTCTGTCTCTTATTCCGTCTCTCATTCCGTCTCTCATTCCGTCTCTCATTCCGTCTCTCATTCCGTCTCTCATTCCGTCTCTCATTCCGTCTCTCATTCCGTCTCTCATTCCGTCTCTCATTCCGTCTCTCATTCAGTCTCTCATTCCGTCTCTCATTCCGTCTCTCATTCCGTCTCTCATTCCGTCTCTCATTCCGTCTCTCATTCCGTCTATAATTCCGTCTCTCATTCCGTCTATAATTCCGTCTCTCATTCCGTCTCTCATTCCGTCTCTCATTCCGTCTCTCATTCCGTCTCTCATTCCGTCTCTCATTCCGTCTCTCATTTCGTCTCTTATTCCGTCTCTCATTCTGTCTCTCATTTTGTCTCTCATTCTGTCTTTTATTCTGTCTTTCATTTTGTTTCTCATTACCTTTCATTCACTCATGACATCATAGTGTTATGTACAAACATGCGGACACAATAGACACACAGTGTAGGAGTAAGACCTGATGATCCATGTCCTCTTGGTGTGCCTGTTGTGTCTGTACTGAGTGTAGGAGTAAGACCTGATGAACCATGTCCTCTTGGTGTGTATGTTGTGTCTGTACTGAGTGTAGGAGTAAGACCTGATGATCCATTTCCTCTTGGTGTGCCTGTTGTGTCTGTACTGAGTGTAGGAGTAAGACCTGATGATCCATTTCCTCTTGGTGTGTATGTTGTGTCTGGGCTTGAGTAAGACCTGTGAACCATGTTGTGTCTGGGCTGAGTGTAGGAGTAAGAGTGATCCAGATGTTGTGTCCTGATGAAGTAAGACCATGATCCATGTCCTCTTGGTGTGCCTGTGTCTGGGCTGAGTGTTGTGTCTGTGCCTGTTGTGTCTGTGTAGGAGTAAGACCTGATGATCCATTTCCTCTTGGTGTGTATGTTGTGTCTGTACTGAGTGTAGGAGTAAGACCTGATGATCCATTTCCTCTTGGTGTGCCTGTTGTGTCTGTACTGAGTGTAGGAGTAAGACCTGATGAACCATGTCCTCTTGGTGTGTATGTTGTGTCTGTACTGAGTGTAGGAGTAAGACCTGATGATCCATTTCCTCTTGGTGTGCCTGTTGTGTCTGTACTGAGTGTAGGAGTAAGACCTGATGATCCATTTCCTCTTGGTGTGTATGTTGTGTCTGGGCTGAGTGTAGGAGTAAGACCTGATGAACCATGTCCTCTTGGTGTGCCTGTTGTGTCTGTACTGAGTGTAGGAGTAAGACCTGATGATCCATTTCCTCTTGGTGTGTATGTTGTGTCTGTACTGAGTGTAGGAGTAAGACCTGATGATCCATTTCCTCTTGGTGTGTATGTTGTGTCTGTACTGAGTGTAGGAGTAAGACCTGATGATCCATGTCCTCTTGGTGTGCCTGTTGTGTCTGTACTGAGTGTAGGAGTAAGACCTGATGATCCATGTCCTCTTGGTGTGTATGTTGTGTCTGGGCTGAGTGTAGGAGTAAGACCTGATGATCCATTTCCTCTTGGTGTGTATGTTGTGTCTGGGCTGAGTGTAGGAGTAAGACCTGATGATCCATTTCCTCTTGGTGTGCCTGTTGTGTCTGTGCTGAGTGTAGGAGTAAGACCTGATGATCCATTTCCTCTTGGTGTGTATGTTGTGTCTGTACTGAGTGTAGGAGTAAGACCTGATGATCCATGTCCTCTTGGTGTGCCTGTTGTGTCTGTAAGACCTGATGATCCATGTCCTCTTGGTGTGTATGTTGTGTCTGTACTGAGTGTAGGAGTAAGACCTGATGATCCATTTCCTCTTGGTGTGTATGTTGTGTCTGTACTGAGTGTAGGAGTAAGACCTGATGAACCATGTCCTCTTGGTGTGTATGTTGTGTCTGTACTGAGTGTAGGAGTAAGACCTGATGATCCATGTCCTCTTGGTGTGTATGTTGTGTCTGGGCTGAGTGTAGGAGTAAGACCTGATGAACCATGTCCTCTTGTTGTGTGTATGTTGTGTCTGTATGTTGTGTCTGGGCTGAGTGTAGGAGTAAGACCTGATGATCCATTTCCTCTTGGTGTGTATGTTGTGTCTGTACTGAGTGTAGGAGTAAGACCTGATGATCCATGTCCTCTTGGTGTGTCTGTTGTGTCTGTACTGAGTGTAGGAGTAAGACCTGATGATCCATTTCCTCTTGGTGTGTATGTTGTGTCTGGGCTGAGTGTAGGAGTAAGACCTGATGATCCATGTCCTCTTGGTGTGTATGTTGTGTCTGGGCTGATGTGAATTTATGACAGTGTGACATTCATCTCTACGTATCTTCCCTGTCCTCATCTGTTTTGTGTGTTTGGAGGTTGCTGTGTCTCAGTATGGGCACGGCTAACATCCCCGTTTGATCTAGTTAAAGCTGCTTAGGGATCTGCTTTGGGTTATCATTACAGTTGACTAAATGTACTGAAGGATTTCCTGAGCAATCTGTCTGTATTATAATGGTATGTTGTTTGGGTTCTATGTCACCTTATTGTAAACCACTGAGGTAGAGAACTCTATGTGTATTCCTATGGCATGTTGTTTGGGTTCTACGTCACCTTACAGATGAGCTGTAAACCACTGACGTAGAGAACTCTATGTGTATTCCTATGGCATGTTGTTTGGGTTCTACGTCACCTTACAGATGAGCTGTAAACCACTGAGGTGGAGAACCTCCTTATTTCCCCAGGTGTATTCCCCTTTCTCCTTAATGCAGATCTAATGTAGCACCTGTTACCATCTCCTCAGATGCTACTTAAGCAGGTGTGTGTTTTATCACTTATATGGTGTGTGTGAGCTTGTAGAGCCAATTTCCTTATCCTCTGGTGTGGTCAACATCTAAGATAAGTGAAAGACGAAGAATTGGTCCTGGGGCGAGTTCCTTTCAATGTGTTTCCTGTCTGCCTTTGTAGGGATAGGCTGTTTCATTATCAGTGTGGAACCAATGAAATATTTAACTGTGTGTGTGTGTGTGTCTTTGTGTGTGTGTGTGTCTTTGTGTGTCTTTGTGTGTGTGTGTGTGTGTGTGTCTTGTGTGTGTCTTGTGTGTGTGTGTGTGTCTTTGAGTGTGTGTGTCTCTTTGAGTGTGTGTGTGTGTGTGTGTCTCTTTGAGTGTGTGTGTGTGTGTTTCTTTGAGTGTGTGTGTGTGTCTTTGAGTGTGTGTGTCTCTTTGAGTGTGTGTGTAGAGGTAAGAGAGTTGTCTGGGATGTGGGCCGGTGTCACTGATGTTGGCAGGCTCATCTCAACAGAACTAATCACTTGTGACTGTCTGCTAGGCTGAGGGGCTTATATAAGCCTATTTACCGCTCAATGGAGATCACACACACTCTCTCCTTTCCTCCTCCTCCTACTCCTGGTATCCCACACACTCTCTCCTTTATCTCCTCATACTCCTGGTATCCCACACACTCTCTCCTTTCCTCCTCCTCCTACTCCTGGTATCCCACACACTCTCTCCTTTCCTCCTCCTCCTACTCCTGGTATCCCACACACTCTCTCCTTTCCTCCTCCTCCTACTCCTGGTATCACACACACTCTCTCCTTTATCTCCTCCTACTCCTGGTATCACACACACTCTCTCCTTTATCTCCTCATACTCCTGGTATCCCACACACTCTCTCCCTTATTCTTATATTCCTCCGATTCATTTGTAAAACATCTCCTTTTCTCTATCAATCTGTCTGCCTGTCACTTCAGTCCCTCTGGCACTCATCCCTAACCCCTCAGGGTGGTTGATTATCCCCATAACAGACTCACATCTCCCCCAACATCACTTCAGTCCCTCTGGCACTCATCCCCAACCCCTCAGGGTGGTTGATTATCCCCATAACAGACTCACATCTCCCCCAACATCACTTCAGTCCCTCTGGCACTCATCCCCAACCCCTCAGGGTGGTTGATTATCCCCATAACAGACTCACATCTCCCCCAACATCACTTCAGTCCCTCTGGCACTCATCCCCAACCCCTCAGGGTGGTTGATTATCCCCATAACAGACTCACATCTCCCCCAACATCACTTCAGTCCCTCTGGCACTCATCCCTAACCCCTCAGGGTGGTTGATTATCCCCATAACAGACTCACATCTCCCCCAACATCACTTCAGTCCCTCTGGCACTCATCCCCAACCCCTCAGGGTGGTTGATTATCCCCATAACAGACTCACATCTCCCCAACATCACTTCAGTCCCTCTGGCACTCATCCCTAACCCCTCAGGGTGGTTGATTATCCCCATAACAGACTCACATCTCCCCCAACATCACTTCAGTCCCTCTGGCACTCATCCCCAACCCCTCAGGGTGGTTGATTATCCCCATAACAGACTCACATCTCCCCCAACATCACTTCAGTCCCTCTGGCACTCATCCCCAACCCCTCAGGGTGGTTGATTATCCCCATAACAGACTCACATCTCCCCCAACATCACTTCAGTCCCTCTGGCACTCATCCCTAACCCCTCAGGGTGGTTGATTATCCCCATAACAGACTCACATCTCCCCCAACATCACTTCAGTCCCTCTGGCACTCATCCCTAACCCCTCAGGGTGGTTGATTATCCCCATAACAGACTCACATCTCCCCCAACATCACTTCATTCCCTCTGGCACTCATCCCCAACCCCTCAGGGTGGTTGATTATCCCCATAACAGACTCACATCTCCCCCAACATCACTTCAGTCCCTCTGGCACTCATCCCCAACCCCTCAGGGTGGTTGATTATCCCCATAACAGACTCACATCTCCCCCAACATCACTTCAGTCCCTCTGGCACTCATCCCCAACCCCTCAGGGTGGTTGATTATCCCCATAACAGACTCACATCTCCCCAACATCACTTCAGTCCCTCTGGCACTCATCCCCAACCCCTCAGGGTGGTTGATTATCCCCATAACAGACTCACATCTCCCCCAACATCACTTCAGTCCCTCTGGCACTCATCCCCAACCCCTCAGGGTGGTTGATTATCCCCATAACAGACTCACATCTCCCCCAACATCACTTCAGTCCCTCTGGCACTCATCCCCAACCCCTCAGGGTGGTTGATTATCCCCATAACAGACTCACATCTCCCCCAACATCACTTCAGTCCCTCTGGCACTCATCCCTAACCCCTCAGGGTGGTTGATTATCCCCATAACAGACTCACATCTCCCCCAACATCACTTCAGTCCCTCTGGCACTCATCCCCAACCCCTCAGGGTGGTTGATTATCCCCATAACAGACTCACATCTCCCCCAACATCACTTCAGTCCCTCTGGCACTCATCCCTAACCCCTCAGGGTGGTTGATTATCCCCATAACAGACTCACATCTCCCCCAACATCACTTCAGTCCCTCTGGCACTCATCCCTAACCCCTCAGGGTGGTTGATTATCCCCATAACAGACTCACATCTCCCCCAACATCACTTCAGTCCCTCTGGCACTCATCCCTAACCCCTCAGGGTGGTTGATTATCCCCATAACAGACTCACATCTCCCCCAACATCACTTCAGTCCCTCTGGCACTCATCCCTAACCCCTCAGGGTGGTTGATTATCCCCATAACAGACTCACATCTCCCCCAACATCACTTCATTCCCTCTGGCACTCATCCCTAACCCCTCAGGGTGGTTGATTATCCCCATAACAGACTCACATCTCCCCCAACATCACTTCATTCCCTCTGGCACTCATCCCCAACCCCTCAGGGTGGTTGATTATCCCCATAACAGACTCACATCTCCCCCAACATCACTTCATTCCCTCTGAAACTCGTCCCTAACGCCGAAATATGTGCTGTGAATAATGTATGGCGTAGCTAAAATGTGATGTATATAATTAAATGCAGTCAGGCCCAATAGTGGCCTCGCCAATAGGAACCTTAAATGCACAGATATTGTTATACCCACAGACACATTGTTATTACCACAGACACATTGTTATAACCACAGACACATTGTTATTACCACAGACACATTGTTATAACCACAGACACATTGTTATAACCACAGACACATTGTTATTACCACAGACACATTGTTATAACCACAGACACATTGTTATACCCACAGACACATTGTTATTACCACAGACACTTTGTTATACCCACAGACACATTGTTATTACCACAGACACTTTGTTATAACCACAGACACATTGTTATAATCACAGACACATTGTTATTACCACAGACACATTGTTATTACCACAGACACATTGTTATAACCACAGACACATTGTTATTACCACAGACACATTGTTATAATCACAGACACATTGTTATTACCACAGACACATTGTTATAACCACAGACACATTGTTATAACCACAGACACATTGTTATAATCACAGACACATTGTTATAACCACAGACACATTGTTATAATGACAGACACATTGTTATAACCACAGACACATTGTTATTACCACAGACACATTGTTATAATCACAGACACATTGTTATAATCACAGACACATTGTTATTACCACAGACACATTGTTATAACCACAGACACATTGTTATTACCACAGACACATTGTTATAATCACAGACACATTGTTATTACCACAGACACATTGTTATAACCACAGACACATTGTTATAACCACAGACACATTGTTATAATCACAGACACATTGTTATTACCACAGACACATTGTTATAATGACAGACACATTGTTATAACCACAGACACATTGTTATAACCACAGACACATTGTTATAACCACAGACACATTGTTATTACCACAGACACATTGTTATAACCACAGACACATTGTTATAACCACAGACACATTGTTATAATCACAGACACATTGTTATTACCACAGACACATTGTTATAACCACAGACACATTGTTATAACCACAGACACATTGTTATAATCACAGACACATTGTTATTACCACAGACACATTGTTATAATGACAGACACATTGTTATAACCACAGACACATTGTTATAACCACAGACACATTGTTATAACCACAGACACATTGTTATAACCACAGACACATTGTTATTACCACAGACACATTGTTATAACCACAGACACATTGTTATAATCACAGACACATTGTTATTACCACAGACACATTGTTATAATGACAGACACATTGTTATAACCACAGACACATTGTTATTACCACAGACACATTGTTATAATGACAGACACATTGTGCTTGGTCTCACCTTTCCCACGGCCTGTTAGTGTGTTTAGTCTGGGAGTGCCAGTTCTTATCTCTGTTGAGTCACAACAATCCCATTTGTGCTGGACGGGTTCTGCTGCCTGTTCTGCTACACTGTCACAGGGGCGGGGCCGGGCAGGGGCCTTAGGAGCAAAGGTCAACAGTGCATCACTCACACAATAACGCCACACCATTGGAAGCAATTAGGAGGTACCACAGACACAAAGGTCTAACATGCTGTTCACCCAGAGATGCAGTGGAATTAGCCACTGGTATTATGGGATGTTTTCACTGTCTAACATGCTGTTCACCCAGAGATGCAGTGGAATTTGCCAATGGTATTATGGGATATTTTCACTGTTTAACATGCCGTTCTGGGTTCGTCTCGTCTCGGTCTCGGTTACATTTGGACTCGGTCTCGACTCGGTCTCGGACAGTAATGACTCGTAAATTCTTCCCGAGACCAGTCGAGACCAGCGTGGAAATTATCGCCCACAATTTTTTCTAGCAAAATATTTAAGTATGACATGTAGGGGCTGTATTTCCATTGGCTGTATTTTGTCCAGAGTTAGACTGTTTTTTCTGATGTGGCTTATCCCGCCAATGGCTATCTACTTTTGAAGAAAAGCCCACCCCCAGCGTCGCTAGAGCGTGCACCCATTCACGTAAATACTTCAATCTTAAACATATGCTCGATCATGTCTGCACAATATGCCATTATATTCGTTTTGCCTATATTCAGTACATTGAGCACAAGAAATAATTTGTCCGAAAACACACAGCGGTTAGTAATTAAAATAAATATATAATGTTGAAAAGCTACAGCCGACGTCCTTCCATGACTTTTCCTAAATACGTGCATTTTACCTTGTCCTGTTTTCAGAATTGCAAAATCACAAACCGAACAATTTATAAATCTACTATTTACATGTTTTTTCATACCTAAACTGCCTTCCTGTCGCCATAATCCCCCGCCGCTGGGCGTTGGTACCCAATAGGGGCTAATTGCGGTACCCAGACACCGATCACACCTCACTGAGCTTATGGTAATGGTTGAATTGGCGATACACAGACAAATACTACGAGAACACATATAGACAATAGTCTGATTGGCTTGGTTGAACTAGAAAAAAGAGGTACGTTTATAAAGAAATATGTTCCACTAAATAAACAGAACGGTTTCCGCCAAATACATACAGCCCCATTCATGTGTCATGCGCCTATTGCACTCAATAATTAATAACGAATAAACCACAGTGTATTCAAATAGCCTACAAGAGACTTCAACAAAATATAGTTTTGTATCGAAATTAAATGAATTAAATGGCTTACTACAAATGGGCAATAAATGAAATTACTCATGCACACAGAAGGACGTGGGACATACTTTTTGTGCACCAGTAAAATATGTACCTATGTTTTGAATTTGAAAAAAACATACACCCAGTGGTGTGTCAGTTTATAGAGGAACCCAGTGGTGTGTCAGTATAGAGGAACCCAGTGGTGTGTCAGTATAGAGAGGAACCCAGTGGTGTGTCAGTTTATAGAGGAACCCAGTGGTGTGTCAGTATAGAAGAACCCAGTGGTGTGTCAGTATAGAGAGGAACCCAGTGGTGTGTCAGTATAGAGGAACCCAGTGGTGTGTCAGTATAGAGGAACCCAGTGGTGTGTCAGTTTATAGAGGAACCCAGTGGTGTGTCAGTATAGAGAGGAACCCAGTGGTGTGTCAGTATAGAGGAACCCAGTGGTGTGTCAGTATAGAGGAACCCAGTGGTGTGTCAGTTTAGAGGAACCCAGTGGTGTGTCCGTTTAGAGGAACCCAGTGGTGTGTCCGTTTATAGAGGAACCCAGTGGTGTGTCAGTATAGAGGAACCCAGTGGTGTGTCAGTTTAGAGGAACCCAGTGGTGTGTCAGTTTAGAGGAACCTAGTGGTGTGTCAGTATAGAGGAACCCAGTGGTGTGTCAGTTTAGAGGAACCCAGTGGTGTTCCACAGGGTAAACTAACACTTTGTTGGAGTAATAAAACCCTGTTCTGGAGATTTATGCCACTCTTAGTTTGTCCAGTCCTAGAAGCATCGCTCCGACCACTTCACAGGGAAGGCTTTGTTCTTCTTCCCAGATCTTTATGTTCTCCGTCTCCCAGAGAAAAGATCTAGACTGCCTGGCCTGTTCTGTGGTGGGCTCAAATGTCAGAATGTCAAGTGTTTCCCAGACACTCCTACTCCACAGATGCCCAGATTCATGTGAAGGAACAATCGAATCTCACAGACACTCCCACAACTTCCTCTTTCCTCCATGTACAAGTGCATCCAAACATAAGAAACGATACTCTGAGCCCAGAAATTACCAAATTGAATTTGCCAAAACAGCACAAACCGCCAAAACGTGGACTTTACCAGACCCGTAAAGGTGTCCTGTGGTATCTGGCACCAAGATATTAGATATGATTCAGTTGGTGTAGATGTTAGCAAGGTGAATATGATTCAGTTGATGTAGATGTTAGCATGGTGAATATGATTCAGTTGGTGTAGATTTTAGCATGGTGAATATGATTCAGTTGATGTAGATGTTAGCAAGGTGAATATGATTCAGTTGATGTAGATGTTAGCATGGTGAATATGATTCAGTTGGTGTAGATGTTAGCATGGTGAATATGATTCAGTTGATGTAGATGTTAGCATGGTGAATATGATTCAGTTGGTGTAGATGTTAGCATGGTGAATTTGATTCAGTTGGTGTAGATGTTAGCATGGTGAATATGATTCAGTTGGTGTAGATGTTAGCATGGTGAATATGATTCAGTTGGTGTAGATTTTAGCATGGTGAATATGATTCAGTTGATGTAGATGTTAGTAAGGTGAATATGATTCAGTTGATGTAGATGTTAGCATGGTGAATATGATTCAGTTGATGTAGAGGTTAGCATGGTGAATATGATTCAGTTGGTGTAGATGTTAGCATGGTGAATATGATTCAGTTGATGTAGATGTTAGCATGGTGAATATGATTCAGTTGGTGTAGATGTTAGCATGATTCAGTTGTGAATATGGTGAATCATGATTCAGTTGATGTAGATGTTAGCATGGTGAATATGATTCAGTTGATGTAGATGTTAGCATGGTGAATATGATTCAGTTGATGTAGATGTTAGCATGGTGAATATGATTCAGTTGTAGATGTTAGATGTTAGCATGGTGAATATGATTCAGTTGATGTAGATGTTAGCATGGTGAATATGATTCAGTTGGTGTAGATGTTGGTGTAGATGTTAGCATGGTGAATATGATTCAGTTGGTGGATGAATATGATTCAGTTGGTGTAGATATTAGATGGTGAATAGATTCATGATGTTAGCATGGTGAATATGATTCAGTTGGTTGATGTTAGATGTGAATATGCAGTTGTGTGAATGAATGATTCAGTTGATGTAGAGTTATGATTCAGTTGGTGTAGATGTTAGCATGGTGAATATGATTCAGTTGGTGTAGATGTGCAAATGTGCATATTATTATTTTGATTTAACAGTTATTTCTTACGTTAGACAGATACATATAGAGTCTGCATTTCTCTCCTCTATCTTGTGGTCACCACATTAATCTTTAATGCAGAGTTGCCCTTGAAAGTGTGAGACTGCTTCTCACTGGCCAGGCATGGGCCGTTATAAGGGAAATACTGGTCTTTGAAGTGTAAAATACAAGCTGTTTTAAGTTCAGACATAAAATATTTATATAGATATTGCTGAAGGTTCTGTATTGTTGGTTTCACTTTTGCCCGTTGTGTGGTTTTTATGGTTGCGTCTAAATGCTCTGGCTAGCACGTCTAAGATTGTGATTTATTTCACGCAAGGAGTTCTCCCTGACAGTATTATAATCTTAGAAATATTTAGAAAATGTTATTTTGCTTTCAGAATGCGACAGACAGACAATATGGCAGAGGTCAACACAGAGGATATAATTTCTGGTGGAGAGTCCCTTAACAAAAAGAGGAGAAAGGGAGAGAGAAAGCTGTTCAATAGAGAAGGAGAAAGAGAGGGAGAGAAAGCTGTTCAATAGAGAAGGAGAGAGAGAGAGAGAGAGAGCTGTTCAATAGAGGAGGAGAGAGAGAGAGAGAGAGAAAGCTGTTCAATAGAGGAGGAGAGAGAGAGAGAGAGAAAGCTGTTCAATAGAGAAGGAGAAATGGAGTCATTTGAGACTGGCTGATTTGTGCAGTTGGGTTTATGAATTGGTAAAGATATGTGGGTCTGGGTTAGGATGTTCTGGTTCCGTCTGCTGCTAGCCCACACACTATAGTAAGTTTAGGGTTACAGGTTCTAGCCCACACACTATAGTAGGGTTAGGGTTAAAGGTTCTAGCCCACACACTATAGTAGGGTTAGGGTTAAAGGTTCTAGCCCACACACTATAGTAGGGTTAGGGTTAAAGGTTCTAGCCCCCACACTATAGTAGGGTTAGGGTTAAAGGTTCTAGCCCACACCCTATAGTAGGGTTAGGGTTACAGGTTCTAGCCCACACTGTATAGTAGGGTTAGGGTTAAAGGTTCTAGCCCACACACTATAGTAGGGTTAGGGTATAAGGTTAGCTTTTAGAAAATGATGGCCAGATGTTTGCTCTTGCCTGAATTTTGTTACAGACACACACACACACACACACACACACACACACACACACACACACACACACACACACACACACACACACAGACGCACGCAAACAAACACACACACACACACACACACACACGTGTGCACACATACACAACAAGGATCTAGGAGATGGCTTAGAGAATTAACTCAGTACTCGAGCGGAGGAATTTAGGTTTCCTTGATTGATGTTTTTTGCTGTTGTGACAACATCTTAAAGATGGTCATTTCTAGTCGAAGCTGGTTTTGTCCACATTACTGTAACTACAACAAGAGTGCTGAACGAGCAACAGGACCCAAGGTCAGTTCCAGTGTGGTCTCTGTATTAGTCCCAGTGTGGTCTCTGTATTAGTCCCAGTGTGGTCTCTGTATTAGTCCCAGTGTGGTCTCTGTATTAGTCCCAGTGTGGTCTCTGTATTAGTCCCAGTGTGGTCTCTGTATTAGTCCCAGTGTGGTCTCTGTCCCAGTGTGGTCTCTGTATTAGTCCCAGTGTGGTCTCTGTATTAGTCCCAGTGTGGTCTCTGTATTAGTCCCAGTGTGGTCTCTGTATTAGTCCCAGTGTGGTCTCTGTATTAGTCCCAGTGTGGTCTCTGTATTAGTCCCAGTGTGGTCTCTGTATTAGTCCCAGTGTGGTCTCTGTATTATTCCCAGTGTGGTCTCTGTAGTAGTCCCAGTGTGGTCTCTGTATTAGTCCCAGTGTGGTCTCTGTATTAGTCCCAGTGTGGTCTCTGTATTAGTCCCAGTGTGGTCTCTGTATTAGTCCCAGTGTGGTCTCTGTATAAGTCCCAGTGTGGTTTCTGTATTAGTTCCAGTGTGGTCTCTGTATTTGTCCCAGTGTGGTCTCTGTATTAGTCCTAGTGAGGTCTCTGTATTAGTCCCAGTGTGGTCTCTGTATTAGTCCCAGTGTGGTATCTGTATTAGTCCCAGTGTGGTCTCTGTATTAGTCCCAGTGTGGTCTCTGTATTAGTCCCAGTATGGTCTCTGTATTAGTCCCAGTGTGGTCAATGTATTTGTCCCAGTGCGGTCTGTATTAATCCGAGTATGGTATCTGTGTGGTCTCTGTATTAGTCCCAGTGAGGTCTCTGTAATAGTCCCAGTAAGGTCTCTGTATTTGTCCCAGTGTGGTCTCTGTATTCGTCCCAGTGTGGTCTCTGTATTAGTCCCAGTGTGGTCTCTGTAATAGTCCCAGTGTCGTCTCTGTATTAGTCCCAGTGTGGTCTCTGTATTAGTCCCAGTGTGGTCGCTGTATTAGTCCCAGTGTGGTCTCTGTAATAGTCCCAGTGTCCCAGTGTGGTGTATTAATCCCAGTGTGGTCTCTGTATTAGTCCCAGTGTGGTCTGTATTAGTCCCAGTGTGGTCTCTGTATTAGTCCCAGTGTGGTCTCTGTATTAGTCCCAGTGTGGTCTCTGTATTAGTCCCAGTGTGGTCTCTGTATTAGTCCCAGTGTGGTCTCTGGATTAGTCCCAGTGTGGTCTCTGTATTAGTCCCAGTGTGGTCTCTGTATTAGTCCCAGTGTGGTCTCTGTATTATTCCCAGTGTGGTCTCTGTAGTAGTCCCAGTGTGGTCTCTGTATTAGTCCCAGTGTGGTCTCTGTATTAGTCCCAGTGTGGTCTCTGTATTAGTCCCAGTGTGGTCTCTGTATTAGTCCCAGTGTGGTCTCTGTATTAGTCCCAGTGTGGTCTCTGTATAAGTCCCAGTGTGGTTTCTGTATTAGTCCCAGTGTGGTCTCTGTATTTGTCCCAGTGTGGTCTCTGTATTAGTCCTAGTGAGGTCTTTGTATTAGTCCCAGTGTGGTCTCTGTATTAGTCCCAGTGTGGTATCTGTATTAG
Organism: Dallia pectoralis; assembly: GCA_029465975.1. NCBI lineage: Eukaryota > Metazoa > Chordata > Actinopteri > Esociformes > Umbridae > Dallia > Dallia pectoralis. Next base: position 1,292,703 of record CM055728.1, read on the forward strand.
TCCCAGTGTGGTCTCTGTATTAGTCCCAGTGTGGTCTCTGTATTAGTCCCAGTATGGTCTCTGTATTAGTCCCAGTGTGGTCAATGTATTTGTCCCAGTGCGGTCTGTATAAATCCGAGTATGGTATCTGTGTGGTCTCTGTATTAGTCCCAGTGTGGTCTCTGTAATAGTCCCAGTAAGGTCTCTGTATTTGTCCCAGTGTGGTCTCTGTATTCGTCCCAGTGTGGTCTCTGTATTAGTCCCAGTGTGGTCTCAGTATTAGTCCCAGTGTGGTCTCTGTATTAGTCCCAGTGTGGTCTCTGTAATAGTCCCAGTGTCGTCTCTGTATTAGTCCCAGTGTGGTCTCTGTATTAGTCCCAGTGTGGTCTCTGTATTAGTCCCAGTGTGGTCTTTGTATTAGTCCCAGTGTGGTCTTTGTATTATTCCCAGTGTGGTCTTTGTATTAGTCCCAGTGTGGTCTCTGTATTAGTCCCAGTGTGGTCTCTGTATTAGTCCCAGTGTGGTCTCTGTATTAGTCCCAGTGTGGTCTCTGTATTAGTCCCTGTGTGGTCTCTGTATTAGTCCCAGTGTGGTCTCTGTATTAGTCCCAGTGTGGTCTCTTTATTAGTCCCAGTGTGGTCTCTGTATTAGTCCCAGTGTGGTCTCTGTATTATTCCCAGTGTGGTCTCTGTAGTAGTCCCAGTGTGGTCTCTGTATTAGTCCCAGTGTGGTCTCTGTATTAGTCCCAGTGTGGTCTCTGTATTAGTCCCTGTGTGGTCTCTGTATTAGTCCCAGTGTGGTCTCTGTTTTAGTCCCAGTGTGGTCTCTTTATTAGTCCCAGTGTGGTCTCTGTATTAGTCCCAGTGTGGTCTCTGTATTAGTCCCAGTGTGGTCCCAGTGTGGTCTTTATTAGTCCCAGTGTGGTCTCTGTATTAGTCCCAGTGTGGTCTCTGTATTGTATTAGTCCCAGTGTGGTCTCTGTATTAGTCCCAGTGTGGTCTCTGTATTAGTCCCAGTGTGGTCTCTGTATTAGTCCCAGTGTGGTCTCTGTATTAGTCCCAGTGTGGTCCCAGTGTGGTCTCTTTATTAGTCCCAGTGTGGTCTCTGTATTAGTCCCAGTGTGGTCTCTGTATTAGTCCCAGTGTGGTCTCTGTCCCATTATTAGTCCCAGTGTGGTCTCTGTATTAGTCCCAGTGTGGTCTCTGTATTAGTCCCAGTGTGGTCTCTGTATTAGTCCCAGTGTGGTCTCTGTATTAGTCCCAGTGTGGTCTCTGTATTAGTCCCAGTGTGGTCTCTGTATTAGTCCCAGTGTGGTCTCTGTATTAGTCCCAGTGTGGTCTCTGTATTAGTCCCAGTGTGGTCTCTGTATTAGTCCCAGTGTGGTCTCTGTATTAGTCCCAGTGTGGTCTCTGTATTAGTCCCAGTGTGGTCTCTGTATTAGTCCCAGTGTGGTCTCTGTATTAGTCCCAGTGTGGTCTCTGTATTAGTCCCAGTGTGGTCTCTGTATTAGTCCCAGTGTGGTCTCTGTATTAGTCCCAGTGTGGTCTCTGTATTAGTCCCAGTGTGGTCTCTTTATTAGTCCTAGTGTTGTCTATGTATTAGTCCCAGTGTGGTCTCTGTATTAGTCCCAGTGTGGTCTCTGTATTAGTCCCAGTGTGGTCTCTGTATTAGTCCCAGTGTGGTCTCTGTATTAGTCCCAGTGTGGTCTCTTTATTAGTCCTAGTATTGTCTATGTATTAGTCCCAGTGTGGTCTCTGTATTAGTCCCAGTGTGGTCTATGTATTAGTCCCAGTGTGGTCTCTGTATTATTCCCAGTGTGGTCTCTGTATTAGTCCCAGTGTGGTCTCTGTATTAGTCCCAGTGTGGTCTCTGTATTAGTCCCAGTGTGGTCTCTGTATTAGTCCCAGTGTGGTCTCTGTATTAGTCCTAGTGTTGTCTATGTAGTAGTCCCAGTGTGGTCTCTGTATTAGTCCCAGTGTGGTCTCTGTATTAGTCCCAGTGTGGTCTCTGTATTTGTCCCAGTGTGGTCTCTGTATTAGTCCCAGTGTGGTCTCTGTATTAGTCCCAGTGTGGTCTCTGTATTAGTCCCAGTGTGGTCTCTGTATTAGTCCCAGTGTGGTCTCTGTATTTGTCCCAGTGTGGTCTCTGTATTAGTCCCAGTGAATATTCTGTATCAGCCTATGTATCCTGCAGAGCTGTGCTTGAGACCACCTAAAGCGAGACCACGAGTAGACCGATACTGAAGGGGACCGAGACCAGTCATATCAACACTTAATAATATTACATGTTTTTGGTCCAGTGACCAATGTAAAAAACACTTGACCCAAGATGTAGTGCGCTCTAATTACAAAACAACATTCACTAGAGAGAAATACCCATTACATTTACAGAGATTCACTATAGGAAGACATAATGGCTCTCACAATGTTAATCCGTAAATTCACAAAATGAAACATAACACCTCATAAGTTAAAGAAATGACTGCTTGAAGGTTTAGTGATCAAATCCAAATCAATAATTTATTTGAATTGACACAAATGGATATGAAACAATAATATAATTCATATAATATAATATAATTTCATAATAATAATGAATACTGTACCGGCTATTGCAGAATCCATCATACTATCCACTAGCTATTGTTACACGCGTTAGCTTAAGTTACCACAAACCAGCAGAGTACAATAGCAAGCTAGCTAGCTTCTGAAATTACCGATCTCTGTGTTTCCTCTCAACATGTCTGGAAAAATTGGAAGTGGTCCCAGCCGTCTCCGTAATTGAGGCGTTGCAGTACTTACACACTGCCTTGTGCTTTTTGTGTGTTTTCAGACAAATTATTTCTTTGTGCTGATTATAGGCGAAACGTATAATGGCAGATTGTGCAGATTGAAGTACTTACGTTAATGGGTGCACGTTCTAGCGATGCTGGGGGTGGGCTTTTCTTTACAAGTAGATAGCCATTGGCAGGATAAGCCACATCAGAAAAAAACTGTCTGACTCTGGACGAAATACAGCCAATGGAAATACAGCCTCTACATATTATACTTAAATGTTTTGCTCGAAATTTTTTACTAAATTGTGGGCGATAATTTCTACGCTGCTCTCGACTGGTCTCTGAAAGAATTTACGAGTCATTACTGTCTGAGACTGAGTCGAGACCGAGTCCAAATGTAACTGAGACCGAGACGAGACCTTCAAAAAGAGGTCTCAAGACCAGTCTCAAGTACTAGCTCTGGTATCCTGGGTCTCATAATGAGTGCTGCTGACTGGCCTATCTCACTGATTCGATCCACACACACTACAGATGGGTGTCTGCATGGTGCCAGAAAGACGGCAGCCAGTCGGCTGTGTGTGTGTCCCAGCAGTAGGTGTGTGTGTCCCAGCAGTAGGTGTGTGTGTGTGTGTCCCATCAGTAGGTGTGTGTGTGTGTGTCCCATCAGTAGGTGTGTGTGTGTGTCCCATCAGTAGGTGTGTGTGTCCCATCAGTAGGTGTGTGTGTCCCAGCAGTAGGTGTGTGTGTGTCCCATCAGTAGGTGTGTGTGTGCCCCATCAGTAGGTTTGTGTGTGTGTCCCAGCAGTAGGTGTGTGTGTGTCCCAGCAGTAGGTGTGTGTGTCCCAGCAGTAGGTGTGTGTGTCCCATCAGTAGCTGTGTGTGTGTGTGTCCCATCAGTAGGTGTGTGTGTGTGTGTCCCATCAGTAGGTGTGTGTGTGTCCCATCAGTAGGTGTGTGTGTGTCAGCTTAGCTGGTTAACTGATATGGTGTTGCGCCTCAGTGTCTGACGAGAGTTACAATCAATATAGTTGTGACTGACTGTACTAATTGAGATATAATATTTATTTCCTTAAACCTTAAAGCCTGAACCCTAACCTAAACCCTTGCCCAAACCCTGAACCTTAACCTAAACCCTTGCCCAAACCCTGAACCTTAAACTAAACCCTTGTCCAAACCCGGAATCCTAACCCTGAACCTAAACCCTAACCCTGACCTTGCGTCTTACCTTAACATCTTTGCTTTTACCCCATTGGCCACCCTGAACCTTTCAAATCAAAAGAAAATTCCAACACGCAAAGCCACATAGAGACAACAGGATGCTGTCAGATACATCACCACTCCATGGGGCAACTAAACATGTGCATCGTGAGGGTAGCATAGATACAATTACAGAAACCACACAGTATATTAGCATAACTCCTTAATAGTTAGGCAGTTCCTTCTTCTATTTATCACTCCACAACCAAAACCCTCCACACCTCCATCTAGAACAGAGAACAAAACCCTCCACATTTCCATCTAGAACAGAGAACAACCCCCTCCACACCTCCATCTAGAACAGAGAACAACCCCCTCCACACCTCTATCTAGAACAGAGAACAAAACCCTCCACACCTCCATCTAGAACAGAGAACAACCCCCTCCACACCTCCATCTAGAACAGAGAACAACCCCCTCCACACCTCCATCCAGTACAGAGCCCAGCCATACCCCACCTACAGAGTCGTTTGGCTATCAGTGCAGAAACTCTCTATAAACGATTGTCTAAGACAGGGTGTCACCCTTGTACTCCTTCTAAGACATCTTCTAACCTTCATACTCCTGACAGTCACCCAGAGCAGGCGAGATGATAAAGGGACCACAGCGATGGACAGTTCAATGTTTGGTTGATCCACAGCAGCCCCCAGAAACAGCCTGGTATTCCTGAAATTAGTCCGTTCATTACCTGCTGCCGCAGCCAGGAGGATTTTCTATTGGAAACTGTTGCCAAATAACAGGCTGATTTGCGCTCATCTTCCTCCCACTGTGGAACAAATGAGTGCTGGAACAACAGCTCCTCCAACATTCATGTTCCTGGCCCCAAAATGTCTCAGTAAACACAGAGACTCCATCTACGCGCCACAAGTATTACTCAGTAGAAGGGGCTAAGTATTGCTTCTGGAACGAATAATAATTTGAATCTCTGAATAGCCCAAACTGTGTCCCTGCAGCACATACTCTGAACAAACCTAAACCTCGGAACCAGGACCTCCTCCATGAAAGTGATTAGTGGCAACAACCACCAGCATTAAGACAACTTGATCGAAACCTTGTCACCAACCTGTCCCAATGTCGCTTCTGAAATGCACTGCAACCTAAGATACTGAAACTGACAACCTCATGGAACAGACGATACAAGAACCGACAACTCCTGGAACTGACAACTCCTGGAACCAACAACTTTCCAAGAAACACAGATCCCTTCAAAAAAAGTGGATCAACTTTGTATTTTAGCACCAGTAAGATTTGGGACTAGGTAGAATAAACATACTGTCTGACTGTTAGCATGTATGGCACCTGCCACACTGGTTCCTGTCCTTCCACAACCTTTACCCCTTATAGCACCTGCCATATTGGTTCTGTCCCCCCACAACCTTGACCCCTTATAGCACCTGCCATCCTGGTTCCTGTCCTTCCACAACCTTTACCCCTTATAGCACCTGCCATCTTGGTTCTGTCCCCCCACAACCTTTACCCCTTATAGCACCTGCCATCTTGGTTCTGTCCCCCCACAACCTTTACCCCTTATAGCACCTGCCATCCTGGTTCCTGTACTTCCATAACCTTTACCCCTTATAGCACCTGCCATCCTGGTTCTGTCCTTCCACAACCTTTACCCCTTATAGCACCTGCCATCTTGGTTCTGTCCCCCACAACCTTTACCCCTTATAGCACCTGCCATCCTGGTTCCTGTCCTTCCACAACCTTTACCCCTTATAGCACCTGCCACCCTGGTTCCTGTCCTTCCACAACCTTTACCCCTTATAGCACCTGCCATCTTGGTTCTGTCCCCCCACAACCTTTACCCCTTATAGCACCTGCCATCCTGGTTCCTGTACTTCCATAACCTTTACCCCTTATAGCACCTACCTTCCTGGTTCTGTCCTTCCACAACCTTTACCCCTTATAGCACCTGCCATCTTGGTTCTGTCCCCCCACAACCTTTACCCCTTATAGCACCTGCCATCCTGGTTCCTGTCCTTCCACAACCTTTACCCCTTATAGCACCTGCCATCCTGGTTCTGTCCTTCCACATCCTTTACCCCTTATAGCACCTGCCATCCTGGTTCTGTCCCTCCACTACCTTTACCCCTTATAGCACCTGCCACCCTGGTTCTGTCCTTCCACAACCTTTACCACTTATAGCACCTGCCATCCTGGTTCCTGTCCTTCCACAACCTTTACCCCTTATAGCACCTGCCATCCTGGTTCCTGTCCTTCCACTACCTTTACTCCTCATAGCACCTGCCATCCTGGTTCTGTCCTTCCACAACCTTTACCCCTTATAGCACCTGCCATCCTGGTTCTGTCCTTCCACAACCTTTACCCCTTATAGCACCTGCCATCCTGGTTCTGTCCTTCCACAACCTTTACCCCTTATAGCACCTGCCATCCTGGTTCTGTCCTTCCACAACCTTTACCCCTTATAGCACCTGCCATCCTGGTTCTGTACTTCCACAACCTTTACCCCCTATAGCACCTGCCATCCTGGTTCTGTCCTTCCACAACCTTTACCCCTTATAGCACCTGCCACCCTGGTTCCTGTCCTTCCACAACATTTACACCTTAAAGCACCTGCCATCCTGGTTCCTGTCCTTCCACAACCTTTACCCCTTTATAGCACCTGCCATCCTGGTTCCTGTCCTTCCACAACCTTTACCCCTAATAGCACCTGCCACCCTGGTTCCTGTCCTTCCACAATCTTTACCCCTTATAGCACCTGCCACCCTGGTTCCTGTCCTTCCACAACCTTTACCCCTTATAGCACCTGCCATCCTGGTTCCTGTCCTTCCACAACCTTTACCCCTTATAGCACCTGCCATCCTGGTTCCTGTCCTTCCACAACCTTTACCCCTTATAGCACCTGCCATCCTGGTTCCTGTCCTTCCACAACCTTTACCCCTTATAGCACCTGCCACCCTGGTTCCTGTCCTTCCACAACCTTTACCCCTTATAGCACCTGCCATCTTGGTTCTGTCCCCCACAACCTTTACCCCTTATAGCACCTGCCATCCTGGTTCCTGTACTTCCATAACCTTTACCCCTTATAGCACCTGCCATCCTGGTTCTGTCCTTCCACAACCTTTACCCCTTATAGCACCTGCCATCTTGGTTCTGTCCCCCCACAACCTTTACCCCTTATAGCACCTGCCATCTTGGTTCTGTCCCCCCACAACCTTTACCCCTTATAGCACCTGCCATCCTGGTTCTGTCCTTCCACTACCTTTACTCCTTATAGCACCTGCCATCCTGGTTCTGTCCTTCCACAACCTTTACCCCTTATAGCACCTGCCATCCTGGTTCTGTCCTTCCACAACCTTTACCCCTTATAGCACCTGCCATCCTGGTTCTGTCCTTCCACAACCTTTACCCCTTATAGCACCTGCCATCCTGGTTCTGTCCTTCCACAACCTTTACCCCTTATAGCACCTGCCATCTTGGTTCTGTCCCCCCACAACATTTACCCCTTATAGCACCTGCCATCCTGGTTCCTGTACTTCCATAACCTTTACCCCTTATAGCACCTGCCATCCTGGTTCTGTCCTTCCACAACCTTTACCCCTTATAGCACCTGCCATCTTGGTTCTGTCCCCCACAACCTTTACCCCTTATAGCACCTGCCATCCTGGTTCCTGTCCTTCCACAACCTTTACCCCTTATAGCACCTGCCACCCTGGTTCCTGTCCTTCCACAACCTTTACCCCTTATAGCACCTGCCATCTTGGTTCTGTCCCCCCACAACCTTTACCCCTTATAGCACCTGCCATCCTGGTTCCTGTACTTCCATAACCTTTACCCCTTATAGCACCTACCTTCCTGGTTCTGTCCTTCCACAACCTTTACCCCTTATAGCACCTGCCATCTTGGTTCTGTCCCCCCACAACCTTTACCCCTTATAGCACCTGCCATCCTGGTTCCTGTCCTTCCACAACCTTTACCCCTTATAGCACCTGCCATCCTGGTTCTGTCCTTCCACAACCTTTACCCCTTATAGCACCTGCCATCCTGGTTCTGTCCCTCCACTACCTTTACCCCTTATAGCACCTGCCACCCTGGTTCTGTCCTTCCACCAACCACCCTGGCACCTGCCATCTGGTTCCTTCCACAACCTTTACCCTTATAGCACCTGCCATCCTGGTTCCTGTCCTTCCACAACCTTTACCCCTTATAGCACCTGCCATCCTGGTTCTGTCCTTCCACAACCTTTACCCCTTATAGCACCTGCCATCCTGGTTCTGTCCTTCCACAACCTTTACCCCTTATAGCACCTGCCATCCTGGTTCTGTCCTTCCACAACCTTTACCCCTTATAGCACCTGCCATCCTGGTTCTGTCCTTCCACAACCTTTACCCCTTATAGCACCTGCCATCCTGGTTCTGTACTTCCACAACCTTTACCCCTTATAGCACCTGCCATCCTGGTTCCTCCACAACCTTTACCCCTTATAGCACCTGCCACCCTGGTTCCTGTCCTTCCACAACCTTTACACCTTAAAGCACCTGCCATCCTGGTTCCTGTCCTTCCACAACCTTTACCCCTTTATAGCACCTGCCATCCTGGTTCCTGTCCTTCCACAACCTTTACCCCTAATAGCACCTGCCACCCTGGTTCCTGTCCTTCCACAATCTTTACCCCTTATAGCACCTGCCACCCTGGTTCCTGTCCTTCCACAACCTTTACCCCTTATAGCACCTGCCATCCTGGTTCCTGTCCTTCCACAACCTTTACCCCTTATAGCACCTGCCATCCTGGTTCCTGTCCTTCCACAACCTTTACCCCTTATAGCACCTGCCACCCTGGTTCCTGTCCTTCCACAACCTTTACCCCTTATAGCACCTGCCATCCTGGTTCCTGTCCTTCCACAACCTTTACCCCCTTATAGAACCTGCCACACTAAGCTATGCAGCTCTAACAGATATGTTCAAACCACCACCTGAACCATCTGTACCCTGTCAGTTACCTCACAAATGGTATAAACATTAACAAACCAGAAGTAAAAGCGTTCTTATGGTCTAAACCAGGTGAATACAGAATCTATACACCTGCAGTCCCATTAAAGGCCTGACCAGGTGAACACTTCCCACCACAGCTCCTAAAATTGAATCTTTACATCATTAATACTTAAAGAACAACTTTTAAAGACCACATGAAAATGTTGAATAGAAAGTAAGAAACCCACAATATTTTTTCTGATAATTGGAAAACACAAAGTGATGCATAACTGACATCTTTTTACCGTCTGTGTTTTTATCTCTTCCCTTTAATGAAATGTTCCTTATCCTAACTAATGATCTAATGTCATATGATTAATTAATCACCTCTCAACCTCTAATCCTCTAACCTGTCAATTTCTAACCTGTCAACCTCTAATCTCTTACCTGTCAACCTCTAACCTGTCAACCTCTAAACTCTCAACCTCCAAACTCTCAACCTCTAACCTCTCAAACTCTTACAACTCAACCTCTAAACCTCCAACCTCTAAGCTCTCAACATCTCAACCTCTCAACCCCAGACCTCCCAACCTCTCAACCGCTCAACCTCTAACCTTTCAACGTCTTAACCTCTAACCTCTAACATCTAACCTCTCATCCTCTAACCGCTAACCTCTTACCACTAACCTCTCAAACTTTAACATCTAACCTCTCATCCTCTAACCTCTAACCTATAACCTCTAACCTCTCAACCTCTATCCTAACCCTATGACAATGTCCATTCTCATTGATGACCAAATTAAATTAAACTTTCCTAATAAACCAGTCTCAATAAACTGAGTGGGAAGTCCTGCCAACGCACGTAATTACAAGAACATAATCAAATGAGCTATTACAATAGAGAGGGAGATTACATGTTGTTAGTGGCACACGTGCACGCTCACACACGCCTGAACCACAACCACACACGTGCACGCTCACACACGCCTGCACGCTCACACACGCCTGAACCACAACCACACACGTGCACGCTCACACACGCCTGAACCACAACCACACACGTGCACGCTCACACACGCCTGAACCACAACCACACACGTGCACGCTCACACACGCCTGAACCACAACCACACATGTGCACGCTCACACACGCCTGAACACACAACCACACACGTGCACGCTCACACACGCCTGAACCACAACCGCACACGTGCACGCTCACACACGCCTGAACCACAACCACACATGTGCACGCTCACACACGCCTGAACCACAACCGCACATGTGCACGCTCACACACACTTGAACCACAACCGCACATGTGCACGCTCACACACGCCTGAACCACAACCACACACGTGCACGCTCACACACGCCTGAACCACAACCGCACACGTGCACGCTCACGCTCACACACGCCTATACCACAGTTATTTTAAATGTACTCAGTGGATCAGATGTTTCTGTTTCTGAAGGAAAGGAGAGAAGAAAGGGAATGACTTTACCTCTGGACCAGTGAAGAGGGAGTGGCTTTGAAATCGGGAGGGTGAGTGTGGTGTGAGAGAGAAACAGAGAAAAGGAGAGAGAGGACGGAAAAACAAAAGAGAAAGAGAGACACATGGATAAGTGGGAAACAAAAGGCAGAGGAGAGGGAAAATAGATAATGTGAGAGCTAGAGAGAGAAAGAGAGAACGAGAGAGAGAGAGAGAGAGAGAGAGAGAGAGAGGGAGAGAGAGTGAAAGGAAAAATATAGAGGAGTAGAGAGAGAGAGGGAGAGAGAGACGAGATCCCGGCCAGTGCAGGACTCTGGAATTCTGAACCTTCTGGAGTAGCACACAAACAGCCTCTAATACTTCACTCACAGTGGGACGAGATCTGAAAGAGTTGAGAGGGAAAGACAAGCAGAGACAGCAAGATATACTGTTCGTATTTACAGTGGACTTTAATTCTTCACCATGGCACCTGTCACATTCAGACAGACATGAACCTAAGATCTGAGAGTGCCACAGTACGAGGAGAGTCACCATTGAGACAGTACAAAGGTAAGACATTAATCTCCATGTGGTTGTTTTTGGTCTGTGTTGTGGGTCAGCAGTTTATATTGGCTGTTATATGAACAGTACAATGTGTTTTAGTTTAGTTTTTCTGAGCTCTGAAGCCTGGTATAAAGACAAATTGTTTTGCTGTTTACAGGCGAGTGATATTTATCAGTTGGAAATTTTAAAATAAAAGCATTTTCAATATTTCAAATATCTCACTATATTTTAAATAAACAGTGGTGTTTGTATTGCTGTCCTTTGACAGCCTTATTGCTAGATTTGACCAATAGTCACTGTATTAAAAGCACATACTCATGTCAACGTACTTACAACTGTAATTCACCCAATTATAAAGCATTCTTTCGGTTTGTTATGTATTCTAACAAATATTACGTTTGGTTGTACGGTTTTCATCAGATGTTGTTGAAATGCAAAAAAAGAGACTGAACTTATCAGTCAGTTTAGGTTTCCAGTTGCCACATTATGTCCACATTATTACCCATCTGCACACCTGACGTATCCTTCACTCCTTCCTCACCAAAACCATCCTCAGCCACTTCTGCACTTAATATACTCTTGTCTGCACATTCTGTAAAGGCTCATTTGAATGGCTTATACACATTCCTTGTTTTTTTCTTTCTCATTTCCACTCTCTCAGGTAGCACAGAGTTAATTGAGAGGATCGTCCTCATTCACGCTGCTAATATCAAAAACAGACTGGATTTATCTGTCAGTGTCGATCATGTCCAATTATCCTTGAGACCTTTGTTACTTTAAATATGTAACTGGAAACAGGACACGTTGGAGCGCTGCTAAACACCTGATCTCTAAAGTACCACAATACATGGCTGTGTCTTTATAAAGTACCACTATACATGGCTGTATCTTTGTAAAGTACCACTATACATGGATGTATCTTTGTAAAGTACCACTATATTTGGCTGTATCTTTGTAAAGTACCACTATACATGGCGGTGTCTTTGTAAAGTACCACTATAAATGGCTGTGTCTTTGTAAAGTACATTTTACATTTACATTTTGCGCATTTAGCAGACGCTCTTATCCAGAGCGACTTACAATAAGTGCAGGCATTTCACATATAGCTAAAACACACATCAAAAAGGCAATAAGTACATTGTTCCTGGGTGGGTGCAGGGGGAAGTGCTAGAGATAGAAGGGGTGCTAGGAGAGGAGGAATGGGTGATAATCGTAGAGGAATGATTCGGTAGTGAAGTTTTGAACAGGCAAGAGTTGTGGAGCTCCATTCATGGAGCTACTGGAGGTACAGTTTGAAGAGGAATGTTTTTAGACGTTTTTTGAAGTACCACTATACATGGCTGTGTCTTTGTAATCTACCACTATACATGGCTGTATCTTTGTAAAGTACCACTATACATGGCTGTGTCTTTGTAAAGTACCACTATACATGGCTGTGTCTTTGTAATCTACCACTATACATGGCTGTGTCATTGTAAAGTACCACTATACATGGCTGTGTCTTTATAAAGTACCACTATACATGGCTGTGTCTTTGTAAAGTACCACTATACATGGCTGTGTCTTTGTAAAGTACCACTATACATGGCTGTGTCTTTATAAAGTACCACTATACATGGCTGTGTCTTTATAAAGTACCACTATACATGGCTGTGTCTTTGTAATCTACCACTATACATGGCTGTGTCTTTGTAAAGTACCACTATACATGGCTGTGTCTTTGTAAAGTAACACTATACATGACTGTGTCTTTGTAAAGTACCACTATACATGGCTGTGTCTTTATAAAGTACCACTATACATGGCTGTATCTTTGTAAAGTACCACTATACATGGCTGTGTCTTTATAAAGTACCACTATACATGGCTGTGTCTTTGTAAAGTACCACTATACATGGCTGTGTCTTTATAAAGTACCACTATACATGGCTGTGTCTTTGTAAAGTACCACTATACATGGCTGTGTCTTTGTAAAGTACTACTATGCATGGCTGTGTCTTTATAAAGTACCACTATACATGGCTGTGTCTTTGTAATCTACCACTATACATGGCTGTGTCTTTGTAAAGTACCACTATACATGGCTGTGTCTTTGTAAAGTAACACTATACATGACTGTGTCTTTGTAAAGTACCACTATACATGGCTGTGTCTTTGTAAAGTACCACTATACATGGCTGTGTCTTTGTAAAGTACCACTATACATGGCTGTGTCTTTGTAAAGTACCACTATACATGGCTGTGTCTTTGTAAAGTACCACTATACATGGCTGTGTCTTTGTAATCTACCACTATACATGGCTGTATCTTTGTAAAGTACCACTATACATGGCTGTGTCTTTGTAAAGTACCACTATACATGGCTGTGTCTTTGTAAAGTACCACTATACATTGCTGTGTCTTTGTAATCTACCACTATACATGGCTGTGTCTTTGTAAAGTACCACTATACATTGCTGTGTCTTTGTAAAGTACCACTATACATGGCTGTATCTTTGTAAAGTACCACTATACATTGCTGTGTCTTTGTAAAGTACCACTATACATGGCTGTGTCTTTGTAAAGTACCACTATACATGGCTGTGTCTTTGTAATCTACCACTATACATGGCTGTATATTTGTAAAGTACCACTATACATGGCTGTGTCTTTATAAAGTACCACTATACATGGCTGTGTCATTGTAAAGTACCACTATACATGGCTGTGTCTTTATAAAGTACCACTATACATGGCTGTGTCTTTGTAAAGTACCACTATACATGGCTGTGTCTTTGTAAAGTACCACTATACATGGCTGTGTCTTTGTAAAGTACCACTATACATGGCTGTGTCTTTGTAAAGTACCACTATACATGGCTGTGTCTTTGTAAAGTACCACTATACATGGCTGTGTCTTTGTACCACTATAATGGCTGTGTACCACTATACATGGCTGTGTCTTTGTAAAGTAACACTATACATGACTGTGTCTTTGTAAAGTACCACTATACATGGCTGTGTCTTTATAAAGTACCACTATACATGGCTGTATCTTTGTAAAGTACCACTATACATGGCTGTGTCTTTATAAAGTACCACTATACATGGCTGTGTCTTTGTAAAGTACCACTATACATGGCTGTGTCTTTATAAAGTACCACTATACATGGCTGTGTCTTTGTAAAGTACCACTATACATGGCTGTGTCTTTGTAAAGTACTACTATGCATGGCTGTGTCTTTATAAAGTACCACTATACATGGCTGTGTCTTTGTAATCTACCACTATACATGGCTGTGTCTTTGTAAAGTACCACTATACATGGCTGTGTCTTTGTAAAGTAACACTATACATGACTGTGTCTTTGTAAAGTACCACTATACATGGCTGTGTCTTTGTAAAGTACCACTATACATGGCTGTGTCTTTGTAAAGTACTACTATACATGGCTGTGTCTTTGTAAAGTACCACTATACATGGCTGTGTCTTTGTAAAGTACTACTATACATGGCTGTGTCTTTGTAATCTACCACTATACATGGCTGTGTCTTTGTAAAGTACCACTATACATGGCTGTGTCTTTGTAAAGTACCACTATACATGGCTGTGTCTTTGTAAAGTACCACTATACATGGCTGTGTCTTTGTAAAGTACCACTATACATTGCTGTGTCTTTGTAATCTACCACTATACATGGCTGTATCTTTGTAAAGTACCACTATACATTGCTGTGTCTTTGTAAAGTACCACTATACATGGCTGTGTCTTTGTAAAGTACCACTTTACATGGCTGTGTCTTTGTAAAGTACCACTATACATTGCTGTGTCTTTGTTAAGTACCACTATACATGGCTGTATCTTTGTAAAGTACCACTATACATTGCTGTGTCTTTGTAAAGTACCACTATACATGGCTGTGTCTTTGTAATCTACCACTATACATGGCTGTATATTTGTAAAGTACCACTATACATGGCTGTGTCTTTATAAAGTACCACTATACATGGCTGTGTCATTGTAAAGTACCACTATACATGGCTGTGTCTTTATAAAGTACCACTATACATGGCTGTGTCTTTGTAAAGTACCACTATACATGGCTGTGTCTTTGTAAAGTACCACTATACATGGCTGTGTCTTTGTAAAGTACTACTATACATGGCTGTGTCTTTGTAAAGTACCACTATACATGGCTGTGTCTTTGTAAAGTAACACTATACATGACTGTGTCTTTGTAAAGTACCACTATACATGGCTGTGTCTTTATAAAGTACCACTATACATGGCTGTATCTTTGTAAAGTACCACTATACATGGCTGTGTCTTTATAAAGTACCACTATACATGGCTGTGTCTTTGTAAAGTACCACTATACATGGCTGTGTCTTTATAAAGTACCACTATACATGGCTGTGTCTTTGTAAAGTACCACTATACATGGCTGTGTCTTTGTAAAGTACTACTATGCATGGCTGTGTCTTTATAAAGTACCACTATACATGGCTGTGTCTTTGTAATCTACCACTATACATGGCTGTGTCTTTGTAAAGTACCACTATACATGGCTGTGTCTTTGTAAAGTAACACTATACATGACTGTGTCTTTGTAAAGTACCACTATACATGGCTGTGTCTTTGGCTGTGTCTTTGTAAAGTACCACTATACATGGCTGTGTCTTTGTAAAGTATGGCTGTGTCTACTATACATGGCTGTGTCTTTGTAAAGTACCACTATACATGGCTGTGTCTTTGTAAAGTACTACTATACATGGCTGTGTCTTTGTAATCTACCACTATAGATGGCTGTGTCTTTGTAAAGTACCACTATACATGGCTGTGTCTTTGTAAAGTACCACTATACATGGCTGTGTCTTTGTAAAGTACCACTATACATTGATGTGTCTTTGTAATCTACCACTATACATGGCTGTGTCTTTGTAAAGTACCACTATACATTGCTGTGTCTTTGTAAAGTACCACTATACATGGCTGTGTCTTTGTAAAGTACTACTATACAAGGCTGTGTCTTTGTAAAGTACCACTATACATGGCTGTGTCTTTGTAAAGTATACATGGCTGTGTCTTTGTAAAGTACCACTATACATGGCTGTGTCTTTGTAAATACCACTACATGGCTGTGTCTTTGTAATCTATACATGGCTGTGTCTTTGTAAAGTACCACTATACATGGCTGTGTCTTTGTAAAGTACCACTATACATGGCTGTGTCTTTGTAAAGTACCACTATACATGGCTGTGTCTTTGTAAAGTACCACTATACATTGCTGTGTCTTTGTAATCTACCACTATACATGCTGTATCTGTATCTTTGTAAAGTACCACTATACATGGCTGTGTCTTTGTAAAGTACCACTATACATGGCTGTGTCTTTGTAAAGTACCACTTTACATGGCTGTGTCTTTGTAAAGTACCACTATACATGGCTGTGTCTTTGTTAAGTACCACTATACATGGCTGTATCTTTGTAAAGTACCACTATACATTGCTGTGTCTTTGTAAAGTACCACTATACATGGCTGTGTCTTTGTAAAGTACCACTATACATGGCTGTGTCTTTGTAATCTACCACTATACATGGCTGTGTATTTGTAAAGTACCACTATACATGGCTGTGTCTTTATAAAGTACCACTATACATGGCTGTGTCTTTGTAAAGTACCACTATACATGGCTGTGTCTTTATAAAGTACCACTATACATGGCTGTGTCTTTGTAAAGTACCACTATACATGGCTGTGTCTTTGTAAAGTACCACTATACATGGCTGTGTCTTTGTAAAGTACTACTATACATGGCTGTGTCTTTGTAAAGTACCACTATACATGGCTGTGTCTTTGTAATCTACCACTATACATGGCTGTGTCTTTGTAATCTACCACTATACATGGCTGTGTCTTTGTAAAGTACCACTATACATGGCCGTGTCTTTGTAAAGTACCACTATACATGGCTGTGTCTTTGTAAAGTACCACTATACATGGCTGTGTCTTTGTAAAGTACCACTATACATTGCTGTGTCTTTGTAATCTACCACTATACATGGCTGTGTCTTTGTAAAGTAACACTATACATGGCTGTGTCTTTGTAAAGTACCACTATACATGGCTGTGTCTTTGTAAAGTACCACTATACATGGCTGTGTCTTTGTAATCTACCACTATACATGGCTGTGTCTTTGTAAAGTACCACTATACATGGCTGTGTCTTTGTAAAGTACTACTTTACATGGCTGTGTCTTTGTAAAGTACCACTATACATGGCTGTGTCTTTGTAAAGTACCACTATACATGGCTGTGTCTTTGTAATCTACCACTATACATGGCTGTGTCTTTGTAAAGGAACACTATACATGGCTGTGTCTTTGTAAAGTACCACTATACATGGCTGTGTCTTTGTAAAGTACCACTATACATGGCTGTGTCTTTGTAAAGTACCACTATACATTGCTGTGTCTTTGTAATCTACCACTATACATGGCTGTATCTTTGTAAAGTACCACTATACATGGCTGTGTCTTTGTAAAGTACCACTATACATTGCTGTGTCTTTGTAAAGTACCACTATACATGGCTGTATCTTTGTAAAGTACCACTATACATTGCTGTGTCTTTGTAAAGTACCACTATACATGGCTGTGTCTTTGTAAAGTACCACTATACATTGCTGTGTCTTTGTAAAGTACCACTATACATGGCTGTGTCTTTGTAAAGTACCACTATAAATGGCTGTGTCTTTGTAAAGTATCTCCCCCTCTCTCTCGCTCTCTCTCTTCCTCTCTCTACCTCTCTCTCTCCATTCCCTCTCTATCTCCCCCTTCTGTCTCTCTCTCTCTCTCCCCTCTGTCTCCCTCTCTCTCCCCCTCTGTCTCTCTCTCCCTCTCTCTTTCTCTCTCCCTCTTTCTCTCATTGCGGGTTCTGGGAGCGAAGGCCAGTGACTCTGGGGAGACATTGTGTCTGTGGGCTTTGTGCTGGATGGGAATGTTGAATATCAGAGAGAGAGAGAGAGAGAAGGAGAGAGGGACGGGGGGAGAGAGGGAGTGGGACAGGTGGAGAGGGCTAGAGAGAGAGAGGAGAGAGAGAGAGAGAGAGAGAGGGAGAGTGGGAGAGGGGGAGAGGGAGAGTTAAATACAGAACAAAAGACTCACAGTAGCAATGACATTTTGATATATTTTTAAAACAATGAGTTCTGCCGCTCTCTTGAAATATTCACCTTATTTCAGGAGGCAAGTAAAAGGAAAGTTATCAATTATATTTTAATGGGATTTATTTGAATAGGAAACATGCATTTACATTGCCTAATAATTTTAAGATTAAATTATATTAATACAATTTAGCAAAACTATTAGAAAAGTACAGATAATTAGTTATAAAACTATAACAATACTACCTAGATTAAACACATTTACAATTTACATTTACATTGTACTATGTGCTTTATTTACAGTACGTGCTACACAACATTTACATTTTACTATGTGCTTTATTTACAGTACATGCTACACAACATTTACATTTTACTATGTGCTTTATTTACAGTACATGCTACACAACATTTACATTTTACTATGTGCTTTATTTACAGTACATGCTCCACAACATTTACATTTTACTATGTGCTTTATTTACAGTACATGCTCCACAACATTTACATTTTAATATGTGCTTTATTTACAGTACATGCTACACAACATTTACATTTTACTATGTGCTTTATTTACAGTACGTGCTACACAACATTTACACTTTACTATCTGCTTTATTTACAGTACATGCTACACAACATTTACATTTTACTATGTGCTTTATTTACAGTACATGCTCCACAACATTTACATTTTACCATGTGCTTTATTTACAGTACATGCTCCACAACATTTACATTTTACTATGTGCTTTATTTACAGTACGTGCTACACAACATTTACATTTTACTATGTGCTTTATTTACAGTACATGCTACACAACATTTACATTTTACTATGTGCTTTATTTACAGTACATGCTACACAACATTTACATTTTACTATGTGCTTTATTTACAGTACATGCTCCACAACATTTACATTTTACTATCTGCTTTATTTACAGTACGTGCTACACAACATTTACATTTTACTATGTGCTTTATTTACAGTATGTGCTACACAACATTTACATTTTACTATGTGCTTTATTTACAGTACGTGCTACACAACATTTACATTTTACTATGTGCTTTATTTACAGTACATGCTCCACAACATTTACATTTTACCATGTGCTTTATTTACAGTACATGCTCCACAACATTTACATTTTAATATGTGCTTTATTTACAGTACATGCTACACAACATTTACATTTTACTATGTGCTTTATTTACAGTACGTGCTACACAACATTTACACTTTACTATCTGCTTTATTTACAGTACATGCTCCACAACATATACATTTTACTATGTGCTTTATTTACAGTATGTGCTACACAACATTTACATTTTACTATGTGCTTTATTTACAGTACGTGCTACACAACATTTACATTTTACTATGTGCTTTATTTACAGTACATGCTCCACAACATTTACATTTTAATATGTGCTTTATTTACAGTACATGCTACACAACATTTACATTGTACTATGTGCTTTATTTACAGTACGTGCTACACAACATTTACATTTTACTATGTGCTTTATTTACTGTACGTGCTACACAACATTTACATTTTACTATGTGCTTTATTTACAGTATGTGCTACACAACATTTACATTTTACTATGTGCTTTATTTACAGTACGTGCTACACAACATTTACATTTTACTATGTGCTTTATTTACAGTACATGCTCCACAACATTTACATTTTACCATGTGCTTTATTTACAGTACATGCTCCACAACATTTACATTTTAATATGTGCTTTATTTACAGTACATGCTACACAACATTTACATTTTACTATGTGCTTTATTTACAGTACGTGCTACACAACATTTACACTTTACTATCTGCTTTATTTACAGTACATGCTACACAACATTTACATTTTACTATGTGCTTTATTTACAGTATGTGCTACACAACATTTACATTTTACTATGTGCTTTATTTACAGTATGTGCTACACAACATTTACATTTTACTATGTGCTTTATTTACAGTACGTGCTACACAACATTTACATTTTACTATGTGCTTTATTTACAGTACATGCTCCACAACATTTACATTTTACCATGTGCTTTATTTACAGTACATGCTCCACAACATTTACATTTTACTATGTGCTTTATTTACAGTACGTGCTACACAACATTTACATTTTACTATGTGCTTTATTTACAGTACGTGCTACACAACATTTACATTTTACTATGTGCTTTATTTACAGTACATGCTACACAACATTTACATTTTACTATGTGCTTTATTTACAGTATGTGCTACACAACATTTACATTTTACTATGTGCTTTATTTACAGTACGTGCTACACAACATTTACATTTTACTATGTGCTTTATTTACAGTACATGCTCCACAACATTTACATTTTACCATGTGCTTTATTTACAGTACATGCTCCACAACATTTACATTTTACTATGTGCTTTATTTACAGTACGTGCTACACAACATTTACATTTTACTATGTGCTTTATTTACAGTACGTGCTACACAACATTTACATTTTACTATGTGCTTTATTTACAGTACATGCTCCACAACATTTACATTTTACCATGTGCTTTATTTACAGTACATGCTCCACAACATTTACATTTTACTATGTGCTTTATTTACAGTACATGCTACACAACATTTACATTTTACTATGTGCTTTATTTACAGTACATGCTACACAACATTTACATTTTACTATGTGCTTTATTTACAGTACGTGCTACACAACATTTACATTTTACTATGTGCTTTATTTACAGTACATGCTACACAACATTTACATTTTACTATGTGCTTTATTTACAGTACATGCTCCACAACATTTACATTTTACTATCTGCTTTATTTACAGTACATGCTACACAACATTTACATTGTACTATGTGCTTTATTTACAGTACATGCTCCACAACATTTACATTTTACTATGTGCTTTATTTAAAAAATACTCCACAATTGTCAACCGCATCACAGCAGATTAGTCAGTGTCACCTGGTACAGAGAATGGCCAGTAAGTGTGAGTAAAAGTGTTGTAGAACAATGTAGCATCACACAGAAGGAAGTCCACCTGACCTTCCTGTTCTACTCAATAAATATTAGACAGAGCATCTGATGCCCCCTGATGTCTGTGAGTGGGACTGGATGTGTCTCTGGTTGGGTTGAAAATCCTGCTTGTATCTGAGGTGAAGAGTCCTTATGTAGACTGAGTTCCCTGCTTGTATCTGAGGTGAAGAGTCCTTATGTAGACTGAGTTCCCTGCTTGTGTCTGAGGTGAAGAGTCCTTATGTAGACTGAGTTCCCTGCTTGTATCTGAGGTGAAGAGTCCTTATGTAGACTGAGTTCCCTGCTTGTATCTGAGGTGAAGAGTCCTTATGTAGACTGAGTTCCCTGCTTGTGTCTGAGGTGAAGAGTCCTTATGTAGACTGAGTTCCCTGCTTGTGTCTGAGGTGAAGAGTCCTTATGTAGACTGAGTTCCCTGCTTGTGTCTGAGGTGAAGAGTCCTTATGTAGACTGAGTTCCCTGCTTGTATCTGAGGTGAAGAGTCCTTATGTAGACTGAGTTCCCTGCTTGTGTCTGAGGTGAAGAGTCCTTATGTAGACTGAGTTCCCTGCTTGTATCTGAGGTGAAGAGTCGTTATGTAGACTGAGTTCCCTGCTTGTGTCTGAGGTGAAGAGTCCTTATGTAGACTGAGTTCCCTGCTTGTATCTGAGGTGAAGAGTCGTTATGTAGACTGAGTTCCCTGCTTGTGTCTGAGGTGAAGAGTCCTTATGTAGACTGAGTTCCCTGCTTGTATCTGAGGTGAAGAGTCGTTATGTAGACTGAGTTCCCTGCTTGTGTCTGAGGTGAAGAGTCCTTATGTAGACTGAGTTCCCTGCTTGTATCTGAGGTGAAGAGTCCTTATGTAGACTGAGTTCCCTGCTTGTGTCTGAGGTGAAGAGTCCTTATGTAGACTGAGTTCCCTGCTTGTGTCTGAGGTGAAGAGTCCTTATGTAGACTGAGTTCCCTGCTTGTATCTGAGGTGAAGAGTCCTTATGTAGACAGAGTTCCCTGCTTGTATCTGAGGTGAAGAGTCCTTATGTAGACTGAGTTCCCTGCTTGTGTCTGAGGTGAAGAGTCCTTATGTAGACTGAGTTCCCTGCTTGTATCTGAGGTGAAAAGTCCTGTGGTTCAGGTGTGTGTGAGCCTGCACGTGTGTTATTGTGTTTCAGGTGTGTGTGAGCGTGCACGTGTGTGGTTGTGGTTCAGGTGTGTGTGAGCGTGCCCATGTGTAATTGTGGTTCAGGTGTGTGTGAGTGTCACGGATGCTCCGGCGTAGTGTTGTCAAAGCCATGTGCAGAGTCGTTGATCCGTTTTAACAATCAGGTTTATTAAATAAGGACAGGAACTCAAAACAAACCGATAACGGCGAACAAAAGCTAACTGGCTAAACGAAAGTAAAGTGCGCACAGAGCGTCTTAAACAATACCGTTCGAAACACAGTTATCCACCAAACACTCACCCTACTCACTCCGTGACATAGAAACAAACAATGCTAAGCAAGGAGTGACTTGCTAGCGACCCCTTTATATCCCGACATAAAGTGACAGAACACAAACAGCTGTGACCACGTGAAAGAGGAAGTAATCACAGCTAGTGAGAACAAAAACACGGAAGTGGATCACCGAAATGGAAGTGTAGCAACGCCACCACACCAATCGTGACAGTATCCCCCACTAAAAGGCTAGCTCCCCAGATAGCCGAACGAACTAACAAAAACCCTAAGGGAGCAACAAGACAGAACCCACAGTTAAACCCAATGGGTTAGTCCATCAGGACGGGTCCAGTCCTGAATAGGCCACGGTAGCCGACCGCCATCTCGAGCGGCTGAGAGGCCGCCAGTTTGAGCGGCTCAGGGTGCGTCGTGGCGGCGGCCATCGTGGGCGACGTGGCGGAGGCCATCGTTGGCGACGTGGCTGAGGCCATCGTTGGCGACGTGGCGGAGGCCATCGTGGGCGACGTGGCGGAGGCCATCGTGGGCGACGTGGCTGAGGCCATCGTTGGCGACGTGGCTGAGGCCATCGGCGGCGTGGCGGCGGCCATCGTGAGCGTAGTCGTGGCGGCGGCCATCGTGAGCGTGAGTTGTGGCGGCGGCCATCGTGAGCGTAGTCGTGGCGGCGGCCATCGTGAGCGTAGTCGTGGCGGCGGCCCTCGTGAGCGTAGTCGTGGCGGCGGCCATTGTGAGCGTCGTCGTGGCGGCGGCCATCGTGAGCGTCGTCGTGGCGGCGGCCATCGTGAGCGTAGTCGTGGCGGCGGCCATCGTGAGCGAGTCGTGGCGGCGGCCATCGTGAGCGTAGTCGTGGCGGCGGCCATCGTGAGCGTAGTCGTGGCGGCGGCCATCGTGAGCGTAGTCGTGGCGGCGGCCATCGTGAGCGTAGTCGGCGGCGGCCATCGTGAGCGCAGTCGTGGCGGCGGCCATCGTGAGCGAGTCGTGGCGGCGGCCATCGTGCGCGCAGTCGTGGCGGCGGCCATCGTGAGCGTAGTCGTGGCGGCGGCCATCGTGAGCGTAGGTCGTGGCGGCGGCCCTCGTGAGCGTAGTCGTGGCGGCGGCCCTCGTGAGTCGTGGCGGCGGCCATCGTGAGCGTCGTCGTGGCGGCGGCCCTCGTGAGCGACCCGTGCGTCGTGGCGGCGGCCATCGTGAGCGTCGTCGTGGCGGCGGCCATCGTGAGCGTCGTCGTGGCGGCGGCCATCGTGAGCGTAGTCGTGGCGGCGGCCATCGTGAGAGCGTGGCGGCCATCGTGAGCGTGGCGTGGCGGGCCATCGTGAGCGGCGTCGTGGCGGCGGCCATCGTGAGCGTCGCGTGGCGGCGGCCATCGTGATCGTGGCGGCAGCCATCGTGGTGGCGGCAGCCATCGAGCGGCGTCGTGGCGGCAGCCATTGTCGTCGTGGCGGCGGCCATCGTGAGCGGCGTGGCGCGGCAGCCATCGTGGGCGGCGATGCGGCGGCCCTGTGGGCGGCGATGCGGCAGCCATTGTGGGCGGCGATGCGGCAGCCACTGTGGGCGGCGATGCAGCAGCCATTGTGGGCGGCGATGCGGCAGCCATTGTGGGCGGCGATGCGGCAGCCATCTTGGGCGCGGGCGTGACGGCGGGGGCCATCGTGGGCGCTGGCGTGACGGCGGGACCATCGTGGCGCTGGCGTGACGGCGGCAGCCATCTTGGGCGCTGGCGTGACGACGGCAGCCATCTTGGCGCTGGCGTGAGCGACGGCAGCCATCTTGAGCGCTGGCGTGCGGCAACAGCCATCTTGGGCGCGGGCGTGAGCGGGAGCCATCGTGGACGTGGGCGTGACGACGGCAGCCATCTTGGGCGCTGGCGGGACGACGGCAGCCATCTTGGGTGCTGGCGGGACGGCAGGAGCCATCGTGGGCGCTGGCGTGACGGCGGCAGCCATCTTGGGCGCTGGCGTGACGGCAACAGCCTTCTTTGGCGCTGGCGTGACGGCGGCAGCCATCTTGAGCGCTGGCGTGACGGCAACAGCCATCTTGAACGCTGGCGGGGCGGCGGGAACCATCGTGGACGCTGGCGTGACGGCGGCAGCCATCGTGGACGCTGGCGAGACGGCGGCAGCCATCTTGGGCGCTGGCGGGACGACGGCAGCCATCTTGAGCGCCGGCGTGACGACGGCAACAGCCATCTCGGGCGCAGGCGTAGCGGAGGCCATCTCGGGCGCAGGCGTAGCTGAGGCCATCTCAGGCACAGGCGTAGCTGAGGCCATCTCAGGCACAGGCGGAGCTGAGGCCATCTCGGGCCCAGGCGTAGCTGAGGCCATCTCGGGCACAGGCGTAGCTGAAGCCATCTCGGGCGCAGGCGTAGCTGAAGCCATCTCGGGCGCAGGCGTAGCGGCCATCTCGGGCGCTGGCGTGGCGGAGGCGATCTCTGGCGTCAGATCTTGAAAGTCCAGCCATGCCTTCCACCACGCCCTAATGACAGCCGGGGGCTGCTTATGTAACCCCTCCGGGGATTTCTCTGTCCCGGAGGTAGGTGGTCGGAAAGGGTCTTCCCCGGCGGGGGTAGTGGCTGTAGCTCCAGGGTTTTCTCCCCCTGTCTGCAGCCCCGGAACAGTGGGCGGTGTCTTCTGCCCGCCCCAGCCGACGTCCGATGTTGCGGGGACTAGTCGACTGAGGACGGGATCCCATAGCAGGGCGTCTTCCAGGGAGTCCTCCTCCACTCGCCGTAGAACGCCTCCTCATCATCCGAGGAGAGGGAGTCGGACCCCCAATCACCCTGCCAGGTGTAGCGCTGCTCCTGCTGCTCGTGGGTTGACGGTGAGCTTCATACCTCGGAGCGCTATAGCTTGCCCCTCCGAGGAATCCACTCACCGTCCGGCTCTGCGGGCTTCTTGGGTGGCTTAGCATTCTGTCACGGATGCTCCGGCGTAGTGTTGTCAAAGCCATGTGCAGAGTCGTTGATCCGTTTTAACAATCAGGTTTATTAAATAAGGACAGGAACTCAAAACAAACCGATAACGGCGAACAAAAGCTAACTGGCTAAACGAAAGTAAAGTGCGCACAGAGCGTCTTAAACAATACCGTTCAAACACAGTTATCCACCAAACACTCACCCTACTCACTCCGTGACATAGAAACAAACAATGCTAAGCAAGGAGTGACTTGCTAGCGACCCCTTTATATCCCGACATAAAGTGACAGAACACAAACAGCTGTGACCACGTGAAAGAGGAAGTAATCACAGCTAGTGAGAACAAAAACACGGAAGTGGATCACCGAAATGGAAGTGTAGCAACGCCACCACACCAATCGTGACAGTGAGCCTGCACGTGTGTGGTTCAGGTGTGTGTGAGCGTGCACGTGTGTGGTTGTGGTTCAGGTGTGTGTGAGCGTGCACGTGTGTGGTTCAGGTGTGTGTGAGCGTGCACGTGTGTGGTTCAGGTGTGTGTGAGCGTGCACGTGTGTGGTTGTGGTTCAGGGTGTGTGAGCGTGCCCATGTGTAATTATGGTTCAGGTGTGTGTGAGCGTGCACGTGTGTGGTTCAGGTGTGTGTGAGCGTGCACGTGTGTGGTTGTGGTTCAGGTGTGTGTGAGCGTGCACGTGTGTGGTTCAGGTGTGTGTGAGCGTGCACATGTGTGATTGTGGTTCAGGTGTGTGTGTACGTGCACGTGTGTGGTTCAGGTGTGTGTGAGCGTGCACGTGTGTGGTTCAGGTGTGTGTGAGCGTGCACGTGTGTGGTTCAGGCGTGTGTGAACGTGCACATGTGTGGTTGTGGTTCAGGTGTGTGTGAGCGTGCACGTGTGTGGTTCAGGTGTGTGTGAGCGTGCACGTGTGTGGTTCAGGTGTGTGTGAGCGTGCACATGTGTGGTTCAGGTGTGTGTGAGCGTGCACGTGTGTGGTTCAGGTGTGTTTGAGCGTGCACATGTGTGGTTGTGGTTCAGATGTGTGTGAGCGTGCAGGTGTGTAATTGTGGTTCAGGTGTGTGTGAGCGTGCACGTGTGTGGTTCAGGTTTGTGTGAGCGTGCACGTGTGTGGTTAGGTGTGTGTGAGCGTGCACATGTGTGGTTGTGGTTCAGGTGTGTGTGAGCGTGCCCGTGTGTAATTGTGGTTCAGGTGTGTTTGAGCGTGCACGTGTGTGGTTCAGGTGTGTGTGAGCGTGTATGTGTGTGGTTGTGGTTCAGGTGTGTGAGCGTGCACGTGTGTGGTTCAGGTGTGTGTGAGCGTGCACATGTGTGGTTGTGGTTCAGGTGTGTGTGAGCGTGCCCGTGTGTAATTGTGGTTCAGGTGTGTTTGAGCGTGCACGTGTGTGGTTCAGGTGTGTGTGTGCGTGCACGTGTGTGGTTGTGGTTCAGGTGTGTGTGAGCGTGCACGTGTGTGGTTGTGGTTCAGGTGTGTGTGAGCGTGCATGTGTGTGGTTCAGGCGTGTGTGAGCGTGCACATGTGTGGTTGTGGTTTAGGTGTGTGTGAGCGTGCACGTGTGTGGTTCAGGTGTGTGTGAGCGTGCACATGTGTGGTTGTGGTTCAGGTGTGTGTGAGCGTGCCCGTGTGTAATTGTGGTTCAGGTGTGTTTGAGCGTGCACGTGTGTGGTTCAGGTGTGTGAGAGCGTGCACGTGTGTGGTTGTGGTTCAGGTGTGTGTGAGCGTGCACGTGTGTGGTTCAGGTGTGTGTGAGCGTGCACGTGTGTGGTTGTGGTTCAGGTGTGTGTGAGCGTGCACGTGTGTGGTTCAGGTGTGTGTGAGCGTGCACGTGTGTGGTTCAGGTGTGTGTGAGCGTGCACGTGTGTGGTTCAGGTGTGTGTGAGCGTGCACATGTGTGGTTGTGGTTCAGATGTGTGTGAGCGTGCAGGTGTGTGGTTGTGGTTCAGGTGTGTGTGAGCGTGCACGTGTGTGGTTGTGGTTCAGGTGACAGACGAGCATCTATCAGCTCCACCACACCCAGTAATGGAGTCCTGAGATTTATAATAATAGATGAGTATATGACCAAACCCTCCCAGCTTTAACCCCCACGGGGCCGCGGGAGACAGAGCGTTCGCTCGCCTCGGGGGTTCAGCAGGAGGATTTGGATGTTCTTCTGGGTTCCTGTCTCTAGTATCATGTCTGCTTTTCTGACGAACTTCATGCGTGCAGATAACCAACTTCCATGTATTTACCTTAAGCCCTTGTCTAGAACCACCACACATCATGTAGCATCATTCAGGATTAAATGGATATAGAACATATTAAACCCAGTTGTCTCCCATCAACTTGTTATCTGGTTTGTATCCGAAGTTACAGCAGCTGGTTAAAACCAGAGTCCCCAGCCATACCTAGAAACCTAGACAGATTTATGTCCAGAAAAGAGGTCAGAGCAGATCTCTCCCTTTAATGCTTTTCCTTCACTCCATCTCTCTTTTGAAGCATCTGGTTTAGTCACTGTTTGATCATCAAGTCAGTGCTATTAAACAGCTCAGTTGTGTTTTATTCCAGCTGTCTCTCTATATAGTCATGTTCTGTATCAAGTCAGTGCTGTTAAACAGCTCAGTTGTGTTTTATTCCAGCTGTCTCTCTATATAGTCATGTTCTGTATCAAGTCAGTGCTATTAAACAGCTCAGTTGTGTTTTATTCCAGCTGTCTCTCTATATAGTCATGTTCTGTATCAAGTCAGTGCTATTAAACAGTTCAGTTGTGTTTTATTCCAGCTGTCTCTCTATATAGTCATGTTCTGTATCAAGTCAGTGCTATTAAACAGGTCAGTTGTGTTTTATTCCAGCTGTCTCTCTATATAGTCATGTTCTGTATCAAGTCAGTGCTATTAAACAGCTCAGTTGTGTTTTATTCCAGCTGTCTCTCTATATAGTCATGTTCTGTATCAAGTCAGTGCTATTAAACAGCTCAGTTGTGTTTTATTCCAGCTGTCTCTCTATATAGTCATGTTCTGTATCAAGTCAGTGCTATTAAACAGCTCAGTTGTGTTTTATTCCAGCTGTCTCTCTATATAGTCATGTTCTGTATCAAGTCAGTGCTATTAAACAGCTCAGTTGTGTTTTATTCCAGCTATCTCTCTATATAGTCATGTTCTGTATCAAGTCAGTGCTATTAAACAGCTCAGTTGTGTTTTATTCCAGCTGTCTCTCTATTTAGTCATGTTCTGTATCAAGTCAGTGCTATTAAACAGCTCAGTTGTGTTTAATTCCAGCTGTCTCTCTATATAGTCATGTTCTGTATCAAGTCAGTGCTATTAAACAGCTCAGTTGTGTTTTATTCCAGCTGTCTCTCTATTTAGTCATGTTCTGTATCAAGTCAGTGCTATTAAACAGCTCAGTTGTGTTTTATTCCAGCTATCTCTCTATATAGTCATGTTCTGTATCAAGTCAGTGCTATTAAACAGCTCAGTTGTGTTTTATTCCAGCTGTCTCTCTATATAGTCATGTTCTGTATCAAGTCAGTGCTATTAAACAGCTCAGTTGTGTTTAATTCCAGCTGTCTCTCTATATAGTCATGTTCTGTATCAAGTCAGTGCTATTAAACAGCTCAGTTGTGTTTTATTCCAGCTGTCTCTCTATATAGTCATGTTCTGTATCAAGTCAGTGATAAACTGTACTAATATCTATATTGATGTATATCTATTTATATATATATCGAATAGTGAGTCTATATACTGTTCTAATATTTAAATATTGATATATATATATATTGATGTATTTATATATATATATATATATCAAATAGTTAGTCTATATACTGCCGTAATCATTGAAACTTGGTGTACTTATTACAATTAATGAATTTAAGTTTTATCTCAACCGAAATTTCAACACTGTCTGCACTCGCCCTTAACGCTAATTCTTGTTTTATTGCTGTGTATGTGGGTGTTGTGTTATTGTTCTATGTAACTATGTTGTGTGCTGCTACCTTGGCCAGGGCTCACTTGTAAATGAGGTATCTATCTCAATGTGATTACTTTCCCTGGTTAAATAAAGGTTAAATAAAAATTAAAAATAATATTTGATTGGATGTTTATATCTATATATATCAAATAGTGAGTCTATATACTGTACTAATATTTAATTGGATATATTTATATATATATATATATATATATATATATATCAAATTGTGAGTCTATATACTGTACTAATATTTAAATGGATGTATATCTATATATGTATATATATATATATATATATATTTTTATATATATATATATATATATATATATATATATCAAATTGTGAGTCTTTATACCGTACTTTTATTTAATTGTATATATATATATATATAAATATATATATATATACATCAAATACTGAGTCTATATACTGTACTAATATTTGATTGGATGTTTTTATCTATATATATCAAATAGTGAATCTATATACTGTACTAATATTTAATTGGATGTGTATATATATATATCAAATAGTGAGTCTATATACTGTACTTATATTTAATTGGATGTGTATATATATATATATATATATATATATATATATATATATATATAAAATAGTGAGTCTATATCCTGTACTAATATTTAATTGGATGTTTATATCTATATATATCAAATAGTGCATTCTGACTTCATATAGCAGAACATATGGCAGGTATGCAGCTGAGTATTCACTGATACAAAAATAAAGTGCTTCATATAGCAGAACATATGGCAGGTATGCAGCTGAGTATTCACTGATTTAAAGATAAAGTGCTTCATATAGCAGAACATATGGCAGGTATGCAGCTGAGTATTCACTGATTTAAAGATAAAGTGCTTCATATAGCAGAACATGTGGCAGGTATGCAGCTGAGTATTCACTGATCCAAAAATAAAGTGCTTCATATAGCTGAACATATGGCGGGTATGCAGCTGAGTATTCACTGATTCAAATATAAAGTGCTTCATATAGCAGAACATGTGGCAGGTATGCAGCTGAGTATTCACTGATACAAATATAAAGTGCTTCATATAGCAGAACATGTGGCAGGTATGCAGCTGAGTATTCACTGATTCAAATATAAAGTGCTTCATATAGCAGAACATATGGCAGGTATGCAGCTGAGTATTCACTGATTCAAATATAAAGTGCTTCATATAGCAGAACATATGGCAGGTATGCAGCTGAGTATTCACTGATTCAAATATAAAGTGCTTCATATAGCAGAACATATGGCAGGTATGCAGCTGAGTATTCACTGATTCAAATATAAAGTGCTTCATATAGCAGAACATATGGCAGGTATGCAGCTGAGTATTCACTGATTCAAATATAAAGTGCTTCATATAGCAGAACATATGGCAGGTATGCAGCTGAGTTCTCACTGATATAAAGATAACGTGCTTCATATAGCCAAACATATGGCAGGTATGCAGCTGAGTATTCACTGATTCAAATATAAAGTGCTTCATATAGCAGAACATATGGCAGGTATGCAGCTGAGTATTCACTGATTTAAAGATAAAGTGCTTCATATAGCAGAACATATGGCAGGTATGCAGCTGAGTATTCACTGATACAAAAATAAAGTGCTTCATATGGCAGAACATATGGCGGGTATGCAGCTGAGTATTCACTGATACAAATATAAAGTGCTTCATATAGCAGAACATATGGCAGGTATGCAGCTGAGTATTCACTGATACAAATATAAAGGCCTTTCTGTTAGATTGGGCGGGGCGACCATGGGAAGGTAAGGGGGTGCTGGATCTGTCCAGGGGATTGTGACATGTCAAAGGGAAGGTGAATGGGAACCGGGGGTGGAGGTGAGGGGACTGGAACCTGGGGTGGGGGGCTGGCTGCACAGGGACTCTTTGTGTCCCTAACCGCCTGTTTGCTTAGCGGTCGTTCAGTGCACTTCCGCTAGAGACCAAGCTCATTAACCATGGCCCACAGAGAGAGTGTGTGTGTGTGTCTGTGTGTGTCTGTGTAGTGGGAATGTGTGTGTGTGTGTGTGTGTGTGTGTGTGTGTGTGTGTGTGTGTGTGTGTGTGTGTGTGCGTGCGTGTGCGCGTGCTTGCGTGCGCGTGCGTGTTTGTGTGTGGGGCTCAGGATGACAGTCTGATATATGTGTGCAGTGGGCTCCCATAGTGTTTAGACAGAGCAGTGGGCTGGCTGATTAAAGGGAGGGTGTGTATGTGTGGCAGGTTGTGTGTGTGTGTGGCAGGTTGTGTGTGGCAGGTTGTGTGTGTGTGTGGCAGGTTGTGTGTGGCAGGTTGTGTGTGGCAGGTTGTGTGTGTGTGTGGCAGGTTGTGTGTGGCAGGTTGTGTGTGGCAGGTTGTGTGTGTGTGTGGCAGGTTGTGTGTGGCAGGTTGTGTTTGGCAGGTTGTGTGTGCGAAGAATGTGACTGCTGACCAGAGCACTGGGAGTGTTACAGAGATGTGGGAGGAAGGAGGACAGAGGAGGAGGAGGTGGAGGAAGTAAAGCTGAGAGGAGAGAAGACGAGACAGTGACAGATTGTTTGGAGAATTGTTGTAGCAGGACATTACAGCTCAGCATATAGCATATAGCTTATAGCATATAGCATATAGCATATAGCATATAGCATATATCATATAGCATATAGCTTATAGCTTATAGCATATATAATATAGCTTATAGCATATCCCAACCTCAACCAGTTGTAGCAGACCATTACAGCTCAGCATATAGCATATAGCATATAGCATATCCCAACCTCAACCAGTTGTAGCAGACCATTACAGCTCAGCATATAGCATATAGCATATAGCATATAGCATATAGCATATAGCATATCCCAACATTGTGCTTAGGTTCACTGTGGTAATAAGGACAGACAGAGGGGTTGATGGTAATCTAGAGTGGAAGGAGCAGGTCAGAGTGACCTTTGCACTCTCCCTGGGTCAAGCAAACACCCCCACTTTAAATTCACTGCCTTCCACCCATTCACCTTTAACCTTTGACCTCTACCCTAATAGCCCTTGCATAATCTATTGATCACTTCCTGACTTCAACTGGGGTTCCTTGTAAATCAAAGCTGTAGATCAGCAATACCGAACCCTGTTTACTGGCAAGAGGAAACAACTTGAAGAAATGGTCAAGTTCAGACTCGCCTGAGAAAAGTCAGATTCAGTCCATACCTGGAAACACTTGGACATACCTGGAAACACCTGGAAACACCTGGACACACCTCTTCAACGCCGCAGGCTCTTATTTTCGTCTCCCAGTTCTGTCATTATCAACAACAAACCTCTTGTGGGTCTTCTATTGTAACTGTCCTTTTTCACAATACCACATCTACACTTATTTTGACAAACACTTTGTCATTAATACCCTCAGAGGGGTCATGTGTGCAGTCCATTAATTACGTCCGCCTTAAATCAACAATGTTGAATTGCCTTGCTCAAGGGCGGAACAACAGTTTCTTTGTCCTTGTCAGCGCATCATCAATCCAGAAGTTCCCAGTTAGTGAACCTGCTCTGTAAACCACTAGCTTAGAAGAACAGTCAGTTGTTCCCAGTTAGTGAACCTGTTCTGTAAGCCACTAAGTTAGAAGAACAGTCAGTTGTTCCCAGTTAGTGAACCTGTTCTGTAAGCCACTAAGTTAGAAGAACAGTCAGTTGTTCCCAGTTAGTGAACCTGCTCTGTAAGCCACTAAGTTAGAAGAACAGTCAGTTGTTCCCAGTTAGTGAACCTGCTCTGTAAACCACTAGCTTAGAAGAACAGTCAGTTGTTCCCAGTTAGTGAACCTGTTCTGTAAACCACTAGCTTAGAAGAACAGTCAGTTGTTCCCAGTTAATGAACCTGCTCTGTAAGCCACTAGGTTAGAAGAACAGTCAGTTGTTCCCAGTTAGTGAACCTGTTCTGTAAACCACTAGGTTAAAAGAACAGTCAGTTGTTCCCAGTTAGTGAACCTGTTCTGTAAACCACTAGGTTAAAAGAACAGTCAGTTGTTCCCAGTTAGTGAACCTGTTCTGTAAACCACTAGCTTAGAAGAACAGTCAGTTGTTCCCAGTTAATGAACCTGTTCTGTAAACCACTAGCTTAGAAGAACAGTCAATTGTTCCCAGTTAGTGAACCTGTTCTGTAAGCCACTAGCTTAGAAGAACAGTCAGTTGTTCCCAGTTAGTGAACCTGCTCTGTAAACCACTAGCTTAGAAGAACAGTCAGTTGTTCCCAGTTAGTGAACCTGTTCTGTAAGCCACTAGCTTAGAAGAACAGTCAGTTGTTCCCAGTTAGTGAACCTGTTCTGTAAACCACTAGCTTAGAAGAACAGTCAGTTGTTCCCAGTTAGTGAACCTGCTCTGTAAGCCACTAAGTTAGAAGAACAGTCAGTTGTTCCCAGTTAGTGAACCTGTTCTGTAAGCCACTAAGTTAGAAGAACAGTCAGTTGTTCCCAGTTAGTGAACCTGCTCTGTAAGCCACTAAGTTAGAAGAACAGTCAGTTGTTCCCAGTTAGTGAACCTGCTCTGTAAACCACTAGCTTAGAAGAACAGTCAGTTGTTCCCAGTTAGTGAACCTGTTCTGTAAACCACTAGCTTAGAAGAACAGTCAGTTGTTCCCAGTTAGTGAACCTGTTCTGTAAGCCACTAGTTTAAAAGAACAGTCAGTTGTTCCCAGTTAGTGAACCTGTTCTGTAAGCCACTAGTTTAAAAGAACAGTCAGTTGTTCCCAGTTAGTGAACCTGCTCTGTAAGCCACTAGCTTAGAAGAACAGTCAGTTGTTCCCAGTTAATGAACCTGCTCTGTAAGCCACTAAGTTAGAAGAACAGTCAGTTGTTCCCAGTTAGTGAACCTGTTCTGTAAACCACTAGCTTAGAAGAACAGTCAGTTGTTCCCAGTTAGTGAACCTGTTCTGTAAACCACTAGGTTAGAAGAACAGTCAGTTGTTCCCAGTTAGTGAACCTGTTCTGTAAACCACTAGCTTAGAAGAACAGTCAGTTGTTCCCAGTTAGTGAACCTGTTCTGTAAACCACTAGGTTAGAAGAACAGTCAGTTGTTCCCAGTTAGTGAACCTGTTCTGTAAACCACTAGGTTAAAAGAACAGTCAGTTGTTCCCAGTTAGTGAACCTGTTCTGTAAGCCACTAGGTTAGAAGAACAGTCAGTTGTTCCCAGTTAATGAACCTGTTCTGTAAACCTCTAGCTTACAAGAACAGTCAGTTGTTCCCAGTTAGTGAACCTGTTCTGTAAACCACTAGCTTAGAAGAACAGTCAGTTGTTCCCAGTTAGTGAACCTGTTCTGTAAACCACTAGGTTAGAAGAACAGTCAGTTGTTCCCAGTTAGTGAACCTGTTCTGTAAACCACTAGGTTAGAAGAACAGTCAGTTGTTCCCAGTTAGTGAACCTGTTCTGTAAACCACTAGCTTAGAAGAACAGTCAGTTGTTCCCAGTTAATGAACCTGCTCTGTAAGCCACTAGGTTAGAAGAACAGTCAGTTGTTCCCAGTTAGTAAACCTGTTCTGTAAACCACTAGGTTAAAAGAACAGTCAGTTGTTCCCAGTTAGTGAACCTGTTCTGTAAGCCACTAGGTTAGAAGAACAGTCAGTTGTTCCCAGTTAATGAACCTGTTCTGTAAGCCACTAAGTTAGAAGAACAGTCAGTTGTTCCCAGTTAGTGAACCTGTTCTGTAAACCACTAAGTTAGAAGAACAGTCAGTTGTTCCCAGTTAGTGAACCTGTTCTGTAAGCCACTAAGTTAGAAGAACAGTCAGTTGTTCCCAGTTAGTGAACCTGTTCTGTAAACCACTAGGTTAAAAGAACAGTCAGTTGTTCCCAGTTAGTGAACCTGTTCTGTAAACCACTAGCTTAGAAGAACAGTCAGTTGTTCCCAGTTAGTGAACCTGTTCTGTAAGCCACTAAGTTAGAAGAACAATCAGTTGTTCCCAGTTAGTGAACCTGTTCTGTAAACCACTAGCTTAGAAGAACAGTCAGTTGTTCCCAGTTAATGAACCTGTTCTGTAAACCACTAGCTTAGAAGAACAGTCAATTGTTCCCAGTTAGTGAACCTGTTCTGTAAGCCACTAGCTTAGAAGAACAGTCAGTTGTTCCCAGTTAGTGAACCTGCTCTGTAAACCACTAGCTTAGAAGAACAGTCAGTTGTTCCCAGTTAGTGAACCTGTTCTGTAAGCCACTAGCTTAGAAGAACAGTCAGTTGTTCCCAGTTAGTGAACCTGTTCTGTAAACCACTAGCTTAGAAGAACAGTCAGTTGTTCCCAGTTAATGAACCTGCTCTGTAAGCCACTAGGTTAGAAGAACAGTCAGTTGTTCCCACATGTCAACACAACCCTAGACCTGAACATACAAACTGTGTCTGTGTTTGAGATCCAGAAGTGTGTGTCTGTGTTTGAGATCCAGAAGTGTGTGTCTGTTTTTGAGATCCAGAAGTGTGTGTCTGTGTTTGAGATCCAGAAGTGTGTGTCTGTGTTTGAGATCCAGAAGTGTGTGTCTGTGTTTGAGATCCAGAAGTGTGTGTCTGTTTTTGAGATCCAGAAGTGTGTGTCTGTGTTTGAGATCCAGAAGTGTGTGTCTGTGTTTGAGATCCAGAAGTGTGTGTCTGTGTTTGAGATCCAGAAGTGTGTGTCTGTGTTTGAGATCCAGAAGTGTGTGTCTGTGTTTGAGATCCAGAAGTGTGTGTCTGTGTTTGAGATCCAGAAGTGTGTGTCTGTGTTTGAGATCCAGAAGTGTGTGTCTGTGTTTGAGATCCAGAAGTGTGTGTCTGTGTTTGAGATCCAGAAGTGTGTGTCTGTGTTTGAGATCCAGAAGTGTGTGTCTGTGTTTGAGATCCAGAAGTGTGTGTCTGTGTTTGAGATCCAGATGTGCCTATTCCTTCTCACCTGTCACACCCAATCCCACCTCGGCCCTATCTTCTCACTTGTCTGTCCCTGTCACCTGCAGGGCAGGGAGAGGAGGAAGGTTAACACTGTGTTTATCTCCTCATCATCATTCATCTGCTTAGCGTCTCGTGTTTTCCTTAGGACATATAAATCAGCTCTGTTGAACCTTCTGCTGACGAAGAGAAGGTTAGAAGAAACCTACAGAAAAATGTATGGTATAGAGAGATAAACGTAACAGCTGAGAAAGTGTGAAGGATGGAGGGAATGACAGATGAATTAGATCCTGCCCTTAACCCCATCAAACCTCAGATCCATCATTAACTGTTCCTGTTGCGTAACATTTGGGCATCACTAAGTATTAGCTAATGCACCTCAGACACACACACACACACACACACACACTCCACAGGGCCTGAATTATCACGCCCGTGTTCCACAGCAACCAGGTTCTAAAAAATGGAACATGAGGGAGGGGACCTGGCTCTAATAGGCCCAGGTGCAACACACACACTACCTGGAGATAGAGGCCTGTCACCTGGCTCTAATAGGCCCAGAGGCAACACACACACACACACTACCTGCCTGGAGATAGAGGCCTGTCACCTGGCTCTAATAGGCCCAGGTGCAACACACACACTACCTGGGGATAGAGGCCTGTCACCTGGCTCTAATAGGCCCAGGTGCAACACACACACACACTACCTGCCTGGAGATAGAGGCCTGTCACCTGGCTCTAATAGGCGCAGGGGCAACACACACACACACACTACCTGGAGATAGAGGCCTGTCACCTGGCTCTAATAGGCGCAGGGGCAACACACACACACACACTACCTGGAGATAGAGGCCTGACACCTGGCTCTAATAGGCCCAGAGGCAACACACACACACACTACCTGGAGATAGAGGCCTGTCACCTGGCTCTAATAGGCCCAGGTGCAACACACACACACACTACCTGGAGATAGAGGCCTGTCACCTGGCTCTAATAGGCCCAGAGGCAACACACACACACACTACCTGGAGATAGAGGCCTGTCACCTGGCTCTAATAGGCCCAGGTGCAACACACACACTACCTGGAGATAGAGGCCTGTCACCTGGCTCTAAAAGGCCCAGGGGCAACACACACACACTACCTGGAGATAGAGGCCTGACACCTGGCTCTAAAAGGCCCAGCCCAGGGGCAGTAATGAATAAATACTGGGCAGCTGGAGGCAGGATCTACATGCATGGCATCTGAGGATGCTCTATCCCAGTATGTAACACTCACAACCACACTATAGAGAACATGAAGAGCCAGGGAGGGCAGTGAAGGGAGGCATTCTGCAGACACAGGGAGGGAGGCGTTCTGCAGACACAGGGAGGGAGGCGTTCTGCAGACACAGGGAGGGAGGCGTTCTGCAGACACAGGGAGGGAGGCGTTCTGCAGACACAGGTAGGGAGGCGTTCTGCTGTCACAGGGAGGGAGGCGTTCTGCAGACACAGGGAGGGAGGCATTCTGCAGACACGGGGAGGGAGGCGTTCTGCAGACACAGGGAGGGAGGCGTTCTGCAGACACAGGGAGGGAGGCATTCTGCAGACACGGGGAGGGAGGCGTTCTGCAGACACAGGGAGGGAGGCGTTCTGCAGACACAGGGAGGGAGGCATTCTGCAGTCACAGGGAGGGAGGCGTTCTGCAGACACAGGGAGGGAGGCGTTCTGCAGACACAGGGAGGGAGGCATTCTGCCGTCACAGGGAGGGAGGCGTTCTGCAGACACAGGGAGGGAGGCGTTCTGCAGACACAGGGAGGAAGGCGTTCTGCCGTCACAGGGAGGGAGGCGTTCTGCAGACACAGGGAGGGAGGCGTTCTGCAGACACAGGGAGGGAGGCGTTCTGCAGACACAGGGAGGGAGGCGTTCTACAGATACTGACTGAACCCTTTAGCTACTGGTCTCTGAGTAGGGTGTGTGTGTTGGATGTGACACCTGATACCCTCTAATCCTGACATTCTAAGCAGCCTTCTGGTTTAGCTGCTCCTGCTGTCTCTCTCCAAGCTGTCAAGCAGTGTGTGTGTGTGTGTGTGTGTGTGTGTGTGTGTGTGTGTGTGTGTGTGTGTGTGTGTGTGTGTGTGTGTGTGTGTGTGTGTGTGTGTGTGTGTGTCTGATTACATTACCATGTGTTACCTGTATGTGTAGTTTGTACCCCCTCTACCAGTAATCACTACCAGTGATTATTCTTTGAGCTGTATTACTGTATAACCTCCTCATAACCTCCTCATAACCTCCTCATAACCTCCCCATAACCTCCCCATAACCTCCTGATAACCTCCTCATAACCTCCTCATAACCTCCTCATAACCTCCCCATAACCTCCCCATAACCTCCCCATAACCTCCTCATAACCTCCTCATAACCTCCCCATAACCTCCTCATAACCTCCTCATAACCTCCTCATAACCTCCTCATAACCTCCTCATAATCTCCTGATAACCTCCTTATAACCTCCTCATAACCTCCTCATAACCTCCTCATAACCTCCTCATAACCTCCTCATAACCTCCTCATAACCTCCTGATAACCTCCTCATAACCTCCTCATAACCTCCCCATAACCTCCTCATAACCTCCTCATAACCTCCTCATAACCTCCTCATAACCTCCTCATAACCTCCTCATAACCTCCTCATAACCTCCTCATAACCTCCTCATAACCTCCTCATAACCTCCTCATA
Source organism: Dallia pectoralis (assembly GCA_029465975.1). Taxonomy (NCBI): domain Eukaryota; kingdom Metazoa; phylum Chordata; class Actinopteri; order Esociformes; family Umbridae; genus Dallia; species Dallia pectoralis. The sequence goes on from CM055728.1 coordinate 1,331,818, forward strand.
ACCTCCTCATAACCTCTGTCCCTCCTCATAAGCACTCTGGTGGGTGTTAGTGATGCTGGTGAAGCTCTCTGTCTCTCTGTCCCTCTGTCCCTCTGTCTGTCTGTCTGTCTGTCCGTCCGTCTATCCTGTCTGTCCTGTCTGTCCTGTCTGTCCTGTCTGTCCTGTCTGTCCTGTCTGTCCCTGTCTGTCTGTCAGTCTGGGACACCCAATTCCTCTGGGAGGCTGGCTGGTTGGGGTGGGTGTAGCGGCATATTTGTCAGCGTGTCTTCCTCTCTCCATTCTCTCTTTTCCAAACTAGGAGAGAGGCAGAGAGATAAATTACTTGTGGTTTTCTCTTCAGGTCTCAGATTCCATTATTCTGCCATGCTTGCCTGTCTTTGTGAGTTACTCATGTAGAGAGCATTGATGTGTCTGAAATCTGTAGAGATTCCATCGTGTACCTGATCACTATGACACTAATGTGTGTGTTCATGTGCTGTCCTTATGGTTTTTCCCGGACGCTTTGATGCGTTTCTCTCATTTTACGTCACATGTGCAAAATAGTATACGTGCATTTTTCAAAACACAAAAGATATGTTGCAAAAGCTAGAAATGTACCCACAATCCTTTGTACATCTCTCAAAAGCAAATATTCATGTCAATGAAGATACCAGTGCCTTCAAATAGGAAAAGTTATTGTGTCACCGTTCACGAACAAGGTGGTCAAAATGTTTAGTCATGTTGTCTTTGTAACTGTGTACATTGTCTGTATTACCTGATGTGAACTTAGGCTACAGTTTGGATGACAGTTACTGTATTGAAAATGCACAAGGCTGCACTTCTACATGTATCAAGTTCAACAGTACTAATTTACATATTAGTGTGGGTTCAAATATTGATTGAAAGAGACCGGACAGGATTTCGTTTTTCTCAGCTTTTACTAGTGCTACTGTATAAAGAAAAACTAATATTGTACATCACAATCAAAAACCAAGGGGCACAAAGAGAAAGAACTAATTTAGAAAAAAACACAGAAAACACCACTAAGGCAACTTTGCACGCAACACAGTTCTAGTGGTGGGACACAAACCACTGCCATGTTTGATCGATGGAAACTCACAATACTTCCAAATTCTCTCTAAACCGATGAGATGTGAGCCCTGTAGATGGTCTCTAAAAAGTGAAGAAGATGCTAGGTGTTGTATGGCCCTATAAGGGGGATATGGGTGAGGACACCATGCTAGATGCTGGGTGTTGTATGGCCCTATAAGGGGGATATGGGTGAGGACACCATGCTAGATGCTGGGTGTTGTATGGCCCTATAAGGGGGATATGGGTGAGGACACCATGCTAGATGCTGGGTGTTGTATGGCCCTATAAGGGGGATATGGGTGAGGACACCATGCTAGATGCTGGGTGTTGTATGGCCCTATAAGGGGGATATGGGTGAGGACACCATGCTAGATGCTGGGTGTTGTATGGCCCTATAAGGGGGATATGGGTGAAGACACCATGCTAGATGCTGGGTGTTGTATGGCCCTATAAGGGGGATATGGGTGAGGACACCATGCTAGATGCTGGGTGTTGTATGGCCCTATAAGGGGATATGGGTGAGGACACCATGCTAGATGCTGGGTGTTGTATGGTCCTATAAGGGGGATATGGGTGAGGACACCATGCTAGATGCTGGGTGTTGTATGGTCCTATAAGGGGGATATGGGTGAGGACACCATGCTAGATGCTGGGTGTTGTATGGTCCTATAAGGGGGATATGGGTGAGGACACCATGCTAGATGCTGGGTGTTGTATGGCCCTATAAGGGGGATATGGGTGAGGACACCATGCTAGATGCTGGGTGTTGTATGGCCCTATAAGGGGGATATGGGTGAGGACACCATGCTAGATGCTGGGTGTTGTATGGCCCTATAAGGGGGATATGGGTGAGGACACCATGCTAGATGCTGGGTGTTGTATGGCCCTATAAGGGGGATATGGGTGAGGACACCATGCTAGGTGCTGGGTGTTGTATGGTCATATAAGGGGGATATGGGTGAGGACACCATGCTAGGTGCTGGGTGTTGTATGGTCCTATAAGGGGGATATGGGTGAGGACACCATGCTAGGTGCTGGGTGTTGTATGGCCCTATAAGGGGGATATGGGTGAGGACACCATGCTAGATGCTGGGTGTTGTATGGCCCTATAAGGGGGATATGGGTGAGGACACCATGCTAGGTGCTGGGTGTTGTATGGTCATATAAGGGGGATATGGGTGAGGACACCATGCTAGGTGCTGGGTGTTGTATGGTCCTATAAGGGGGATATGGGTGAGGACACCATGCTAGGTGCTGGGTGTTGTATGGCCCTATAAGGGGGATATGGGTGAGGACACCATGCTAGATGCTGGGTGTTGTATGGCCCTATAAGGGGGATATGGGTGAGGACACCATGCTAGGTGCTGGGTGTTGTATGGCCCTATAAGGGGGATATGGGTGAGGACACCATGCTAGATGCTGGGTGTTGTATGGCCCTATAAGGGGGATATGGGTGAGGACACCATGCTAGATGCTGGGTGTTGTATGGTCCTATAAGGGGGATATGGGTGAGGACACCATGCTAGATGCTGGGTGTTGTATGGTCCTATAAGGGGGATATGGGTGAGGACACCATGCTAGATGCTGGGTGTTGTATGGCCCTATAAGGGGGATATGGGTGAGGACACCATGCTAGATGCTGGGTGTTGTATGGCCCTATAAGGGGGATATGGGTGAGGACACCATGCTAGATGCTGGGTGTTGTATGGCCCTATAAGGGGGATATGGGTGAGGACACCATGCTAGATGCTGGGTGTTGTATGGCCCTATAAGGGGGATATGGGTGAGGACACCATGCTAGATGCTGGGTGTTGTATGGCCCTATAAGGGGGATATGGGTGAGGACACCATGCTAGATGCTGGGTGTTGTATGGCCCTATAAGGGGGATATGGGTGAGGACACCATGCTAGATGCTGGGTGTTGTATGGCCCTATAAGGGGGATATGGGTGAGGACACCATGCTAGATGCTGGGTGTTGTATGGCCCTATAAGGGGGATATGGGTGAGGACACCATGCTAGGTGCTGGGTGTTGTATGGCCCTATAAGGGGATATGGGTGAGGACACCATGCTAGATGCTGGGTGTTGTATGGCCCTATAAGGGGGATATGGGTGAGGACACCATGCTAGATGCTGGGTGTTGTATGGTCCTATAAGGGGGATATGGGTGAGGACACCATGCTAGATGCTGGGTGTTGTATGGCCCTATGAGGACAAGGGGGATATAAGGGGTGTGGACACCATGCTAGGTGCTGGGTGTTGTATGGTCATATAAGGGGGATATGGGTGAGGACACCATGCTAGGTGCTGGGTGTTGTATGGTCCTATAAGGGGGATATGGGTGAGGACACCATGCTAGGTGCTGGGTGTTGTATGGCCCTATAAGGGGGATATGGGTGAGGACACCATGCTAGGTGCTGGGTGTTGTATGGCCCTATAAGGGGGATATGGGTGAGGACACCATGCTAGATGCTGGGTGTTGTATGGCCCTATAAGGGGGATATGGGTGAGGACACCATGCTAGATGCTGGGTGTTGTATGGTCCTATAAGGGGGATATGGGTGAGGACACCATGCTAGATGCTGGGTGTTGTATGGTCATATAAGGGGGATATGGGTGAGGACACCATGCTAGGTGCTGGGTGTTGTATGGTCCTATAAGGGGGATATGGGTGAGGACACCATGCTAGGTGCTGGGTGTTGTATGGCCCTATAAGGGGGATATGGGTGAGGACACCATGCTAGGTGCTGGGTGTTGTATGGCCCTATAAGGGGGATATGGGTGAGGACACCATGCTAGATGCTGGGTGTTGTATGGCCCTATAAGGGGGATATGGGTGAGGACACCATGCTAGATGCTGGGTGTTGTATGGTCCTATAAGGGGGATATGGGTGAGGACACCATGCTAGATGCTGGGTGTTGTATGGTCCTATAAGGGGGATATGGGTGAGGACACCATGCTAGATGCTGGGTGTTGTATGGCCCTATAAGGGGGATATGGGTGAGGACACCATGCTAGATGCTGGGTGTTGTATGGCCCTATAAGGGGGATATGGGTGAGGACACCATGCTAGATGCTGGGTGTTGTATGGCCATATAAGGGGGATATGGGTGAGGACACCATGCTAGGTGCTGGGTGTTGTATGGCCCTATAAGGGGGATATGGGTGAGGACACCATGCTAGATGCTGGGTGTTGTATGGCCCTATAAGGGGGATATGGGTGAGGACACCATGCTAGATGCTGGGTGTTGTATGGCCCTATAAGGGGGATATGGGTGAGGACACCATGCTAGGTGCTGGGTGTTGTATGGCCCTATAAGGGGAATATGGGTGAGGACACCATGCTAGATGCAGGGTGTTATATGGTCCTATAAGGGGGATATGGGTGAGGACACCATGCTAGATGCTGGGTGTTGTATGGTCCTATAAGGGGGATATGGGTGAGGACACCATGCTAGATGCTGGGTGTTGTATGGTCATATAAGGGGGATATGGGTGAGGACACCATGCTAGATGCTGGGTGTTGTATGGCCCTATAAGGGGGATATGGGTGAGGACACCATGCTAGGTGCTGGGTGTTGTATGGCCCTATAAGGGGGATATGGGTGAGGACACCATGCTCCGAAATGGCAGCACACATGGTGATATTTCCTTCTTGTTGGCCTAATAAATCCACAGTAGCTCTGTGACCAATGATATTCCGGCCTCGCCTTCTGCATTTGGTCAGGTTGATGCCAGCCTCATCCATGTATACAAAGTTGTGAAAGGTTTCACCTGATTCCAACTCCATTATACGCTGTAACCCATTTGTTTTGGTGAGGACGAGTGACACAAAATGTACACATATTGCATCCTTACAGGTGGTCAGAATTAAAATCATCAAATCAAGCTTTTTTTCAAAAGGTCTCATAGAAGTTTAAAAATAAGCTTGCCAGTTTATGACAAATAGTTAAAAAATGTTGCATATAATGACTTGAGCAATGAACTAATGTCTAGATGTTTTGAGAGGTAGGACTATTCAACAGAAAACCATCTACTGTATGTTGATCAACATGACATGAGCAATTGAAAATGTAGAAACAGCTGACACTTGTACATAATCAATTGCAATTTGGCCAAAAGAACAAGAAAGTGCTTAACTGATGTGAACAAGTGACTAGATGATGTGGAATTTGTACAAGTAGTTTCAAGATTTGCACACCTGATCTAAAAAATGCACCAAAGTTACTGGGAAAAACGGTAAGTGGTGGGGGAGGAGTCAGACTATGAGAGCTGCCCCTGGGGGAGGAGTCAGACTATGAGAGCTGCCCCTGGGGGAGGAGTCAGACTATGAGAGCTGCCCCTGGGGGAGGATTCATATTATGAGAGCTGCCCCTGGGGGAGGAGTCAGACTATGAGAGCTGCCCCTGGGGAGGATTCATATTATGAGAGCTGCCCCTGGGGGAGGAGTCAGACTATGAGAGCTGCCCCTGGGGGAGGAGTCAGACTATGAGAGCTGCCCCTGGGGGAGGATTCATATTATGAGAGCTGCCCCTGGGGGAGGAGTCAGACTATGAGAGCTGCCCCTGGGGGAGGAGTCAGACTATGAGAGCTGCCCCTGGGGGAGGAGTCAGACTATGAGAGCTGCCCCTGGGGGAGGAGTCAGACTATGGGAGCTGCCCCTGGGGGAGGATTCATATTATGAGAGCTGCCCCTGGGGGAGGAGTCAGACTATGGGAGCTGCCCCTGGGGGAGGAGTCATACTATGAGAGCTGCCCCTGGGATGGGGAAGTGAAGGCTAGTCACTAACCGTCTGCTCAGGTGGCAGTTGTAGGATTATTATAAAGGTGGGGCCTTTATGGATCAGTAAGTATTAAAGATGGCCCAAGATTGGCCGGGATATTCATTAGATTTTTTGTTAAAGATATGATTGAAGTAAATTGCTATATATGGCCCACTATATGCTACCATTTTCAAATTATTTTTAAAAAACAAAGGTGAAAGTAAATCAAAACGTCAAGGTTCAAGGGTGTTTATTTGTCTATTACAATAACGAGTTATGCAATGAAATGCTTAGATTCCGCCCTCCCCAACATTGCAATACAATAATAAAAATTAAGAATAGAAATGTAAGACCTATCTAAGAAATATACATCATATACATCATATAGCACTACAATTGTAAAAAATAAAAAATCCTAGGTAGCTATAGCTATGTACAGTTATGGTAGAGTGATCATATAAATAATTGTCCGTGATAGCTAGGTAGCTATTTTAAAGTGTCAAGTGGCAGTATAAAGTGGCAGATGTGCATGAGGTGATGGATGGAGGGAAGGGAATTAGGAGTTGTGTATCCTAACGGCCAGTGGGAAAAAGCGGTCTCCGAACCTGCTGGTCTGGACGCTTCTGAGCCTTCTGCCCGACGGCAGGTCAGTCCCCGTGATGTGCTCTGCTGTTTTTATAACCCTCTGTAGTGCCTTACGGTCGAGGGAGGTACAACTGCCGTACCATGCGGTGACACATCCGGTCAGGATACTCTCAATAGTGCACCTGTAGAATTGGACAGTATCCTTGCATTCATGCCGAATCTCCTCAGCCGTCGGAGGAAGAAGAGCCGTTTCCTGGCCTCCTTGACCACAGTGTTGGAGTGGAGAGACCAGGTCAGGTCATCGCTGATGTTGACCCCCAGGAACTTGATGTTGTTGACTCTCTTGACTGCAGACCCGTTGATGAGAATGGGTGCCTGGTCTCCTCGCCGCTTCTTCCTGTAGTCCACAATCATCTCCTTAGTCTTGCTGACGTTGAGTTGGAGACTGTTCTCCTGACACCACAGAGACAGTGATCGTATCTCGTCTCTGTAGGCCGACTCGTTGTTATCGGAGATCAGGCCTATAACAGTGGTGTCGTCAGCAAACTTAATGATGGTGTTGGAGGAGTGAGAAGCTACACAGAGAGTACAGGAGCGGACTCAGCACACAGCCCTGGGGGGAACCAGTGCTGAGGATAAGTGAGGTAGAGGTGGTGTTGCCCATCCGCACCACCTGGGGTCTGCCCGTCAGGAAAATCAGGATCCATCCGCACTGGGCGGGGTCGAGACCAAGTTCCCTGAGCTTCACTGCAAGCTTAAGGGGCACAATGGTGTTGAACGCTGAGCTGTAGTCTATGAAAAGCATTCTCACATATGTGTTCCTTTTGTCCAGGTGAGAGCCCAAACATCTGTAATGAACTATTATTAAATTAACTTATAGTCCTTAGCATTGGCCTGTTACACGTCAGGTGTAGTAGAGTGTATAGAAGCCACATGCAGGCTTTGTCAAGCTGCAGCTCCAGCCGTGTCCTCCATCAGCTCCCAGCCCCCCTCTGGGTCACGGTCACTTTACCCCTCTGGGTCACGGTCACTATACCCCTCTGGGTCACGGTCACTTTACCCCTCTGGGTCACGGTCACTTTACCCCTCTGGATCACGGTCACTTTACCCCTCTGGGTCACGGTCACTTTACCCCTCTGGGTCACGGTCACTATACCCCTCTGGGTCACGGTCACTTTACCCCTCTGGGTCACGGTCACTTTACCCCTCTGTGTTTATCCTTCCCTGTTAACTCCCCTCTCCTCCCCTGTTAACTCCCCTCTCCTCCCCTGTTAACTCCCCTCTCCTCCCCTGTTAACTCCCCTCTCCTCCCCTGTTAACTCCCCTCTCCTCCCCTGTTAACTCCCCTCTCCTCCCCTGTTAACTCCCCTCTCCTCCCCTGTTAACTCCCCTCTCCTCCCCTGTTAACTCCCCTCTCCTCCCCTGTTAACTCCCCTCTCCTCCCCTGTTAACTCCCCTCTCCTCCCCTGTTAACTCCCCTCTCCTCCCCTGTTAACTCCACTCTCTCCTCCCCTGTTAACTCCCCTCTCCTCCCCTGTTAACTCCCTCTCCTCCCCTGTTAACTCCCCTCTCCTCCCCTGTTAACTCCCTCTCCTCCCCTGTTAACTCCCCTCTCCTCCCTGTTAACTCCCCTCTCCTCCCCTGTTAACTCCCTCTCCTCCCCTGTTAACTCCCTCTCCTCCCCTGTTAACTCCCCTCTCACTCCCCTGTTAACTCCCTCTCCTCCCCTGTTAACTCCCCTCTCCTCCCTGTTAACTCCCCTCTCCTCCCCTGTTAACTCCCTCTCCTCCCCTGTTAACTCCCTCTCCTCCCCTGTTAACTCCCTCTCCTCCCTATTAACTCCCTCTCCTCCCCTGTTAACTCCCTCTCCTCCCCTGTTAACTCCCCTCTCCCCCTGTTAACTCCCTCTCCTCCCTGTTAACTCCCTCTCCTCCCCTGTTAACTCCCTCTCCTCCCCTGTTAACTCCCTCCCTCCCTGTTAACTCCCTCTCCTCCCCTGTTAACTCCCTCTCCTCCCCTATTAACTCCCTCTCCCCTGTTAACTCCCCTCTCCTCCCCTGTTAACTCCCTCTCCTCCCTGTTAACTCCCTCTCCTCCCCTGTTAACTCCCTCTCCTCCCCTGTTAACTCCCCTCTCCTCCCCTGTTAACTCCCCTCTCCTCCCCTGTTAACTCCCCTCTCCTCCCCTGTTAACTCCCCTCTCCTCCCCTATTAACTCCCCTCTCCTCCCCTGTTAACTCCCTCTCCTCCCCTGTTAACTCCCTCTCCTCCCCTGTTAACTCCCCTCTCCTCCCCTGTTAACTCCCTCTCCTCCCCTGTTAACTCCCTCTCCTCCCCTGTTAACTCCCCCCTCTCCTCCCCTGTTAACTCCCTCTCCTCCCCTGTTAACTCCCTCTCCTTCCCTGTTAACTCCCCTCTCCTTCCCTGTTAACTCCCTCTCCTTCCCTAACTCCCCTCTCCTCCCCTGTTAACTCCCCTCTCCTCCCCTGTTAACTCCCCTCTCCTCCCCTGTTAACTCCCCTCTCCTCCCCTGTTAACTCCCCTCTCCTCCCCTGGTAACTCCCCTCTCCTTCCCTGTTAACTCCCCTCTCCTCCCCTGTTAACTCCCTCTCCTCCCCTGTTAACTCCCCTCTCCTTCCCTGTTAACTCCCCTCTCCTTCCCTGTTAACTCCCCTCTCCTTCCCTGTTAACTCCCCTCTCCTTCCCTGTTAACTCCCCTCTCCTCCCCTGTTATCCCCTCTCCTACTCTGTTAGCTCCCCTGGGGTACTCTCCTGCCCTTTCCTAGGGAGAACCGCCGCCCAGATGTTGTTGGCTCTGGAAACGGCATTGGCTGTTTGTACCCAAATAAGCACAGATAAGCCCGTCCTTACTCTACTCCCACTGCTCCTGGAGTTCAAGCTTTCTCCACTCCCATTCGTGTTTGGAATGACTTTTCTGCTCCCAATTTACATTCTTCCTCCTTTGCATCCAAGTTGGGGTTCTGTAACTGGAATAAGCCTGGTGATTGAATAGCTTTAGAGATTAACAAAATATTCATAAAAAATGTGCGATCACTATTGTAATGCTGTGGCTGCACTGGATTCAATCAACACAGTCATCATCAGTTTCTGTTCACCATTTTGAAATCAAACTTAAAATCCTTAAAATATATCTATTTAAAAAGTAATTATATGCACATTACGTTTCAAAGTTTGGTGTCACTTAGAAATGTCAGTGTTAATGAAAGAAAAGCCTTTTTTGTCCATTTAAACTACATCAAATTATTGACAAATACAGTGTAGATAATACTGTTAATGTGGTAACTGCCTGCTGTAACTGGAAACTAGTTTCCAGAATGGCTGCCAAGAAACATCAAAGCCAAGAAACGGAAGAGCTTGTAGAACGATGTTAAAAACCCCATTCACAGAACAGCTGGGAGGACAAATACATTAGACTGTCTAGTTTGACATACAGCTGGGAGGACCAATACATTAGACTGTCTAGTTTGACATACAGCTGGGAGGACAAATACATTAGACTGTCTAGTTTGACATACAGCTGGGAGGACAAATACATTAGACTGTCTAGTTTGACATACAGCTGGGAGGACAAATACATTAGACTGTCTAGTTTGACATACAGCTGGGAGGACAAATACATTAGACTGTCTAGTTTGACATACAGCTGGGAGGACAAATACATTAGACTGTCTAGTTTGACATACAGCTGGGAGGACAAATACATTAGACTGTCTAGTTTGACATACAGCTGGGAGGACAAATACATTAGACTGTCTAGTTTGACATACAGCTGTAAGGACAAATACATTAGACTGTCTAGTTTGACATACAGCTGGGAGGACAAATACATTAGACTGTCTAGTTTGACATACAGCTGTAAGGACAAATACATTAGACTGTCTAGTTTGACATACAGCTGGGAGGACAAATACATTAGACTGTCTAGTTTGACAAATATGATTGGCTCCTACACCTGAAACTGCACATGTTCTGAAGCCTAAATATAATTGGCTCCTACACCTGAAACTGCACATGTTCTGAAGCCTAAATATAATTGGCTCCTACACCTGAAACTGCACATGTTCTGAAGCCTAAATATGATTGGCTCCTACACCTGAAACTGCACATGTTCTGAAGCCTAAATATGATTGGCTCTTACACCTGAAACTGCACATGTTCTGAAGCCTAAATATAATTGGCTCCTACACCTGAAACTGCACATGTTCTGAAGCCTAAATATGATTGGCTCCTACACCTGAAACTGCACATGTTCTGAAGCCTAAATATGATTGGCTCTTACACCTGAAACTGCACATGTTCTGAAGCCTAAATATGATTGGCTCCTACACCTGAAACTGCACATGTTCTGGAGCCTAAATATTATTGGCTCCTACACCTGAAACTGCACATGTTCTGAAGCCTAAATGTGATTGCCTCTTGGCCAGAAGCTCTTTCATTTCGGGTGAATGGATTTCCCAGTTGACGAAAAAAGAGAAAGAAAAGATGAGAGAAGAGAGGAAATGTTGTGTGTTTCCTGTTCTTTGGGCCATTCTTTATGTCTGTCTCTGTTCTCTAGATTTGTTTGTCATCCCTTTGATATTCTAAGGATCTTCCAGCTTGACTGTTTGTTTGAGAACAATCTCATGCTGACTCCTGCAGTCATGAGGTTTGTCTGAGAGAACTGAAAACAAGCCATGTTCAGTGTTAGTTACTCTGTAGAGGAAACCCTGACTCTATCTACAGTTAGTTACTCTGTAGAGGTAACCCTGACTCTATCTACAGTTAGTTACTCTGTAGAGTTAACCCTGACCCTATCTACAGTTAGTGACTCTGTAGAGGTAACCCTGACTCTATCTACAGTTAGTTACTCTGTAGAGGTAACCCTGACCCTATCTACAGTTAGTTACTCTGTAGAGTTAACCCTGACTCTATCTACAGTTAGTTACTCTGTAGAGGTAACCCTGACTCTATCTACAGTTAGTTACTCTGTAGAGTTAACCCTGACCCTATCTACAGTTAGTTACTCTGTAGAGGTAACCCTGACTCTATCTACAGTTAGTTACTCTGTAGAGTTAACCCTGACTCTATCTACAGTTAGTTACTCTGTAGAGGTAACCCTGACTCTATCTACAGTTAGTTACTCTGTAGAGTTAACCTGACTCTATCTACAGTTGTTACTCTAGAGTTCTACAGTTAGTTACTCTGTAGAGTTAACCCTGACTCTATCTACAGTTAGTTACTCTGTAGAGTTAACCCTGACTCTATCTACAGTTAGTTACTCTGTAGAGTTAACCCTGACCCTATCTACAGTTAGTTACTCTGTAGAGGTAACCCTGACTCTATCTACAGTTAGTTACTCTGTAGAGGTAACCCTGACCCAATCTACAGTTAGTTACTCTGTAGAGGTAACCCTGACTCTATCTACAGTTAGTTACTCTGTAGAGGTAACCCTGACTCTATCTACAGTTAGTTACTCTGTAGAGGTAACCCTGACTCTATCTACAGTTAGTTACTCTGTAGAGGTAACCCTGACTCTATCTACAGTTAGTTACTCTGTAGAGTTAACCCTGACCCTATCTACAGTTAGTTACTCTGTAGAGTTAACCCTGACCCTATCTACAGTTAGTTACTCTGTAGAGTTAACCCTGACTCTATCTACAGTTAGTTACTCTGTAGAGGTAACCCTGACTCTATCTACAGTTAGTTACTCTGTAGAGGTAACCCTGACTCTATCTACAGTTAGTGACTCTGTAGAGTTAACCCTGACTCTATCTACAGTTAGTTACTCTGTAGAGGTAACCCTGACCCTATCTACAGTTAGTTACTCTGTAGAGTTAACCCTGACTCTATCTACAGTTAGTTACTCTGTAGAGGTAACCCTGACTCTATCTACAGTTAGTTACTCTGTAGAGGTAACCCTGACTCTATCTACAGTTAGTTACTCTGTAGAGGTAACCCTGACTCTATCTACAGTTAGTTACTCTGTAGAGGTAACCCTGACTCTATCTACAGTTAGTTACTCTGTAGAGGTAACCCTGACTCTATCTACAGTTAGTTACTCTGTAGAGGTAACCCTGACTCTATCTACAGTTAGTTACTCTGTAGAGTTAACCCTGACTCTATCTACAGTTAGTTACTCTGTAGAGTTAACCCTGACCCTATCTACAGTTAGTTACTCTGTAGAGGTAACCCTGACCCTATCTACAGTTAGTTACTCTGTAGAGGTAACCCTGACCCTATCTACAGTTAGTTACTCTGTAGAGGTAACCCTGACCCTATCTACAGTTAGTTACTCTGTAGAGTTAACCCTGACCCAATCTACAGTTAGTTACTCTGTAGAGGTAACCCTGACTCTATCTACAGTTAGTTACTCTGTAGAGTTAACCCTGACTCTATCTACAGTTAGTGACTCTGAAGGGTTAACCCTGACCCTATCTACAGTTCAACTTTCCACAGTACTCTATCACAGTCTCGTCTTCACTCTTTAAACCTTGCCACAACCTCTAGTTGTATATTATGGTTTTATAGTGTCTATATTGGCCTGCGGTCAACGGAACATTTTTAGCGCCCTTGCCCTCCCATAATACTGTTGTATCCTTTTTATCCGGCAAACGGCATAGAAAAAGGAAGGAGAGAAACGGAGAAGAAGCTCAGTGACGGGAGGAGTGATTGTCAAAGAGAGGATTAAATAAAAAGAGAAACACAGAGTCGCAACGGGGAACACCAGAAAGGATAAAGATGGTGTAGCTAAAGTTCTGGCTAAACAGAGCACACCTAGCTTGTCACAAGAAAGGCACAGTGATCCAACACTGTAATTAGAAATCTGAGCGTGTTAATGGGAACAGGAAGTGTGTCTCATGGAAGTTATCCCACCTTGGTTGGGTTAGGGTAACACTAGCTAGTGTGTCATTACCTCACCCTCTGTCCTCACATCCCACCTTGTGTGTCTTTACCTCACCCTCTGTCCTCATATCCCACCTTGGTTGGGTTAGGGTAACACTAGCTAGTGTGTCTTTACCTCACTCTCTGTCCTCATATCCCACCTTGGTTGGGTAAGGGTAACACTAGCTAGTGTGTCTTTACCTCACCCTCTGTCCTCATATCCCCTCTTGGTTGTCTTAAGGTAACACTAGCTAGTGTGTCTTTACCTCACCCTCTGTCCTCACATCCCCTCTTGGTTGTCTTAAGGTAACACTAGCTAGTGTGTCTTTACCTCACCCTCTGTCCTCACATCCCCTCTTGGTTGTCTTATGGTAACACTAGCTAGTGTGCCTTTACCTCACCCTCTGTCCTCACATCCCCTCTTGGTTGTCTTATGGTAACACTAGCTAGTGTGTCTTTACCTCACCCTCTGTCCTTACATCCCCTCTTCCCTACTCTTACATCAGCTTCCTGCTTTTACCATCACAACGTTTAACTGCTTGGTTTTTATCATCTGTCACACCGGCCCAGAGCGGAGGATACAGGGATAGGACTGGAACAGAAACAGATGACACAGAGATAGAACTGGAACAGAACCAAATGACACAGAGATAGAACTGGAACAGGACCAGATGACACAGAGATAGAACTTGAACAGGACCAGATGACACAGGGATTGGCAATGTGGATGGAACAAACAGACTTCCACTGAGAACGCTCCTGTAACTTTAAATGGGAATGGTCTTCTGCATTTGGCAGATACCTGTAACCCCTCTAAACATATTATTAATACTGTACTCTACTTTAGGTTAGTATCACATGAAAACGTTGTCTGTAACAAACGTGGTGTGTGTGTGTGTCCTCTTTCATTTTGGGCATTAGTAACTAACAGCTGCTTGTGTGGGTACAGGGTGAATTCCCATCAGGGTTTTTCCTGGACTGTCTACAGTAAATCACTCCAGTTGAGCGGACGACATTTTATTTGTCTTTGGCTCTGACGTCTTAGATGTCATGGAACTGCACTTTCACATTTTTTGTGTCTGCTGTTAATTTCACACTGCCCTCTTTAATGAAGTCGTTTGAAGGAGTGGTTGGAGGTGGAGGTGGGGGTTCTGGACTCCTCCTTTCTCCCAGTCTACCCTGTACCTCTCAGGTATCACCGGTTCTGGACTGATAGCCTTCAATTAAACTTGATGGACGGGATTTCTGCCCTGATGAGATCCCAGTCTTTTCCCAGGGTTCGGGTTAGGGCAGATTAGTTATTTATCTCTCTGTGTGGGTTAGGGTTAGGGCAGATGAGTTATTTATCTCTCTGTGTGGGTTAGGGGTAGATTAGTTATTTATATCTCTGTGTGGGTTAGGGTTAGGGCAGATGAGTTATTTATCTCTCTGTGTGGGTTAGGGTTAGGGTAGATGAGGTATTTATCTCTCTGTGTGGGTTAGCGTTAGGGCAGATGAGTTATTGATCTCTCTGTGTGGGTTAGGGTTAGGGTAGATGAGGTATTTATCTCTCTGTGTGAGTTAGGGTTAGGGCAGATGAGTTATTTATCTCTCTGTGTGGGTTAGGGTTAGGGTATATGAGGTATTTATCTCTCTGTGTGGGTTAGGGTTAGGGCAGATGAGTTATTTATCTCTCTGTGTGGGTTAGCGTTAGGGCAGATGAGTTATTTATCTCTCTGTGTGGGTTAGGGGTAGATTAGTTATTTATCTCTCTGTGTGGGTTAGGGTTAGGGCAGATGAGTTATTTATCTCTCTGTGTGGGTTAGGGTTAGGGCAGATGAGTTATTTATCTCTCTGTGTGGGTTAGGGGTAGATTTGTTATTTATATCTCTGTGTGGGTTAGGGTTAGGGCAGATGAGTTATTTCTCTCTGTGTGTGGGTTAGGGTAGATGAGGTATTTATCTCTCTGTATGGGTTAGGGTAGATGAGGTATTTATCTCTCTGTGTGGGTTAGGGTTAGGGCAGATGAGTTATTTATCTCTCTGTGTGGGTTAGGGTTAGGGCAGATGAGTTATTTATCTCTCTGTGTGGGTTAGGTAGATTTGTTATTTATCTCTCTGTGTGGGTTAGGGTTAGGGCAGATGAGTTATTTATCTCTCTGTGTGGGTTAGGGTTAGGGTAGATTTGTTATTTATCTCTCTGTGTGGGTTAGGGTTAGGGCAGATGAGTTATTTATCTCTCTGTGTGGGTTAGGGTAGATTTGTTATTTATCTCTCTGTGTGGGTTAGGGTAGATGAGTTATTTATCTCTCAGTGTGGGTTAGGGTAGATGAGTTATTTATCTCTCAGTGTGGGTTAGGGTAGATGAGTTATTTATCTCTCTGTGTGGGTTAGGGTAGATGAGTTACTTATCTCTCTGTGTGGGTTAGGGTTAGGGCAGATGAGTTATTTATCTCTCTGTGTGGGTTAGGGTAGATTTGTTATTTATCTCTCTGTGTGGGTGTCTGCAGATGAGGTTTACAAGCCACAAAACATCTAAATTGAAAAGGAAATGTAAAGGTTCAAATCAAGTAGACGTTGCTAGTGTCTGAAGACAGGCTGGAGCTTGAGGTTAGCGTTTTGGGATTGAATATCTGTGTTTCAGACACGTCATTTTAACAGTTGCACAGTGTGGTTCTAATGGTAAACCATTATTATTAAAACTGTACTAAATTACTATTTATAATTTGCACTCAAGGCATATGAAAATACAATTCAAATATAAATTATATGAGGCGTATGTACTGAATGTTTCAAGTTCTTAATGTCTTGTACCATCTAGTTTAGTGAGTTAATTCCCATTTTATTTTAAGTTTCTGGTGGTTCCTGTGATTCACATTAAAGATCTCAGATTCTTCTTTGCTTTTGCATTTGTCAATCAGAACCATAGCACTGAAGATGGACGTAACCAAATGTACAGTCTGAATGTCCTGAAAAAGACAGAAACCCCTGGTGTCTTAAGCAACGGGAAACCCAACAGAGCATTAACCCTAAACCAACCTGATTCATATTATAATATGCCTTAAGTGTACGTAAATAATAAGCTGCTCCAATACTTATATCACTATTGGTGCTGTGTCATTATTTTACCGTGTTGTTCTGGTCCGGTGTGCTACTTTAGTAGCTTACAATCTCAGTTGACAGAACCACTTGTCTGAATAATGTAAGGACACCAGCCATGTTTACTGTTGCATCTCCCACATCTGCCTGTCACTGGCTCAGATTTCCCCCGGGAACACAGACACGGAGGCTGGGAGATTTCCCCAGGGGGTTGACTTGGCTCTGGCTCCACAGACTGCCGTTATTAATCGGTCCCTGAGTGGTGCTGAGAGCTCCCTGTCTGCCCGGATCACAGCCCATCAGACTGAGCGTCTAGCTGCCCTGCTCTGCCCTTCGCCTGTCAGGTCTGGCCTTAACGAGACGTCCTACTTGACTGCGTTATGAGGAATGGGTTTAGCTGGGATTCTGAGGACCAGACTGCCGCCTGTGGAGGCCCCTGTTAAACTGCCTGACTGCTAATCTCCAGGGTTGCCTCACTGTGTCAGCTTAGCCAGGGTTTCACAACAGGTCCTCGTTATAGCTTTACTGTGCGCTTTATGTCATATCCACAGCTATTTCTCAGCGGGTGTCTGGACGTCATATAAGTTGTATGGTAACTGCTTATCCCATATGCTAACATAATGTGCTCACAGAATGACTTACATGCTTTACATTGGTTCAGTCATTCTCAGAAGGGTGAAGGCTGAAAACACTCACTGGGCTGGGGCCTCTGGTTCTGTGTGTTTGTATATCTGTGGTTCTGTGTGTTTGTATATCTGTGGTTCTGTGTGTTTGTATATCTGTGGTTCTGTGTGTTTGTATATCTGTGGTTCTGTGTGTTTGTATATCTGTGGTTCTGTGTGTTTGTATTTCTGTGGTTCTGTGTGTTTGTATATCTGTGGTTCTGTGTGTTTGTGTATCTGTGGTTCTGTGTGTTTGTATATCTGTGGTTCTGTGTGTTTGTATTTCTGTGGTTCTGTGTGTTTGTATATCTGTGGTTCTGTGTGTTGGTGTATCTGTGGTTCTGTGTGTTTGTGTATCTGTGGTTCTGTGTGTTTGTATCTGTGGTTCCGTGTGTTTGTATATCTGTGGTTCTGTGTGTTTGTATATCTGTGGTTCTGTGTGTTTGTATATCTGTGGTTCTGTGTGTTTGTATATCTGTGGTTCTGTGTGTTTGTGTATCTGTGGTTCTGTGTGTTTGTGTATCTGTGGTTATCTGTTTGTGTATCTGGTTGTGTATCTGGTTGTGTATCTGGTTTGTGTATATTTGTGGTTCTGTGTGTTTGTATATCTGTGGTTCTGTGTGTTTGTGTATCTCTGGTTCTGTGTGTTTGTGTATCTGTTTGTGTGGTTCCGTGTGTTTGTATATCTGTGGTTCTGTGTGTTTGTGTATCTGTGGTTCTGTGTGTTTGTATCTGGTTCTGTGTGTTTGTGTATCTGTGGTTCTGTGTGTTTGTGTATCTGTGGTTCTGTTGTTTGTATCTGTGGTTCTGTTTGTTTGTCTGTGGTTCTGTGTTTGTGTATCTGTTTGTGTATCTGTGTTCTGTGTGTTTGTGTATCTGTGGTTCTGTGTGTTTGTGTATCTGGTGTGTTTGTTGTGTTTGTGTATCTGTGGTTCTGTGTGTTTGTGTATCTGTGGTTTGTGTATTTGTGTATCTGTGTGTTCTGTGTTTGTGTATCTGTGGTTCTGTATGTGTTTGTGTATCTGTGGTTCTGTGTTTTGTATATCTGTGGTTCTGTGTGTTGTGTATATCTGTGTGTGTATCTGTGTGTATCTGTTTGTGTATCTGTTGTGTATCTGTTTGTGTATCTGGTTGTGTATCTGTTTGTGTATCTGTTGTGTATCTGTTTGTGTATCTGTGTGTGTGTATCTGTTTGTGTATCTGTTTGTGTATCTGGTTGTGTATCTGTGTGTGTATCTGTTTGAGAGAGAAAAAGAGAGAAGCGAGTGAGTGCTTGAGGTTACAGAGCCAACTGCTATCTGATTCGCTGTAGGTCCCACAGCTCTGGCCCATAATCCTGTGAGAAATGCAGCATGACCTTGTGGGAGAAAGAGTAAGCTGATGCTTGTTAGCTGATGCTTGCTATATTAGAGTAAGCTGATGCTTGTTAGCTGATGCTTGCTATATTAGAGTTAGCTGATGCTTGTTATATTAGAGTTAGCTGATGCTTGCTATATTAGAGTTAGCTGATGCTTGCTATATTAGAGTTAGCTGATGCTTGTTAGCTGATGCTTGCTATATTAGAGTTAGCTGATGCTTGTTATATTAGAGTTAGCTGATGCTTGCTATATTAGAGTTAGCTGATGCTTGCTATATTAGAGTTAGCTGATGCTTGCTATATTAGAGTTAGCTGATGCTGGCTATATTAGAGTTAGCTGATGCTTGCTATATTAGAGTTAGCTGATGCTGGCTATATTAGAGTTAGCTGATGCTGGCTATATTAGAGTTAGCTGATGCTGGCTATATTAGCCTCAATTCACCTGGAGAGGTCTGCTAAGAGGCCATGTCAATCAAATCTCAGCAGGATCCCAGGACACTGGTCGTCTGTTGAGATGTGTCCCGTGTGTGTGTGTGTGTGTGTGTGTGTATGTTTGTGTGTGTGTTTCTGTGTGTGTGTGTGTGTGTGTGTGTTTGTGTGTGAGTCTTCATGACTGTGTTCCTCCCATGAGAGTGTGTCTTGAGTAATTTCCCCAGGTGTTTCTCCATGTCCTGTCAGATCAAGATGCCATCTTTACCTGCTGCTCCAGGGCCCTTGGCTTTAGACAGGGGAGCAACCAGCTGCATTTTTAACCATTAGCTCTGGGAATGAGGGAGGCCTTTAAACCACATTCCTGAAGGGACCCTGTTTGGGGTGAGGGGGGTTGGGGTGTGGGTTGTGATACTAAGCCCCTGTCATGTTTAAAGGTGCTCTAATCCAATTGGTGCACTTCTCTCTGTACCTGAGAGGGGTTAGATTAGGGGTCAGTTGTCCCCTTTCCTCAGGACCATAAACACATCAAAGGGATTAGTGGTGTGAGAGCAGAGCCAAGCTAGCAGATCCCAGGCTAGCAGGCCCCAGGCTAGCAGATCCCAGGCTAGCAGATCCCAGGCTAGCAGATCCCAGGCTAGCAGATCCCAGGCTAGCAGATCCCAGGCTAGCGGATCCCAGGCTAGCAGAGCCAAGCTAGCAGATCCCAGGCTAGCAGGCCCCAGGCTAGCAGATCCCAGGCTAGCAGATCCCAGGCTAGCAGATCCCAGGCTAGCGGATCCCAGGCTAGCGGATCCCAGGCTAGCAAATCCCAGGCTAGCAGATCCCAGGCTAGCAGATCCCAGGCTAGCAGATCCCAGGCTAGCAGGCCCCAGGCTAGCAGATCCCAGGCTAGCAGACCCCTCTCTGGGGAATTATCCCTGTGCTGGAGACGGGACCGGCCTGGGCTCTGGACAAACCCAACCCCGGAGACCCACAACATGGCAAAAGTTGTTTCTCAATGTCAAGGATGCTCCTTTGGGAGGACTGTTCCTTCCAAGTCATTTCCTTTAGAGGCGAGGCTCCTCTTTAGGATTCGAATAACACGTAAATTGAACAGGCTAGCAAGTGCACGTCATTGCGTCATTACGTTAGTAAAAAGGTCCGCTTTTTTTCGCGCTTTGGAGGTGGAAAAATAATTACAGACAAGTTTTTTTTTACCCTATTAAGCGAAATTATCCCTTCAGTCTTTCTCTCTAACTTACATTCTGAAATGTGTGTGCTTTCTGCATTAGTATTTATTACTCCGCTAACGTCCGACTTTTTGTATTATTTTTTTAACAAGATAGCTAAGAAGCACATAGGATTGTGGGTGATATGAGAGCGCGAAGGCTACACATTATGCATCCTTTCGTGTACATGGCATATTTTCCGAACGAAGGACTCGTCCTTGGTTGAAATTCCGAGGATCCTCGACATTGGAACAGTTCTTCAACAGATGTCGATGACGTAGAATCCTCGTGGGGGTGGGGTCTAGTGGGGGTGGAGTATATTGGGGTGGAGTATATTGGGGGTTGAGTCTATTGGGGGTGGAGTCTAGAGGGGATCTAGAGGGGGTGGGGTCTTGTGGGGGTGGAGTCAAGTGGGGGTGGATTCTAGAGGGGGTGGAGTCTAGTGGGGGTTGAGTCTAGAGGGGGTGGAGTCTAGTAGGGGTGGAGTCTATAGGGGGTGTAGTATAAAGGGGCAGAGTCTATAGGTGGTGGGGTCTAGTGGGGTGGATTCTAGAGGGGGTTTAGAGGGGGTGGGGTCTAGTGGGGGTGGAGTATAATGGGGTGGGGTCTAGTGGGGGTGCGGTCTAGTGGGGCACCAGGTTCTGTTAATAACTCGGGCTCCAGGTTCTGTTAATAACTGGGGCACCAGGTTCCATTAATATCTGGGGCACCAGTTCCGTTAATATCTGGGGCACCAGGTTCTGTTAATAACTGGTGCTCCAGATTCTGTTAATAACCAGTGCTCCAGGTTCTGTTAATAACCAGTGCTCCAGGTTCTTTTAATAACTGGTGCTCCAGGTTCTTTTAAAAACTGGTGCTCCAGATTCTGTTAATAACCAGTGCTCCAGGTTCTGTTAATAACCAGTGCTCCAGGTTCTTTTAATAACTGGTGCTCCAGGTTCTTTTAAAAACTGGTGCTCCAGGTTCTGTTAATAACCAGTGCTCCAGGTTCTTTTAATAACTGGTGATCCAGGTTCTGTAAATAAATGGGGCTCCAGGTTCTGTTATTAGCTGGTTCTCCAGGTTCTGATGTGATGTAGTCACTTCTTCTGTTGCAAACAGAACCCAACACCTGTTTTTTTCTTCAGCTCTCCCTGAGAGGCAGCAACCTCAGGTCTCTATTTTCATTGCCCTGTGTCTGGCCCTAATAAAACAGACAGACATTAAGGTCCTGAGTCATTTATGACCGGGCCTTTGGCCTGCCTGTCTGGTAGGGTATTGTGGTATTAACCAATCAGATTCACTCTAAGGTCTGGGCCGATGGGATATGGCCATTGTGATTAGATTAGAGCGACACAGCTGGCAGGATGACCACGGTCCCCATGCCACTAATTAGCTACACAGTTAGAGAATCAGTTTTGTGCCGTTTCACCTTGTCCAGATGGTCATTAAATTAGCCACATTATCGCTAGACACCCCTGGCAGCCGTCTTAGAGACAGTCTCTTGTTCCTTCTATGGTGCTTCTGTTGTTCCTCCCCACTGGAGTCTTGAGACAAGGTCTAATAATTAAAGACATGGAAATTCAGAAAGCCACCCTTCTGGAACAATCTAAATACTTAAGTCATAAGAAGAGGATCCATTTGTACTGGGTTATTCATCTCACCTGGGATCCACTGGGTTATTCATCTCACCTGGGATCCACTGGGTTATTCAGCTCACCTGGGATCCACTGGGTTATTCATCTCACCTGGGATCCACTGGGTTATTCATCTCACCTGGGATCCACTGGGTTATTCATCTCACCTGGGATCAACTGGGTTATTCATCTCACCTGGGATCCACTGGGTTATTCATCTCACCTGGGATCCACTGGGTTATTCATCTCACCTGGGGATCCACTGGGTGATTCAGCTCACCTGGGATCCACTGGGTGATTCAGCTCACCTGGGATCAACTGGGTTATTCATCTCACCTGGGATCCACTGGGTTATTCATCTCACCTGGGATCAACTGGGTTATTCATCTCACCTGGGATCCACTGGGTTATTCATCTCACCTGGGATCCACTGGGTTATTCATCTCACCTGGGATCCACTGGGTTATTCATCTCACCTGGGATCCACTGGGTTATTCAGCTCACCTGGGATCCACTGGGTTATTCATCTCACCTGGGATCCACTGGGTTATTCATCTCACCTGGGGATCAACTGGGTTATTCATCTCAGCTGGGATCCACTGGGTTATTCATCTCACCTGGGATCCACTGGGTTATTCATCTCACCTGGGATCAACTGGGTTATTCATCTCACCTGGGGTCCACTGGGTTATTCATCTCACCTGGGATCCACTGGGTTATTCATCTCACCTGGGATCAACTGGGTTATTCATCTCACCTGGGATCCACTGGGTTATTCATCTCACCTGGGATCCACTGGGTTATTCATCTCACCTGGGATCCACTGGGTTATTCAGCTCACCTGGGATCCACTGGGTTATTCATCTCACCTGGGATCCACTGGGTTATTCATCTCACCTGGGATCCACTGGGTTATTCATCTCACCTGGGATCCACTGGGTTATTCATCTCACCTGGGATCCACTGGGTTATTCATCTCACCTGGGATCAACTGGGTTATTCAGCTCACCTGGGATCCACTGGGTTATTCATCTCACCTGGGATCCACTGGGTTATTCATCTCATCTGGGATCCACTGGGTTATTCATCTCACCTGGGATCAACTGGGTTATTCATCTCACCTGGGATCCACTGGGTTATTCATCTCACCTGGGATCAACTGGGTTATTCATCTCACCTGGGATCCACTGGGTTATTCATCTCACCTGGGATCCACTGGGTTATTCATCTCACCTGGGGATCCACTGGGTTATTCAGCTCACCTGGGATCCACTGGGTTATTCATCTCACCTGGGATCCACTGGGTTATTCATCTCAGCTGGGATCCACTGGGTTATTCATCTCACTGGGTTATTCATCTCACCTGGGATCTGGGATCCACTGGGTTATTCAGCTCACCTCCACTGGGTTATTCATCTCACCTGGGGATCCACTGGGTTATTCATCTCACCTGGGATCCACTGGGTTATTCATCTCACCTGGGATCCACTGGGTTATTCATCTCACCTGGGATCCACTGGGTTATTCATCTCACCTGGGATCCACTGGGTTATTCATCTCACCTGGGATCCACTGGGTTATTCATCTCACCTGGGATCCACTGGGATCCACTGTTATTCATCTCACCTGGGATCCACTGGGTTATTCATCTCACCTGGGATCCACTGGGTTATTCATCTCACCTGGGATCCACTGGGTTATTCATCTCACCTGGGATCCACTGGGTTATTCATCTCACCTGGGATCCACTGGGTTATTCATCTCACCTGGGATCCACTGGGTTATTCATCTCACCTGGGATCCACTGGGTTATTCATCTCACCTGGGATCCACTGGGTTATTCATCTCACCTGGGATCCACTGGGTTATTCATCTCACCTGGGATCCACTGGGTTATTCATCTCACCTGGGATCCACTGGGTTATTCATCTCACCTGGGATCCACTGGGTTATTCATCTCACCTGGGATCCACTGGGTTATTCATCTCACCTGGGATCCACTGGGTTATTCAGCTCACCTGGGATCCACTGGGTTATTCATCTCACCTGGGATCCACTGGGTTATTCATCTCACCTGGGATCCACTGGGTCCACTGGGTTGGGATCCACTGGGTTATTCATCTCACCTGGGATCCACTGGGTTATTCATCTCACCTGGGATCCACTGGGTTATTCAGCTCACCTGGGATCCACTGGGTTATTCATCTCACCTGGGATCCACTGGGTTATTCATCTCACCTGGGATCCACTGGGTTATTCATCTCACCTGGGATCCACTGGGTTATTCATCTCACCTGGGATCCACTGGGTTATTCATCTCACCTGGGATCCACTGGGTTATTCATCTCACCTGGGATCCACTGGGTTATTCATCTCACCTGGGATCCACTGGGTTATTCATCTCACCTGGGATCCACTGGGTTATTCATCTCACCTGGGATCCACTGGGTTATTCATCTCACCTGGGATCCACTGGGTTATTCATCTCACCTGGGATCCACTGGGTTATTCATCTCACCTGGGATCCACTGGGTTATTCATCTCACCTGGGATCCACTGGGTTATTCATCTCACCTGGGATCCACTGGGTTATTCATCTCACCTGGGATCCACTGGGTTATTCATCTCACCTGGGATCCACTGGGTTATTCATCTCACCTGGGATCCACTGGGTTATTCATCTCACCTGGGATCCACTGGGTTATTCATCTCACCTGGGATCCACTGGGTTATTCATCTCACCTGGGATCCACTGGGTTATTCATCTCACCTGGGATCTTATTCCCAGTCAGTTCTCACGTTTACTTCTGCGTCTTCTGCATTGCTTTTAAAGGACCATTTTACTCTGTATGCTTACACTGACTTCATCCTGTGCATTTGATGTTTAAAACAAATATATTCTAGACATTATATATAATCACATTGGAAATAAAATGGATCCATTAGTACCCTAACCACATATCAACCAAACAAACCTTATTACTTATTACATATTACTTACTATACAACTGTATTGAGTTTAGCTACACTAAACACAGCAGCCAGATGGTAGTAGTGTGACGTGTCTGGAGGAGTGATGTTGTGTATCGTAGTAGTGTGACGTGTCTGGAGGAGTGATGTTGTGTATCGTAGTAGTGTGACGTGTCTGGAGGAGTGATGTTGTGTATCGTAGTAGTGTGACGTGTCTGGAGGAGTGATGTTGTGTATCGTAGTAGTGTGACGTGTCTGGAGGAGTGATGTTGTGTATCGTAGTAGTGTGACGTGTCTGGAGGAGTGATGTTGTGTATCGTAGTAGTGTGACGTGTCTGGAGGAGTGATGTTGTGTATCGTAGTAGTGTGACGTGTCTGGAGGAGTGATGTTGTGTATCGTAGTAGTGTGACGTGTCTGGAGGAGTGATGTTGTGTATCGTAGTAGTGTGACGTGTCTGGAGGAGTGATGTTGTGTATCGTAGTAGTGTGACGTGTCTGGAGGAGTGATGTTGTGTATCGTAGTAGTGTGACATGTCTGGGAGGTGTATAATGTTGTGGAGGGGAGGTGCAGGATATTAAACTCATTAAATGAGGTGGGACAGGCGTCTGAACTTTCACACAACTAATAGAACAAGCTGTGTAACAACCGTCCTGCATATTTCAGACTAGACACAGTCAATCTAATTATAGAAACAATAAATCAATCAGATCAATAAGCACAGAATACTAAGGTGTGCATGTAGAACCACTGTTAGATCAATAAGCACAGAATACTAAGGTGTGCATGTAGAACCACTGTTAGATCAATTAGCACAGAATGCTAATGTGTGCATGTAGAACCACTGTTAGATCAATAAGCACAGAATACTAAGGTGTGATCAATAAGCACAGAATGCTAAGCATGTAGAACCACTGTTAAGCACAGAATCAATAAGCACAGATCAATAGCACAGAATGCTAAGGTGTGCATGTAGAACCACTGTTAGATCAATAAGCACAGAATACTAAGGTGTGCATGTAGAACCACTGTTAGATCAATAAGCACAGAATACTAAGGTGTGCATGTAGAACCACTGTTAGATCAATAAGCACAGAATACTAAGGTGTGCATGTAGAACCACTGTTAGATCAATTAAGCACAGAATGCTAATGTGTGCATGTAGAACCACTGTTAGATCAATAAGCACAGAATACTAAGGTGTGCGTGTAGAACCACTGTTAGATCAATTAGCACAGAATGCTAATGTGTGCATGTAGAACCACTGTTAGATCAATAAGCACAGAATGCTAATGTGTGCATGTAGAACCACTGTTAGATCAATAAGCACAGAATACTAAGCTGTGCATGTAGAACCACTGTTAGATCAATAAGCACAGAATACTAAGGTGTGCATGTAGAACCACTGTTAGATCAATAAGCACAGAATACTAAGCTGTGCATGTAGAACCACTGTTAGATCAATAAGCACAGAATACTAAGCTGTGCATGTAGAACCACTGTTAGATCAATAAGCACAGAATACTAAGCTGTGCATGTAGAACCACTGTTAGATCAATAAGCACAGAATACTAAGGTGTGCATGTAGAACCACTGTTAGATCAATAAGCACAGAATACTAAGGTGTGCATGTAGAACCACTGTTAGCCTAGCGCTAATCGCTATCAGAGGAACCCAATAGAATGACTGGTTAGACAGTTTATGATGGGGTTTATGATGGAGAGGGCAGAAGGTGCCCATTCAACTCAACACAACAGGACACCAACAAGGTCCAGAGTCCCTCTCATTAAGAACGGGGTTGCTATGGCTACAGAGGGGTCAAGAGGGAACCCATTGGAGACAGAAGAACCGGGCCAACATGTCTGGCAGCTGCCTGGCAACCAGGTTGGCACATGGCCAGGTCAACGCCCACACACATAAACAGACGTGCTACCTCTGACCAGAGATCAGCAGGCAAATGTCATCAGTACACCTGTGGCTATTTGGTCTTGCTTTACGATCTAGGGTTCAGACTATGAAGTCATTTAAAGTGAGAAAATTAAGGTTGCTTTGTCTGATTTAAGGATAAGTTTAGGATTTGGATTGGGGTTATTCCAGTATTGGAGTTAGGATTAGGTTTGGCATAACAGATGTGTTACAGTTGTGGTCATAAGTTTAGAGGTCAGCTGATATATTAATATATTTATAATCTGGTCCTTACCTTGATAGTAAAGTGTGAGTGCCTGGAGCTTTCATCATCTGTTAGAGCAGTTATGCACATATTGTACTGTGGGCAGACATCACATTAGCAGCTGGTCGGAGCTATACTCAAGTCATGTCACATCTTACATCTGCCTAAGTTTGTTTGCAGGTCTCAGGTATGTTTAACGTGTGTGAATTGGTGAGCAGAGTACGACAGGAAGTTGGTAGTTTGTTTGGGCACTGAGCATTTTTGTAATGTTCAGAACATTATGTATCGTGTTGTGATTAGCGCTAAACGTCAGAGGTGGCAGTGGCTCAGTGGGTTGAGTCGGTTGTCTATCAATCGGAAGGCTGGTGGTTCGATCCTGGGAAATTGTCGAGGTGTCCATGAGCAAGACACCTAACCCCAGCGGCTCCTGGCGAGCCTGCAGTCGCCTTGCATGGTAGACGCGGTCGTCAGTGAATGAATGGTTGAATGTGACGCAGGATCTGTAAAGCGCTGTGGATAAAGGCGCTATATAAAAGTGCAGCATTTACCAATTTACCATTTACGTCTGTATCGTAAATGCTATAATGCAAATGCAACTACACATCGGGACCTAAACGAATAACTTCTACATCAAACGCAAACTTCTGTTTTGTGGTTTTGCAGCATTCCTTTCTACAGGAAACTTTTTTTCTTGACCAATCACGGTTGTGCTTTGAAACAACGTATTTATTCAGACTTCCGGTTATCACAGGCCGGCTGGGTAATATGCACTAGTGCCTGGCAGTTTGTCGTTGGTAAATCATAATCTTAATTTGTCTGGTCAATAGCAAAGAAAACGCCATATTAGGGCATGTTTACAGGTTTGATTATTTAAGTAGTAATTCAAAAGAAGTTAATCTCAGTGTTCATATCGATTACCTTCATAACCAAACCTGTAAACGTTGCTTTAATATGGCGGTTCCTCTGCTATTGAGTAGATAAATGAATAATAATTATGTGTTGGATTAGACAAACTGCTCTGGATCAATCTGCTCCATAAAGTTGGTCCTGTGATACAAATATTTGGTACCAGATAATTGAGTCATAACAGTAAAATATTCACATTTGCTAGGTTGGTCATCTGTGGTCCAATAAAATCTGCTTAAATGACGCCAATATGCACAGATAGAATAATGATGCTTGTATTGTGAATTAGCTTAGGTCTCACAGTCATCTACTTATTTTATCAATAGATTTACTAATCAGCACTATATTACAATTAGTCGTTTAAGTTTGATTGGTGAAGACAAACGTCACATTAAATGCATAATAAATTCATTATCTGTCTCTGAATTTCGTAACGAGTAAACCATAATAATGCTGTATGAATGTATCAAAAGATGCAAAATAATTGAGGATAAACTGTAGGTAGTTTATCCTCAACCAATAAAGTCCAAGTGATGGTACCATGACAACCCTGGTGTGAATGGGACACAACATGCTGAGTACTACATCACTAGGAACCAAGTCTAGAACCCCTCCTGTCTCTCTCTCACACACACACACACACACACACACACACACTCACACACACACACACACTCACACACACACACACACTCACACACACTCACACACACACACTCACACACACACACACACGCGCATGCACGCACACACCCCTCCCCTCCTACACTCCCCCCTCCCCCTCCCCTCCTACACTCCTACCCTCCCCTCCCCCTCCCCTCCTACACTCCCTCCTCCCCTCCCCTCTGGGCTCTTGAATTGAGTCCATTCTTCCTGTCTGTCTCAGTGCCTGTGCCACTGTTTCTCTGTGTAGTGGTGTGAAGTGGAGTGTGTGTTTAACAGTGGACTTGTGTGCTTTTTTAAGTGGACTGCAGTGCTTGCTGGTACATCTACAGTGTTTGCTGGTACATCTACAGTGTTTGCTGGTACATCTCTAGTGCTTGCTGGTACATCTCTAGTGCTTGCTGGTACATCTACAGTGCTTGCTGGTACATCTACAGTGCTTGCTGGCACATCTACAGTGCTTGCTGGTACATCTCTAGTGCTTGCTGGTACATCTACAGTGCTTGCTGGTACATCTACAGTGTTTGCTGGTACATCTACAGTGTTTGCTGGTACATCTACAGTGTTTGCTGGTACATCTCTAGTGCTTGCTGGTACATCTCGAGTGCTTGCTGGTACATCTAGAGTGCTTGCTGGTACATCTACAGTGCTTGCTGGTACATCGACAGTGCTTGCGGGTACATCTACATTGTTTGCTGGTACATCTACAGTGGTTTCTGGTACATCTACAGTGCTTGCTGGTACATCTACAGTGCTTGCTGGTACATCTGGCTCCAGAGATACTGTGCCGGGCTTCTTCTCACCTCTAGACCCAGCAGCATTGATTGGTTGACTCACTGGATTTCCTCAGCTTTTATGCTTCTGGTTTGACTGTTTCCGCCTACTTCTGCCGCTGTTGACTGAAGGATTTTGATCCCAGCGCCGGGGTTTGTGTGGATGTTATAGAGTGAGTGTGGGGGTATTTGTGTGGAATGTTCCGGACAAATTTGTGTGTGAATAAGTAACTGAGTGTTTGAGAGTGTGTGCATTTGTACAGAGAGGCGGAAGAGGCACTGTTTTGTTGTCCTGGAATAGCTAGATCTTATTGGACAGAAATAACATCAGGGATCAGATACCCGTAGACACTTTGTGTTTTGGACCATGACTGGGTCAGGTGGACGCTGAAGGGGGAACGCAGTTGCCCTGGATACAGAAGGAGAGGTGAGTTCCTTTGTGGGTATTTGTGGGTTTTGGACTTCTTCAGACAGCTAAAGTCTGCTTCTTTCTCAGTACGTCCAAACTTGACCAAATGTCTGGGAACCAGACACCAGCTGAGTGACAAGCTGGATATCTGCCTCTCTCTGTTTGTCTTTCTCTTCTCTCTTCCAACTACTTTCATATCCTCCGCCCAGCATCTTTGCTGTCTCAGTCACCTGCAGTCAGAATCTCTCTGTGTCTCTCTCTCTCCTCTTGTATCTCTGTGTCTCTCTCTCCTTTTGTATCTCTGTGTCTCTCTCTCCTCTTGTATCTCTGTCTCTCTCTCCACTTGTATCTCTGTGTTTCTCTCTCCTTTTGTATCTCTGTCTCTCACTCATCTTAAATCTCTGTCTCTCTCTCCTCTTGTATCTCTGTGTCTCTCTCTCCTGTTGTATCTCTGTGTCTCTCTCTCTCCTCTTGTATCTCTGTGTCTCTCTCTCCTCTTGTATCTCTGTGTCTCTCTCTCCTCTTCTATCTCTGTGTCTCTCTCTCCTCTTGTATCTCTGTGTCTCTCTCTCCTGTTGTATCTCTGTGTCTCTCTCTCTCCTCTTGTATCTCTGTGTCTCTCTCTCCTCTTGTATCTCTGTGTCTCTCTCTCCTCTTGTATCTCTGTGTCTCTCTCTCTCCTCTTGTATCTCTGTGTCTCTCTCTCCTCTTGTATCTCTGTGTCTCTCTCTCCTCTTGTATCTCTGTCTCTCTCTCTCCTCTTGTATCTCTGTGTCTCTCTCTCCTCTTGTATCTCTGTGTGTCTCTCTCCTCTTGTATCTCTGTCTCTTTCGCTCCTCTTGTATCTCTGTGTCTCTCTCTCCTCTTGTATCTCTGTCTCTCTCTCTCCTCTTGTATCTCTGTCTCTCTCTCCTGTTGTATCTCTGTCTCTCTCTCCTCTTGTATCTCTGTCTCTCTCTCCTCTTGTATCTCTGTCTCTCTCTCTCCTGTTGTATCTCTGTCTCTCTCTCTCCTGTTGTATCTCTGTCTCTCTCTCCTCTTGTATCTCTGTGTTTCTCTCTCCTCTTGAATCTCATTACAGTGGTGCTGTTGTGTCTTTGTCTTTACACATTCTTTCTCTTTCCCTCCTGCTCATGTCGCAGGAGTCTGAGGCTGTTGTTCGGAGGCCAGACAAACTCTTTTCCCAAAGAACAATCAGCTCCTTTCACTTTCTTGCTCCTTTTTAATCCAGCCCCCTCCCACCCCCCATAGCGCGAGTGCCAGGCTGAAATAGGCTTACGATACGCTGAAACAGTAATTTGGTTCTCCTCACTCCCTCCTGTGTGGGGTACTGACTCCCAGTGTTACAGGTTCATATTTGGGTGTAATGGTTTGGAAGTTGAACACCTCTGCCCTCACTTATTCAATCAACTCTATCCTGAGGGGCTGTCAGTGTGTTTTCTATGTTGTGTGTTTTGGACAGAGCACCGTGTCCTTCTCACTAATGAGTGGCTCTTTATTTATCTTGTGTTTCTTTATTTCATTCACAGCTCTTGGCATGTGCTGCTTTTAGCTGCTTCGTGGCTATTGAAGCTGAAATGAATCCAAGTGTCAGGCGGCCAAAGGCTTTTATTAAGATGCATTATGGGGCGCGTGGGGAGAGCTCAGAGCTCAGGGCGGATGTGTTGTAGTGCTTTAAGGGACCGACACAAGTACCCTTCAACTTATAGAAGCTTAAGGAGACACAGGGGACAAGGAGACAATGGAGCCCAGCCTGTCCTTTATATCTGAAGACAGCAGATCAATCTGCTCTCTCTCTGTCCTGTCTCTGTTTCATCCTCTCTTACTCTCTCTCTTCTCTTTCAAATTCAGTTGAAAGCGTTTTGCATGGGTAGCATGTGTTCACATTACCAAAGCAAATGGGAAATATAGAATATATAATATGAGAACAAAACTATTTTGATTTGGCTATTTTAAATTAAAGTTTATTTATTTAAATAAATATAGTTTCAGCGCTTCATTGGCATTGAAAAGATTTGTTTAAATGTGAAAAAGAAAAATATATATAATATATATAACAATTAAAGAAGGGACAACTGTAGCAACCTAACCCTAACGTATAGTGGTACCCAATTAAATGGGTAATAGGGTGAACCCTAACCTATAGTGGTACCCAATTAAATGGGTAATAGGGTGAACCCTAACCTATAGTGGTACCCAATTAAATGGGTAATAGGGTGAACCCTAACCTATAGTGGTACCCAATTAAATGGGTAATAGGGTGAATTAAATGGGTAATAGGGTGAACCCTAACCTATAGTGGTACCCAATTAAATGGGCAATAGGGTGAACCCTAACCTATAGTGGTACCCAATTAAATGGGTAATAGGGTGAACCCTAACCTATAGTGGTACCCAATTAAATGGGTAATAGGGTGAACCCTAACGTATAGTGGTACCCAATTAAATGGGTAATAGGGTGAACCCTAACGTATAGTGGTACCCAATTAAATGGGTAATAGGGTGAACCCTAACGTATAGTGGTACCCAATTAAATGGGTAATAGGGTGAACCCTAACGTATAGTGGTACCCAATTAAATGGGTAATAGGGTGAACCCTAGAACCCTAACCTATAGTGGTACCCAATTAAATGGGCAATAGGGTGAACCCTAACCTATAGTGGTACCCAATTAAATGGGCAATAGGGTGAACCCTAACCTATAGGGTGTACCCAATTAAAAATAGGGTGAACCCTAACCTATAGTGGTACCCAATTAAATGGGTAATAGGGTGAACCCTAACGTATAGTGGTACCCAATTAAATGGGCAATAGGGTGAACCCTAACCTATAGTGGTACCCAATTAAATGGGCAATAGGGTGAACCCTAACCTATAGTGGTACCCAATTAAATGGGTAATAGGGTGA
Source organism: Dallia pectoralis (assembly GCA_029465975.1). Taxonomy (NCBI): domain Eukaryota; kingdom Metazoa; phylum Chordata; class Actinopteri; order Esociformes; family Umbridae; genus Dallia; species Dallia pectoralis. The sequence goes on from CM055728.1 coordinate 1,364,264, forward strand.
ACCCTAACGTATAGTGGTACCCAATTAAATGGGCAATAGGGTGAACCCTAACGTATAGTGGTACCCAATTAAATGGGCAATAGGGTGAACCCTAACGTATAGTGGTACCCAATTAAATGGGTAATAGGGTGAACCCTAACGTATAGTGGTACCCAATTAAATGGGTAATAGGGTGAACCCTAACGTATAGTGGTACCCAATTAAATGGGTAATAGGGTGAACCCTAACGTATAGTGGTACCCAATTAAATGGGTAATAGGGTGAACTATAGTGGTACCCAATTAAATGGGTAATAGGGTGAACCTAGTGGTACCCAATTAAATGGGTAATAGGGTGAATATAGTGGTAAATGGGGTACCCAATTAAAATGAACCCTAAATGGGCAATTAAAATAGGGTGAACCCTAACCTATAGTGGTACCCAATTAAATGGGTAAAATGGGTAAGGGTGAACCCTATAGTGGTACCCAATTAAATGGGCAATAGGGTGTGAACCCCGTATAGTGGTACCCAATTAAATGGGCAATAGGGTGAACTAGTGGTACCTAGTGGTACCCAATTAAATGGGCCTATAGTGGTACCCAATTAAATGGGTAATAGGGTGAACCCTAACGTATAGTGGTACCCAATTAAATGGGCAATAGGGTGAACCCTAACGTATAGTGGTACCCAATTAAATGGGTAATAGGGTGAACCCTAGCCTATAGTGGTACCCAATTAAATGGGCAATAGGGTGAACCCTAACCTATAGTGGTACCCAATTAAATGGGCAATAGGGTGGGCAATAGGGTGAACCCTAACCTATAGTGGTACCCAATTAAATGGGTAATAGGGTGAACCCTAACGTATAGTGGTACCCAATTAAATGGGCAATAGGGTGAACCCTAACGTATAGTGGTACCCAATTAAATGGGCAATAGGGTGAACCCTAACGTATAGTGGTACCCAATTAAATGGGAAATAGGGTGAACCCTAACGTATAGTGGTACCCAATTAAATGGGCAATAGGGTGAACCCTAACCTATAGTGGTACCCAATTAAATGGGCAATGTGGGGTCCACTCTGATATAACATGGTGAGCTGGGACTTTTTTTGGGGTACACTCTATAGAAGTGAGGTGTGGGGTACACTCTATAGAAGTGAAGTGTGGGGTCCACTCTATGGAAGTGAAGTGTGGGGTACACTCTATAGAGTGAAGTGTGGGGTACACTCTATAGAAGTGAGGTGTGGGGTACACTCTATAGAAGTGAAGTGTGGGGTCCACACTATGGAAGTGAAGTGTGGGGTCCACTCTATAGATGTGAAGTGTGGGGTACACTCTATAGAAGTGAGGTGTGGGGTACACTCTATAGAAGTGAAGTGTGGGGTACACTCTATAGAAGTGAAGTGTGGGGTCCACTCTATAGAAGTGAAGTGTGGGGTCCACTCTATAGAAGTGAAGTGTCGGGTCCACTCTATAGAAGTGAAGTGTGGGGTCCACACTATGGAAGTGAAGTGTGGGGTCCACTCTATAGATGTGAAGTGTGGGGTACACTCTATAGAAGTGAGGTGTGGGGTACACTCTATAGAAGTGAAGTGTGGGGTACACTCTATAGAAGTGAAGTGTGGGGTCCACTCTATAGAAGTGAAGTGTGGGGTCCACTCTATAGAAGTGAAGTGTCGGGTCCACTCTATAGAAGTGAAGTGTGGGGTACACTCTATAGAAGTGAAGTGTGGGGTACACTCTATAGAAGTGAAGTGTGGGGTACACTCTATAGAAGTGAAGTCTGGGGTACACTCCTGTTGGGACAACCAGTTGACCCAATAATCTGCAATACACACACACACAAACCACACGCATACAACACAACCTAGATACACAACCACATACACACACAATAGTTGTTTGTAATGTTTTGTATGTAATGGATTCATATTTTCTTTAAACAGATTTTTGTAAGAATTGTATTAATTGTTTTATTATTTTTGTTTACAATGTAAAATGTTTTGCCAATATTGTTCACTTTCATGCCAATAAAGCCTATATGAATTGAGTTGAGAGGAATCAGGTACTTCTGTAGTGGTCAAGGTGTGCCAACACTGAGGTTACTGAGGTACAGTTAGAATAAAATAGCTAAAAGGCTTTATTGTTGTGGTTGTCAGGGGACAGGATTCATAGTAACACAAGATTTTGATTGTATTTGTGTATAATGTTGCCTCTGTGTGTGCCGTGTATGTGTAAATGTGTGTGTATGTGTATGTGTGTGTGTGTGTGTGTGTGTGTGTGTATATCTAAGTGTGTGTATGTGTGTGTGTGTGTGTGTGTGTGTGTGTGTGTGTGTGTGTGTGTGTGTATATCTAAGTGTGTGTATGTATGTGTGTGTGTGTGTATATCTAAGTGTGTGTATGTATGTGTGTGTGTGTGTGTGTGTGTGTGTATATCTAAGTATGTGTATGTATGTGTGTGTGTGTGTGTGTGTATATCTAAGTGTGTGTATGTATGTGTGTGTGTGTGTATATCTAAGTGTGTGTTGGCGCGTGCCGTAAGCTTGTCCATTTGAGAACATGTGCTGTACAGTTTTGAGCCAATCACTTTGACCAATGGCTTTATTTCCGATTCACTTCATTAGCGGTAATGACAAGCAGTTCTCCGTAAATGGATCTGCCAGTTTCTACCTCAGAGACACAGGGAGGAAAGAAAAGACAAAAGCTACCATTCCAGCCTGGTTGGATCTGTTCCACAGTGTGTTGGGGTTTGGACTAGGTGGTTAGGACTAGGCCCTGGGCCACACCACGTATCATCCAATCAGCCTCCAGTCCTGCCAGCCCCCCCCTAGTCCGACCCACACCCCCATAAACGTGACCTGGCACGGATGTTAAATGGGCCTGGAATGGCGCCCAGAGGGTCTTTACTGAGGCTGCCGTTTACAGGACCTGGGAATGAGTCATTAGTCCCTCTGTCTTAAATGCTATCCAGGTGTTTGAAGGATAAAGGAGGAGCTAGAGTTAGACATAGCCCAGCCTACTATAGCCCAGCCTCTATAGCCCAGCCTACTATAGCCCAGCCTACTATAGCCCAGCCTACTATAGCCCAGCCTCTATAGCCCAGCCTACTATAGCCCAGCCTCTATAGCCCAGCCTCTATAGCCCAGCCTACTATAGCCCAGCCTACTATAGCCCAGCCTACTATAGCCCAGCCTACTATAGCCCAGCCTACTATAGCCCAGCCTACTATAGCCCAGCCTCTATAGCCCAGCCTACTATAGCCCAGCCTCTATAGCCCAGCCTACTATAGCCCAGCCTACTATAGCCCAGCCTACTATAGCCCAGCCTACTATAGCCCAGCCTCTATAGCCCAGCCTACTATAGCCCAGCCTCTATAGCCCAGCCTACTATAGCCCAGCCTCTATAGCCCAGCCTACTATAGCCCAGCCTACTATAGCCCAGCCTACTATAGCCCAGCCTACTATAGCCCAGCCTACTATAGCCCAGCCTACTATAGCCCAGCCTAGCCCACTATAGCCCAGCCTATAGCCCAGCCTACTATAGCCTACTATAGCCCAGCCTACTATAGCCCAGCCTCTATAGCCCAGCCTACTATAGCCCAGCCTACTATAGCCCAGCCTACTATAGCCCAGCCTACTATAGCCCAGCCTACTATAGCCCAGCCTCTATAGCCCAGCCTACTATAGCCCAGCCCTATAGCCCAGCCTACTATAGCCCAGCCTACTATAGCCCTACTATAGCCCAGCCTACTATAGCCCAGCCTACTATAGCCCAGCCTACTATAGCCCAGCCTACTATAGCCCAGCCTACTATAGCCCAGCCCAGCCCACTATAGCCCAGCCTACTATAGCCCAGCCTACTATAGCCCAGCCTACTATAGCCCAGCCCAGCCTATAGCCCAGCCTACTATAGCCCAGCCTACTATAGCCCAGCCTACTATAGCCCAGCCTACTATAGCCCACTATAGCCCAGCCTACTAGCCCAGCCCTATAGCCCAGCCTACTATAGCCCAGCCTACTATAGCCCAGCCTACTATAGCCCAGCCTACTATAGCCCAGCTATAGCCCACTATAGCCCAGCCTACTATAGCCCAGCCTACTATAGCCCAGCCTCTATAGCCCAGCCTCTATAGCCCAGCCTACTATAGCCCAGCCTACTATAGCCCAGCCTACTATAGCCCAGCCTCTATAGCCCAGCCTCTATAGCCCAGCCTACTATAGCCCAGCCTACTATAGCCCAGCCTCTATAGCCCAGCCTACTATAGCCCAGCCTCTATAGCCCAGCCTCTATAGCCCAGCCTACTATAGCCCAGCCTCTATAGCTCACACTATTGCAGACTCGAGCCCTGTCACACTATTGCAGACCCCAGACCTGTCACACTATTGCTGACCCCAGACCTGTCACCTTATTGCAGACCCCAGATCTTTCACACTATTGCTGACTCTAGACCTGTCACCCTATTGCAGACCCCAGATCTTTCACACTATTGCTGACTCTAGACCTGTCACCCTATTGCTGACCCCAGACCTGTCACACTATTGCTGACCCCAGACCTGTCACCTTATTGCAGACCCCAGATCTTTCACACTATTGCTGACTCTAGACCTGTCACCCTATTGCTGACCCCAGACCTGTCACCCTATTGCTGACCCCAGACCTGTCACCTTATTGCTGACCCCAGACCTGTCACCCTATTGCTGACCCCAGACCTGCCACCCTATTGCAGACCCCAGACCTGTCACCCTATTGCTGACCCCAGACCTGTCACCCTATTGCTGACCCCAGACCTGTCACCCTATTGCTGACTCTAGACCTGTCACCCTATTGCTGACCCCAGACCTGTCACCCTATTGCTGACCCCAGACCTGTCACCTTATTGCAGACCCCAGATCTTTCACACTATTGCTGACCCCAGACCTGTCACCCTATTGCTGACCCCAGACCTGTCACCCTATTGCTGACTCTAGACCTGTCACCCTATTGCTGACCCCAGACCTGTCACACTATTGCTGACCCCAGACCTGTCACCTTATTGCAGACCCCAGATCTTTCACACTATTGCTGACTCTAGACCTGTCACCCTATTGCTGACCCCAGACCTGTCACCCTATTGCTGACCCCAGACCTGTCACCCTATTGCTGACCCCAGACCTGTCACCCTATTGCAGACCCCAGACCTGTCACCCTATTGCTGACCCCAGACCTGTCACCCTATTGCTGACCCCAGACCTGTCACCCTATTGCTGACCCCAGACCTGTCACCCTATTGCAGACCCCAGACCTGTCACCCTATTGCTGACCCCAGACCTGTCACCCTATTGCAGACCCCAGACCTGTCACCCTATTGCTGACCCCAGACCTGTTACCCTATTGCAGACCCCAGACCTGTCACCCTATTGCTGACCCCAGACCTGTCACCCTATTGCTGACCCCAGACCTGTCACCCTATTGCTGACCCCAGACCTGTCACCCTATTGCTGACCCCAGATCTTTCACACTATTGCTGACTCTAGACCTGTCACCCTATTGCTGACCCCAGACCTGTCACCCTATTGCAGACCCCAGACCTGTCACCCTATTGCTGACCCCAGACCTGTCACCCTATTGCAGACCCCAGACCTGTCACCCTATTGCTGACCCCAGACCTGTTCACCCTATTGCAGACCCCAGACCTGTCACCCTATTGCTGACCCCAGACCTGTCACCCTATTGCTGACCCCAGACCTGTCACCCTATTGCTGACCCCAGACCTGTCACCCTATTGCTGACCCCAGATCTTTCACACTATTGCTGACTCTAGACCTGTCACCTTATTGCTGACCCCAGATCTTTCACCCTATTGCTGACCCCAGACCTGTCACCCTATTGCTGACCCCAGACCTGTCACCCTATTGCTGACCCCAGACCTGTCACCCTATTGCTGACCCCAGACCTGTCACCCTATTGCAGACCCCAGGTTTGTCACCCTATTGCTGACCCCAGACCTGTCACCCTATTGCTGACCCCAGACCTGTCACCCTATTGCTGACCCCAGACCTGTCACCCTATTGCTGACCCCAGACCTGTCACCCTATTGCAGACCCCAGGTTTGTCACCCTATTGCTGACCCCAGACCTGTCACCCTATTGCAGACCCCAGGTTTGTCACCCTATTGCTGACCCCAGACCTGTCACCCTATTGCAGACCCCAGGTTTGTCACCCTATTGCTGACCCCAGACCTGTCACCCTATTGCAGACCCCAGGACGACTGCATGATGTTGATGATGATGATGGTGACCTGTCGCTGCCTGCTCCTCCTCGGGCTGATGACCTCCCACGTCTCATCCAGTGGGATCCCCAAGACCAGTACCTCTACGCAGCCCACCTCCTCCTCCTCCCCTCGCATGAAGCTCTCCTATAAAGGTAAGGTCTGCAGAGGTGAATGCAGCTGTCTGTTAACGTCTACCCTCTGTTGAGAGTGTGTCTAGGTGTTTGGAGTGTGTCTAGGTGTTTGGAGTGTGTCTAGGTGTTTGGAGTGTGTCTGGGTTTTGGAGTGTGTCTGGGTGTTTGGAGTGTGTCTGGGTGTTTGGAGTGTGTCTGGGTGTTTGGAGTGTGTCTGGGTTTTGGAGTGTGTCTAGGTGTTTGGAGTGTGTCTGGGTTTTTGGAGTGTGTCTGGGTGTTTGGAGTGTGTCTGGGTGTTTGGAGTGTGTCTGGGTTTTGGAGTGTGTCTGGTTGTTTGGAGTGTGTCTGGGTGTTTGGAGTGTGTCTGGGTGTTTGGAGTGTGTCTGGGTTTTGGAGTGTGTCTGGTTGTTTGGAGTGTGTCTGGGTGTTTGGAGTGTGTCTGGGTGTTTGGAGTGTGTCTGGGTTTTTGGAGTGTGCCTGGGTGTTTGGAGTGTGTCTGGGTGTTTGGAATGTGCCTGGATGTTTGAAGTGTGCCTGGGTGTCTGGAGTGTGTTTGGAGTGTGTCTGGCTGTTTGGAGTGTGTCTAGGTGTTTGAAGTGTGTCTGGGTTTTGGAGTGTAGCTGGGTGTCTGGAGTGTGTCTGGGTGTTTGGAGTGTGTCTGAGTGTTTGGAGTGTGTTTGGAGTGTGCCTGGATGTTTGAAGTGTGCATGTGTGTCTGGAGTGTGTCTAGGTGTTTGGAGTGTGTCTGGGTTTTTGGAAAGTGTCTGGGTGTTTGGAGTGTGTCTAGGTGTTTGGAGTGTGTTTGGGTGTTTGGAGTGTGTCTGGTTGTTTGGAGTGTGTCTAGGTGTTTGGAGTGTGTTTGGGTTTTGGAGTGTGTCTGGGCGTTTGGAGTGTGTCTGGATGTTTGGAGTGTGTCTGAGTGTTTGGAGTGTGTCTAGGTGTTTGGAGTGTGTCTGGGTGTTTGAAGTGTGCATGTGTGTTTGGAGTGTGTCTGGGTTTTGGAGTGTGTCTGGGTGTTTGGAGTGTGTCTAGGTGTTTGGAGTGTGTCTGGGTGTTTGGTGTGTGTCTAGGTGTTTGGAGTGTGTCTGGGTGTTTGGAGTGTGTCTGGGTGTTTGGAGTGTGTTTGGAGTGTGCCTGGATGTTTGAAGTGTGCATGTGTGTCTGGAGGGTGTCTCGGTGTTTGGAGTGTGTCTGGGTTTTTGGAGTGTGTCCGGGTGTTTGGAGTGTGTTTGGGTTTTTGGAGTGTGTTTGGGTGTTAGGAGTGTGTATGGGTGTTTGGAGTGTGCCTGGGTGTTTGGAGTGTGTCTGGGTTTTGGAGTGTGTCTGAGTGTTTGGAGTGTGTCTAGGTGTTTGGAGTGTGTCTGGGTGTTTGAAGTGTGCATGTGTGTCTGGTGTGTCTGGGTGTTTGAGTGTGTCTGGGTTTTGGAAAGTGTCTGGGTGTTTGGAGTGTGTCTAGGTGTTTGGAGTGTGTTTGGGTGTTTGGAGTGTGTCTGGTTGTTTGGAGTGTGTCTAGGTGTTTGGAGTGTGTTTGGGTTTTTGGAGTGTGTCTGGGCGTTTGGAGTGTGTCTGGATGTTTGGAGTGTGTCTGAGTGTTTGGAGTGTGTCTAGGTGTTTGGAGTGTGTCTGGGTGTTTGAAGTGTGCATGGGTGTTTGGAGTGTGTCTGGGTTTTGGAGTGTGTCTGGGTGTTTGGAGTGTGTCTAGGTGTTTGGAGTGTGTCTGGGTGTTTGGTGTGTGTCTAGGTGTTTGGAGTGTGTCTGGGTGTTTGGAGTGTGTCTGGGTGTTTGGAGTGTGTTTGGAGTGTGCCTGGATGTTTGAAGTGTGCATGTGTGTCTGGAGGGTGTCTCGGTGTTTGGAGTGTGTCTGGGTTTTTGGAGTGTGTCCGGGTGTTTGGAGTGTGTTTGGGTTTTGGAGTGTGTTTGGGTGTTAGGAGTGTGTATGGGTGTTTGGAGTGTGCCTGGGTGTTTGGAGTGTGTCTGGGTTTTGGAGTGTGTCTGAGTGTTTGGAGTGTGTCTAGGTGTTTGGAGTGTGTCTGGGTGTTTGAAGTGTGCATGTGTGTCTGGAGTGTGTCTGGGTGTTTGGAGTGTGTCTTGGTTTTTGGAGTGTGTCTAGGTGTTTGGAGTGTGTCTGGATGTTTGAAGTGTGCATGGGTGTCTGGAGTGAGTTTGGAGTGTGCCTGGATGTTCGAAGTGTGCATGTGTGTCTGGAGTGTGTCTAGGTGTTTGGAGTGTGTCTGGGTTTTTGAAAAGTGTCTGGGTGTTTGGAGTGTGTCTAGGTGTTTGGAGTGTGTTTGGGTGTTTGGAGTGTGTCTGGTTGTTTGGAGTGTGTCTAGGTGTTTGGAGTGTGTTTGGGTATTTGGAGTGTGTTTGGAGTGTCCCTGGATGTTTGAAGTGTGCATGTGTGTCTGGAGTGTGTCTCGGTGTTTGGAGTGTGACTGGGTTTTTGAAGTGTGTCCGGTTGTTTGGAGTGTGTCTAGGTGTTTGGAGTGTGTTTGGGTTTTTGGAGTGTGTTTGGGTGTTAGGAGTGTGTCTGGGTGTTTGGAGTGTGCCTGGGTGTTTGGAGTGTGTCTGGGTTTTTGGAGTGTGTCTGGGTGTTTGGAAGTGTGTCCGGGTGTTTGGAGTGTGTCTAGGTGTTTGGAGTGTGTTTGGGTATTTGGAGTGTGTTTGGGTGTTAGGAGTGTGTCTGGGTGTTTGGAGTGTGCCTGGGTGTTTGGAATGTGTCTGGGTTTTTGGAGTGTGTCTGGGTGTTTGGAGTGTGTCTAGGTGTTTGGAGTGTGTCTGGGTGTTTGGAGTGTGTCTGGGTGTTTGGAGTGTGTTTGGAGTGTGCCTGGATGTTTAAAGTGTGCATGTGTGTCTGGAGTGTGTCTGGGTGTTTGGAGTGTGTCTGGGTTTTTGGAGTGTGTCTAGGTGTTTGGAGTGTGTCTGGATGTTTGAAGTGTGCATGGGTGTCTGGAGTGAGTTTGGAGTGTGCCTGGATGTTTGAAGTGGGCATGGGTGTCTGGAGTGTGTTTGGAGTGTGTCTGGGTTTTTGGAAAGTGTCTGGGTGTTCGGAGTGTGTCTGGGTGTTTGGAGTGTGTCTAGGTGTTTGGAGTGTCTCTGGGTTTTTGGAGTGTGTCTAGGTGTTTGGAGTGTGTCTAGGTGTTTGGAGTGTGTCTGGGTTTTGGAGTGTGTCTGGGTGTTTGGAGTGTGTCTGGGTGTTTGGAGTGTGTCTGGGTTTTTGGAGTGTGTGTGGGTGTTTGGAGTGTGTCTAGGTGTTTGGAGTGTGTTTGGAGTGTCTCTGGGTGTTTGGAGTGTGTCTAGGTGTTTGGAGTGTGTGTGTTTTTTTGGAGTGTGTCTGCGTGTTTGGAGTGTGTCTGGGTTTTTGGAGTGTGTCTGGAATGTGTTTGGAGTGTGTTTGGGTTTTTGGAGTGTGTTTGGTTTTGGAGTTTGTCTGGGTGTTTGGAGTGTGTCTGGGTGTTTGGAGTGTGTCTGAGTGTTTGGAGTGTGTTTGGAGTGTGCCTGGATGTTTGAAGTGTGCATGTGTGTCTGGAGTGTGTCTAGGTGTTTGGAGTGTGTCTGGGTTTTTGGAAAGTGTCTTGGTGTTTGGAGTGTGTCTAGGTGTTTGGAGTGTGTTTGGGTGTTTGGAGTGTGTCTGGTTGTTTGGAGTGTGTCTAGGTGTTTGGAGTGTGTTTGGGTTTTTGGAGTGTGTCTGGGCGTTTGGAGTGTGTCTGGATGTTTGGAGTGTGCCTGGGTGTTTGGAGTGTGTCTGGGTTTTTGGAGTGTGTCTGGGTGTTTGGAGTGTGTCTAGGTGTTTGGAGTGTGTCTGGGTGTTTGGTGTGTGTCTAGGTGTTTGGAGTGTGTCTGGGTGTTTGGAGTGTGTCTGGGTGTTTGGAGTGTGTTTGGAGTGTGCCTGGATGTTTGAAGTGTGCATGTGTGTCTGGAGGGTGTCTCGGTGTTTGGAGTGTGTCTGGGTTTTGGAGTGTGTCCGGGTGTTTGGAGTGTGTTTGTGTTTTGGAGTGTGTTTGGGTGTTAGGAGTGTGTCTGGGTGTTTGGAGTGTGCCTGGGTGTTTGGAGTGTGTCTGGGTTTTGGAGTGTGTCTGAGTGTTTGGAGTGTGTCTAGGTGTTTGGAGTGTGTCTGGGTGTTTGAAGTGTGCATGTGTGTCTGGAGTGTGTCTGGGTGTTTGGAGTGTGTCTTGGTTTTTGGAGTGTGTCTAGGTGTTTGGAGTGTGTCTGGATGTTTGAAGTGTGCATGGGTTTCTGGAGTGAGTTTGGAGTGTGCCTGGATGTTCGAAGTGTGCATGTGTGTCTGGAGTGTGTCTAGGTGTTTGGAGTGTGTCTGGGTTTTTGAAAAGTGTCTGGGTGTTTGGAAAGTGTCTAGGTGTTTGGAGTGTGTTTGGGTGTTTGGAGTGTGTCTGGTTGTTCGGAGTGTGTCTAGGTGTTTGGAGTGTGTTTGGGTATTTGGAGTGTGTTTGGAGTGTCCCTGGATGTTTGAAGTGTGCATGTGTGTCTGGAGTGTGTCTCGGTGTTTGGAGTGTGACTGGGTTTTTGGAGTGTGTCCGGTTGTTTGGAGTGTGTCTAGGTGTTTGGAGTGTGTTTGGGTTTTTGGAGTGTGTTTGGGTGTTAGGAGTGTGTCTGGGTGTTTGGAGTGTGCCTGGGTGTTTGGAGTGTGTCTGGGTTTTTGGAGTGTGTCTGGGTGTTTGGAAGTGTGTCCGGGTGTTTGGAGTGTGTCTAGGTGTTTGGAGTGTGTTTGGGTTTTTGGAGTGTGTTTGGGTGTTAGGAGTGTGTCTGGGTGTTTGGAGTGTGCCTGGGTGTTTGGAATGTGTCTGGGTTTTGGAGTGTGTCTGGGTGTTTGGAGTGTGTCTAGGTGTTTGGAGTGTGTCTGGGTGTTTGGAGTGTGTCTGGGTGTTTGGAGTGTGTTTGGAGTGTGCCTGGATGTTTGAAGTGTGCATGTGTGTCTGGAGTGTGTCTGGGTGTTTGGAGTGTGTCTGGGTTTTGGAGTGTGTCTAGGTTTTGGAGTGTGTCTGGATGTTTGAAGTGTGCATGGGTGTCTGGAGTGAGTTTGGAGTGTGCCTGGATGTTTGAAGTGGGCATGGGTGTCTGGAGTGTGTTTGGAGTGTGTCTGGGTTTTGGAAAGTGTCTGGGTGTTCGGAGTGTGTCTGGGTGTTTGGAATGTGTCTGGGTGTTTGTAGTGTGTCTAGGTGTTTGGAGTGTGTCTGGGTTTTTGGAGTGTGTCTGGAGTGTGTTTGGAGTGTGTTTGGGTTTTGGAGTGTGTTTGGTTTTTGGAGTGTGTCTGGGTGTTTGGAGTGTGTCTGGGTGTTTGGAGTGTGTCTAGGTGTTTGGAGTGTCTCTGGGTTTTGGAGTGTGTCTAGGTGTTAGGAGTGTGTCTGGGTGTTTGGAGTGTGCCTGGGTGTTTGGAATGTGTCTGGGTTTTTGGAGTGTGTCTGGGTGTTTGGAGTGTGTCTAGGTGTTTGGAGTGTGTCTGGGTGTTTGGAGTGTGTCTGGGTGTTTGGAGTGTGTTTGGAGTGTGCCTGGATGTTTGAAGTGTGCATGTGTGTCTGGAGTGTGTCTGGGTGTTTGGAGTGTGTCTGGGTTTTTGGAGTGTGTCTAGGTTTTGGAGTGTGTCTGGATGTTTGAAGTGTGCATGGGTGTCTGGAGTGAGTTTGGAGTGTGCCTGGATGTTTGAAGTGGGCATGGGTGTCTGGAGTGTGTTTGGAGTGTGTCTGGGTTTTGGAAAGTGTCTGGGTGTTTGGAGTGTGTCTGGGTGTTTGGAATGTGTCTGGGTGTTTGTAGTGTGTCTAGGTGTTTGGAGTGTGTCTGGGTTTTGGAGTGTGTCTGGAGTGTGTTTGGAGTGTGTTTGGGTTTTGGAGTGTGTTTGGTTTTGGAGTGTGTCTGGGTGTTTGGAGTGTGTCTGGGTGTTTGGAGTGTGTCTAGGTGTTTGGAGTGTCTCTGGGTTTTTGGAGTGTGTCTAGGTGTTTGGAGTGTGTCTAGGTGTTTGGAGTGTGTCTGGGTGTTTGGAGTGTGTCTGGGTGTTTGGAGTGTGTCTGGGTGTTTGGAGTGTGTCTGGGTTTTGGAGTGTGTCTGGGTGTCTGGAGTGTGTCTAGGTGTTTGGAGTGTGTTTGGAGTGTCTCTGGGTGTTTGGAGTGTGTCTAGGTGTTTGGAGTGTGTTTGTGTTTTTGGAGTGTGTCTGCGTGTTTGGAGTGTGTCTGGGTTTTTGGAGTGTGTCTGGAGTGTGTTTGGAGTGTGTTTGGGTTTTTGGAGTGTGTTTGTTTTTGGATTGTGTCTGGGTGTTTGGAGTGTGTCTGGGTGTTTGGAGTGTGTCTAGGTGTTTGGAGTGTGTCTGGGTTTTTGGAGTGTGTCTGGGTGTTTGGAGTGTGTCTAGGTGTTTGGAGTGTGTCTGGGTTTTGGAGTGTGTCTAGGTGTTTGGAGTGTGTCTGGGTTTTGGAGTGTGTCTAGGTGTTTGGAGTGTGTCTGGGTGTTTGGAGTGTGTCTAGGTGTTTGGAGTGTGTCTGGGTTTTTGGAGTGTGTCTGGGTGTTTGGAGTGTGTCTAGGTGTTTGGAGTGTGTCTGGGTTTTGGAGTGGGTCTGGGTGTTTGGAGTGTGCATGTGTGTCTGGAGTGTGTCTGGGTTTTTGGAGTGTGTCTGGGTGTTTGGAGTCTGTCTGGGTGTTTGGAGTGTGTTTGGAGTGTGTCTAGGTGTTTGGAGTGTGTCAGGGTTTTTGAAGTGTGTCTGGAGTGTGTTTGGAGTGTGTTTGAGATTTTGGAGTGTGTTTGGAGTGTGCCTGGATGTTTGAAGTGTGCATGGGTGTCTGGAGTGTGTTTGGAGTGTGTCTGGGTGTTTGGAGTGTGTCTAGGTGTTTTTAGTGTGTCTGGGTTTTGGAGTGTGTCTGGGTGTTTGGAGTGTGTCTGGGTTTTGGAGTGTGTCTGGCTGTTTGGAGTGTGCATGTGTGTCTGGTGTGTGTCTGGGTGTTTGGAGTGTGTCTGGGTGTTTGGAGTGTGTCTGGGTGTTTGGAGTGTGTTTGGAGTGTGTCTGGGTGTTTGGAGTGTGTCTGGGTTTTTGGAGTGTGTCTAGGGTTTTGGAGTGTGTCTGGATGTTTGAAGTGTGCATGGGTGTCTGGAGTGAGTTTGGAGTGTGCCTGGATGTTTGAAGTGGGCATGGGTGTCTGGAGTGTGTTTGGAGTGTGTCTGGGTTTTGGAAAGTGTCTGGGTGTTCGGAGTGTGTCTGGGTGTTTGGAATGTGTCTGGGTGTTTGTAGTGTGTCTAGGTGTTTGGAGTGTGTCTGGGTTTTGGAGTGTGTCTGGAGTGTGTTTGGAGTGTGTTTGGGTTTTGGAGTGTGTTTGGTTTTGGAGTGTGTCTGGGTGTTTGGAGTGTGTCTGGGTGTTTGGAGTGTGTCTAGGTGTTTGGAGTGTCTCTGGGTTTTGGAGTGTGTCTAGGTGTTTGGAGTGTGTCTAGGTGTTTGGAGTGTGTCTGGGTTTTGGAGTGTGTCTGGGTGTTTGGAGTGTGTCTGGGTGTTTGGAGTGTGTCTGGGTTTTGGAGTGTGTCTGGGTGTCTGGAGTGTGTCTAGGTGTTTGGAGTGTGTTTGAGTGTCTCTGGGTGTTTGGAGTGTGTCTGGGTGTTTGGAGTGTGTTTGTGTTTTGGAGTGTGTCTGCGTGTTTGGAGTGTGTCTGGGTTTTGGAGTGTGTCTGGAGTGTGTTTGGAGTGTGTTTGGGTTTTGGAGTGTGTTTGTTTTTGGATTGTGTCTGGGTGTTTGGAGTGTGTCTGGGTGTTTGGAGTGTGTCTAGGTGTTTGGAGTGTGTCTGGGTTTTGGAGTGTGTCTGGGTGTTTGGAGTGTGTCTAGGTGTTTGGAGTGTGTCTGGGTTTTTGGAGTGTGTCTAGGTGTTTGGAGTGTGTCTGGGTTTTTGGAGTGTGTCTAGGTGTTTGGAGTGTGTCTGGGTGTTTGGAGTGTGTCTAGGTGTTTGGAGTGTGTCTGGGTTTTTGGAGTGTGTCTGGGTGTTTGGAGTGTGTCTAGGTGTTTGGAGTGTGTCTGGGTTTTGGAGTGGGTCTGGGTGTTTGGAGTGTGCATGTGTGTCTGGAGTGTGTCTGGGTTTTTGGAGTGTGTCTGGGTGTTTGGAGTCTGTCTGGGTGTTTGGAGTGTGTTTGGAGTGTGTCTAGGTGTTTGGAGTGTGTCAGGGTTTTGAAGTGTGTCTGGAGTGTGTTTGGAGTGTGTTTGAGATTTTGGAGTGTGTTTGGAGTGTGCCTGGATGTTTGAAGTGTGCATGGGTGTCTGGAGTGTGTTTGGAGTGTGTCTGGGTGTTTGGAGTGTGTCTGGGTGTTTGGAGTGTGTCTAGGTGTTTTTAGTGTGTCTGGGTTTTGGAGTGTGTCTGGGTGTTTGGAGTGTGTCTGGGTTTTTGGAGTGTGTCTGGCTGTTTGGAGTGTGCATGTGTGTCTGGTGTGTGTCTGGGTGTTTGGAGTGTGTCTGGGTGTTTGGAGTGTGTCTGGGTGTTTGGAGTGTGTTTGGAGTGTGTCTGGGTGTTTGGAGTGTGTCTAGGTGTTTGGAGTGTGTCTGGGTTTTTGGAGTGTGTCTGGAGTGTGTTTGGAGTGTGTTTGGGATTTTGGAGTGTGTTTGGAGTGTTTCTGGATGTTTGAAGTGTGCATGGGTGTCTGGAGTGTGTTTGGAGTGTGTCTGGGTGTTTGGAGTGTGCCTGGATGTTTGAAGTGTGCCTGGGTGTCTTGAGTATGTTTGGAGTGTGTCTGGGTGTTTGGAGTGTGTCTAGGTGTTTGGAGTGTGTCTGGGTGTTTGGAGTGTGTTTGGAGTGTGCCTGGGTGTTTGTAATGTGTCTGGGTGTCTGGAGTGTGTTTTGAGTGTGTCTGGGTGTTTGTAGTGTGTCTGGGTGTTTGGAGTGTGTCTGGGTGTTTGGAGTGTGTCTAGATGTTTGGAGTGTGTCTGGGTTTTGGAGTGTGTCTGGGTGTTTGGAGTGTGTCTAGGTGTTTGGAGTGTGTTTGGGTGTTTGGATTGTGTCTGGGTGTTTGGAGTGTGTTTGGGTTTTGGAGTGTGTCTGGGTGTTTGGAGTGTGCCTGGGTGTTTGGAGTGTGCCTGGGTGTTTGGGGTGTGTCTGGGTGTTTGGAATGTGCCTGGGTGTTTGGAGTGTGTTTGGAGTGTGCCTGGATGTTTAAAGTGTGCATGGGTGTTTGGAGTGTATTTGGAGTGTGTCTGGGTGTTTGGAGCGTGTTTGGAGTGTGCCTGGATGTTTGAAGTGTGTCTGTGTGTCTGGAGTGTGTCTGGGTGTTTGGAGTGTGTCTGGGTGTTTGGAGTGTGTTTGGAGTGTGCCTGGATGTTTGAAGTGTGTCTGTGTGTCTGGAGAGTGTCTGTGTTTTTGGAGTGTGTCTGGGTGTCTGGAGTGTGTCTGGAGTGTGTTTTGAGTGTGTCTGGTGTTTGTAGTGTGTCTGGGTGTTTGGAGTTTGTCTGGGTGTTTGGAGTGTGTCTATATGTTTTGAGTGTGTCTGGGTTTTTGGTGTGTGTCTGGGTGTTTGGAGTGTGTCTAGGTGTTTGGAGTGTGTTTGGGTGTTTGGAGTGTGTCTGGGTGTTTGGAGTGTGTTTGGGTTTTTGGAGTGTGTCTGGGTGTTTGGAGTGTGTCTGGGTGTTTGGAGTGTGTTTAGGTGTTTGGAGTGTGTTTGGGTGTTTGGAGTGTGTCTGGGTGTTTGGAGTGTGTTTGTGTTTTTGGAGTGTGTCTGCGTGTTTGGAGTGTGTCTGGGTTTTTGGAGTGTGTCTGGAGTGTGTTTGGAGTGTGTTTGGGTTTTTGGAGTGTGTTTGTTTTTGGATTGTGTCTGGGTGTTTGGAGTGTGTCTGGGTGTTTGGAGTGTGTCTAGGTGTTTGGAGTGTGTCTGGGTTTTGGAGTGTGTCTGGGTGTTTGGAGTGTGTCTAGGTGTTTGGAGTGTGTCTGGGTTTTTGGAGTGTGTCTAGGTGTTTGGAGTGTGTCTGGGTTTTTGGAGTGTGTCTAGGTGTTTGGAGTGTGTCTGGGTGTTTGGAGTGTGTCTAGGTGTTTGGAGTGTGTCTGGGTTTTGGAGTGTGTCTGGGTGTTTGGAGTGTGTCTAGGTGTTTGGAGTGTGTCTGGGTTTTTGGAGTGGGTCTGGGTGTTTGGAGTGTGCATGTGTGTCTGGAGTGTGTCTGGGTTTTTGGAGTGTGTCTGGGTGTTTGGAGTCTGTCTGGGTGTTTGGAGTGTGTTTGGAGTGTGTCTAGGTGTTTGGAGTGTGTCAGGGTTTTTGAAGTGTGTCTGGAGTGTGTTTGGAGTGTGTTTGACATTTTGGAGTGTGTTTGGAGTGTGCCTGGATGTTTGAATTGTGCATGGGTGTCTGGAGTGTGTTTGGAGTGTGTCTGGGTGTTTGGAGTGTGTCTGGGTGTTTGGAGTGTGTCTAGGTGTTTTTAGTGTGTCTGGGTTTTTGGAGTGTGTCTGGGTGTTTGGAGTGTGTCTGGGTGTTTGGAGTGTGTCTGGGTGTTTGGAGTGTGTCTGGGTTTTGGAGTGTGTCTGGGTGTTTGGAGTGTGTCTGGGTGTTTGGAGTGTGTCTGGGTGTTTGTGTGTTTGGAGTGTGTCTGGGTGTTTGGAGTGTGTCTAGGTGTTTGGAGTGTGTTTGGGTTTTGGAGTGTGTCTAGGTGTTTGGAGTGTGTTTGGGTTTTGGTGTAGGTGTTTGGAGTGTGTTTGGGTGTTTGGAGGTGTCTGGGTGTTTGGAGTGTGTTTGGAGTGTGTCTGGGTGTTTGGAGTGTGCCTGGATGTTTGGAAGTGTGCCTGGGTGTCTTGAGTATGTTTGGAGTGTGTCTGGGTGTTTGGAGTGTGTCTAGGTGTTTGGAGTGTGTCTGGGTGTTTGGAGTGTGTTTGTTTGGAGTGTGCCTGGGTGTTTGTTGTGTGTTTGGGTGTCTGGTGTCTGTGTTTGGAGTGTGTCTGGGTGTGTTTGGAGTGTGTCTGGGTGTTTGGAGTGTGTCTGTGTTTGGAGTGTGTTTGGGTTTTGGAGTGTGTCTGGGTGTTTGGAGTGTGTCTAGGTGTTTGGAGTGTGTTTGGGTCAGGTTTGGAGTGTGTCTGGGTGTTTGGAGTGTGTTTGGGTGTTTGGAGTGTGTCTGGGTGTTTGGAGTGTGTGCCTGGGTGTTTGGAGTGTGTCTGGGTGTTTGGGGTGTGTCTGGGTGTTTGGAATGTGCCTGGGTGTTTGGAGTGTGTTTGGAGTGTGCCTGGATGTTTAAAGTGTGCATGGGTGTTTGTATTTGGAGTGTGTCTGGGTGTTTGGAGCGTTTTGGAGTGTGCCTGGATGTTTGAAGTGTGTCTGTGTGTCTGGAGTGTGTCTGGGTGTTTGGAGTGTGTCTGGGTGTTTGGAGTGTGTTTGGAGTGTGCCTGGATGTTTGAAGTGTGTCTGTGTGTCTGGAGAGTGTCTGTGTTTTTGGAGTGTGTCTGGGTGTCTGGAGTGTGTCTGGAGTGTGTTTTGAGTGTGTCTGGGTGTTTGTAGTGTGTCTGGGTGTTTGGAGTTTGTCTGGGTGTTTGGAGTGTGTCTATATGTTTTGAGTGTGTCTGGGTTTTTGGTGTGTGTCTGGGTGTTTGGAGTGTGTCTAGGTGTTTGGAGTGTGTTTGGGTGTTTGGAGTGTGTCTGGGTGTTTGGAGTGTGTTTGGGTTTTTGGAGTGTGTCTGGGTGTTTGGAGTGTGTCTGGGTGTTTGGAGTGTGTTTAGGTGTTTGGAGTGTGTTTGGGTGTTTGGAGTGTGTCTGGGTGTTTGGAGTGTGTCTGGGTTTGGAGTGTGTCTGGGTGTTTGGAGTGTGTCTAGGTGTTTGGAGTGTGTTTGAGTGTTTGGAGTGTGTCTGGGTGTTTGGAGTGTGTCTAGGTGTTTGGAGTGTGTTTGGGTTTTGGAGTGTGGCTAGGTGTTTGGAGTGTGTTTGGGTGTTTCGAGTATGTCTAGGTGTTTGGAGTGTGTTTGGGTGTTTGGAGTGTGTCTGGGTGTTTGGAGTGTGTCTAGGTGTTTGGAGAGAGTTTTGGTTTTTGGAGTGTGTCTGGGTGTTTGGAGTGTGTCTGGGTGTTTGGAGTGTGTCTGGGTGTTTGGAGTGTGCCTGGATGTTTGAAGTGTGCCTGGGTGTCTGGAGTATGGTTGGAGTGTGTCTGGGTGTTTGGAGTGTGTCTAGGTGTTTGGAGTGTGTCTGGGTGTTTGGAGTGTGTTTGGAGCGTGCCTGGGTGTTTGGAGTGTGTCTGGGTGTCTGGAGTGTGTTTGGAGTGTGTCTAGGTGTTTGGAGTGTGTTTGGGTGTTTGGAGTGTGTCTGGGTGTTTGAAGTGTGTCTGGGTGTTTGGAGTGTGTCTTGGTGTTTGGAGTGTGTCTGGGTGTTTGAAATGTGTCTAGATGTTTGGAGTGTGTCTGGGTGTTTGGAGTGTGTCTAGGTGTTTGGAGTGTGTCTGGGTGTTTGGAGTGTGTTTGGAGTGTGCCTGGGTGTTTGGAGTGTGTCTGGGTGTCTGGAGTGTGTTTGGAGTGTGTCTAGGTGTTTGGAGTGTGTTTGGGTGTTTGGAGTGTCTCTGGGTGTTTGGAGTGTGTCTGGGTGTTTGGAGTGTGTCTGGGTGTTTGGAGTGTGTTTGGAGTGTGCCTGGATGTTTAAAGTGTGCATGGGTGTTTGGAGTGTGTTTGGAGTGTGTCTGGGTGTTTGGAGTGTGTTTGGAGTGTGCCTGGATGTTTGAAGTGTGTCTGTGTGTCTGGAGTGTGTCTGGGTGTTTGGAGTGTCTCTGGGTGTTTGGAGTGTGTCTGGGTGTTTGGAGTGTGCCTGGGTGTTTGGAGTGTGTTTGGAGTGTGTCTGGGTGTTTGGAGTGTGTTTGGAGTGTGCCTGGATGTTTGAAGTGTGTCTGCGTGTCTGGAGTGTGTCTGGGTGTTTGGAGTGTGTCTGGGTGTCTGGAGTGTGTCTGGTTGTTTGGAGTGTGTCTAGGTGTTTGGTGTGTGTCTGGGTGTTTGGAGTGTGTCTGGGTGTTGGGAGTGTGTCTGGGTGTTTGGAGTGTGCCTGGGTGTTTGGAGTGTGTTTGGGTGTTTGGAGTGTGTCTAGGTGTTTGGAGTGTGTCTGGGTGTTTGGAGTGTGTCTGGGTGTTTGGAGTGTGCCTGGGTGTTTGGAGTGTGTCTGGGTGTTTGGAGTGTTCCTGGGTGTTTGGAGTGTGTCTGGGTGTTTGGAGTGTGCCTGGGTGTTTGGAGTGTGTTTGGAGTGTGCCTGGATGTTTAAAGTGTGCATGGGTGTTTGGAGTGTATTTGGAGTGTGTCTGGGTGTTTGGAGCGTGTCTGGGTGTTTGGAGTGTGTCTAGGTGTTTGGAGTGTGTCTGGGTGTTTGGAGTGTGCCTGGGTGTTTGGAGTGTGTTTGGGTGTTTGGAGTGTGTCTGGGTGTTTGAAGTTTGTGGTTTAGGGAGGCTCCTTGTGTATGTGTGCACATCTGATCCTGTTTACCAGGCAACATCAACAGAAGTCATGTATATAATAGCATTCACCTGTCTGCCCTCTTCCATTGCTGTTATACATTAAACATAATATGCTTTTAAATGTATCTCTGAACAGTAGCCAGGAGTCATCTGTGGGTCTGGGTTCTGTGGTTCTGGGTTCTGTCTCGTAACTAGTGACAATTAAGGTTCATTGTTGAACAAACCTTAAAAATCTAAGACCTTTTTCCTAGTGCTCAGAAAAAAAGCATACGATGGAGTGAGTGAGAAAAGTACATGTCAGACTATATGGAAAGTAGCTACTGTATCTGTAGACCTTGTTCTATATTGTGTTAGGGTTAGGGTTTGGGTAGTATAAGACAGACTATATGGAAAGTAGCTACTGTATCAGTAGACCTTATTCTACATTGGGTTAGGGTTAGGGACCCTGCTGGAGGATGTGCCAAGAAACCATGGGAAATCCCTGTCTCCACGGTTACAGTGAAACGATCATGTTCTCCAGTGAAAGAGTCCAGGGAGAGGAGATCAAAAGAACAGCAAGAGATGGACATCTGATAAATATATTCAGGCCTGCTGAGATGGCTCCTTCACAGCTGTAACAGAGACCATTAAACTAGGAAGATCACTGCTCTGGACTGACTAGGGCAGTAGAGCTCATTAATTGTATTGATGTGGCTTTGGAATATTTCTGGCTAAAAATCACAATGGGTAGCATTTATCAACGTAGCTGTAAGAAACAGATGTGATTTGGGCTATGAAACACACATTTCATGGCCTTCTGGAGTAGCAATTGGTTCAGTTGGTGTGTGTTGTCTTTACGTTTGTGTTGTATTACTTTATGTTTCAGAAGTGTTGTGTGTTGTCTTTACGTTTGTGTTGTATTACTTTATATTTCAGTATTGTTGTGTGTTGTCTTTACGTTTGTGTTTTATTACTTTATGTTTCAGTAGTGTTGTGTGTTGTCTTTCCAGTTGTATTACATTATGTTTCATTATTGTTGTGTGTTGTCTTTCGGGTTGTTTTGTATTGTATTATGTTTCAGTTTTGTTGTGTGTTGTCTTTACAGTTGTATTACTTTATGTTTCAGCAGTGGTTTGTGTTGCCTTTACGGTGCTATTACATTATGTTTCAGTAGTGTTGTGTGTTGTCTTTACAGTTGCATTACATTATGTTTCAGACTTTCAGTATTGTTGTTTGTTGTCTTTACGGTTGCGTTTTATTGCATTATTTTTCAGTATTGTTGTGTGTTGTCTTTACGGTTGTATTACATTATGTTTCAGTATTGTGTGTTGTCTTTACGGTTGTATTACATTATGTATTGGTATTGTTGTGTGTTGTCTACAGTTGTATTACAATATGTTTCAGTAGTGTTGTGTGTTGTCTTTACGGTTGTATTACATTTATTATGTTTCAGTATTGTTGTGTGTTGTCTTTACGGTGCTATTACATTATGTTTCAGTAGTGTTCTGTGTTGTCTTTACAGTTGTATTACTTTGTGTTTCAGTTTTGTTGTGTGTTGTCTTTATGGTTGTATTACATTATGTTTTAGCCAGGATGTGTGTTGTCTTTACGGTTGTTTTACATTATGTTTCAGTAGTGTTGTGTGTTGTGTTTACGGTTGTATTACATTATGTATTGGTATTGTTGTGTTTTGTCTACAGTTGTATTACATTATGTTTCAGTAGTGTTGTGTGTTGTCTTTACAGTTGTATTACTTTGTGTTTCAGTTTTGTTGTGTGTTGTCTTTACGGTTGTATTACATTATGTTTCAGCCGGGTTGTGTCTTGTCTTTACAGTTGTATTACATTATGTTTCAGACTTTCAGTAGTGTTGTGTGTTGTCTTTACGGTTGTGTTTCATTGCATTATGTTTCAGTATTGTTGTGTGTTGTCTTTATGGTTGTATTACATTATGTTTCAGTAGTGTTTTGTGTTGTCTTTACGGTTGTTTTACATTATGTTTCAGTTGTGTTGTGTGTTGTCTTTATGGTTGTATTACATTATGTTTCAGTTGTGTTGTGTGTTGTCTTTACGGTTGTATTACATTATGTTTCAGTAGTGTGTGTGTGTTGTCTTTACGGTTGTTTTACATTACGTTTCAGTAGTGCTGCGTGTTGTCTTTACTGTTGTATTACATTATGTTTCAGACTTTTAGTAGTGTTGTGTTACGGTTGTATTACATTATGTTTCAGTATTATTGTATGTTGTCTTTACAGTTGTATTACTTTATGTTTCAGCAGTGGTGTGTGTTGTCTTTACGGTTGTTTTACATTATGTTTCAGTAGGTGTTGTGTGTTGTCTTTAAGGTGGTTGTATTACAATATGTTTCAGTAGTGTTGTGTGTTGTCTTTACAGTTGTATTACATTATGTTTCAGACTTTCAGTAGTGTTGTGTGTTGTCTTTTCTGTTGTATTACATTATGTTTCAGAATTTCAGTTATGTTGTGTGTTGTCTTTACGGTTGTGTTTTATTGCATTATGTTTCAGTATTGTTGTTTGTTGTCTTTAAGGTGTTTGTATTACAACATGTTTCAGTAGTGTTTGTTGTCTTTACGGTTGTATTACATTATGTTTCAGTATTTTTGTGTGTTGTCTTTACGGTTGTATTACATTATGTTTCAGTATTATTGTATGTTGTCTTTACAGTTGTATTACTTTATGTTTCAGCAGTGGTGTGTGTTGTCTTTACGGTTGTTTTACTTTATGTTTCAGTAGTGTTGTGTGTTGTCTTTAAGGTGGTTGTATTACAACATGTTTCAGTAGTGTTACGTGTTGTCTTTACAGTTGTATTACATTATGTTTCAGACTTTCAGTAGTGTTGTGTGTTGTCTTTACGGTTGTGTTTTATTGCATTATGTTTCAGTATTGTTGTGTGTTGTGTTTACGGTTGTATTACATTATGTTTCAGTATTTTTGTGTGTTGTCTTTACGGTTGTATTACATTACGTTTCAGTTGTGTTGTGTGTTGTCTTTACGGTTGTGTTACATTATGTTTCAGTAGTGTTGTGTGTTGTCTTTACGGTTGTATTACATTATGTTTCAGTATTGTTGTTTGTTGTCTTTCTGGTTGTATTACATTATGTTTCAGCAGTGTTTTGTGTTGCGTTTCAGAGCTGCAGCAGTTCAAAGGCGTTCGACGGTATGAGCTGGATCGGTCATGCTGTTTCAGTGCTCTGTTATTGGATGAAGAAAGGGGCCGTCTCTTTGTGGGTTCCCGCAACTTCCTGTTGTCACTCAGCCTGGAGGACATCGCCAAGCAGGAGCACAAGGTCAGTCAGCAGTGATTTGGGATTTACATATACAACCTTCCTTCTAATATATATACCCTGTAACAGACCAAACACTTCACCTTTTACCTCAAGCTTCACACGCTTGGTTTGTTTCTTCTATTTGAAATGTGAGTTTAGGTTGTTACGGTGTGTTGGTTGTAGTTGTTCAGGTTTTTTGGTTTTAGGTGTTCAGGTGCGTTGGTTTTAGTTGTTCTGGTCTGTTGGTTTTAGTTGTTCAGGGCCGGTATGTATAAAGCCGCTCAGAGTAATTTTTTTGTCTTAAGTGTGTCAAAATTCTAAGAATGACGTGATTTTATTCTTATTCTTAAGAATAAGTGTGATTCATAAAGGTTCCTAAGTGTTAAGACTAGGTCTCTACTAGTTTTTCTCTAGTCGTTAACCTTGTCTTGCTTGTGGTCGCATGCTATTTATTTCAACGCTACTTGTGGATTCCCCACTCTACTGTGGCAGCAGAGATGATGAAGATGAAAATGATGGCCTTCCTCCCTCTGAAATATCCTTGAGAATGGAGGCCTTTCTGTGATTGGTGTGGGGATATACTGCGCCTCCATCCTGATGCCTGATGTCTACACTGACCCTGACCTTTGACCTGTGTTTCAGATCTACTGGCCGGCCCCAGTAGATTGGAGGGAGGAGTGTAACTGGGCAGGAAAGGATATCAATGTGAGTAACTGCTTATTATAATGAAGTGTGTGTGCGTGTGCGTGTGCTTGTGTGTGTGTGTGTGGAAAACAGAACACAAGTATATTTTATGAAGTATAGACTGTGTGTCACACACACACACACAACCTCACTCTTGACCCTAACTATAGTGCTGTGTGTGTGTAGCCTAGATGATTTCAGGACTACACACACACACACCGTGACCTCTGACCCTAATTATAGTGCAGTGTGTTCCTACAGGGAGTGGCCTGATTGGACAGGGAGGAAAAAGGTTACTGTGAAACGGCTTTTCACTTTTTTTCTTTCACTTCTCCTCTCTCCTCTCCTCTGTCTCTCCTCTCCTCTGTCTCTCCTTTCTCCTCTCTCCTCTCCTCTGTCTTTCCTCTCTCCTCTCCTCTGTCTCTCCTCTCCTCTGTCTCTCCTTTCTCCTCTCTCCTCTCCTCTGTCTTTCCTCTCTCCTCTGTCTCTCCTCTCTCCTCTCTCTCTCCTCTTTCCTCTCTCCTCTCCTCTGTCTCTCCTCTCCTCTGTCTCTCCTCTCCTCTGTCTCTCCTCTCTCCTCTCTCTCTCCTCTCTTCTCTCTCCTCTCTCTGTCTCTCCTCTCTCCTCTCCTCTGTCTCTCCTCTCCTCTGTCTCTCCTCTCCTCTGTCTCTCCTCTCTCCTCTCTCTCTCCTCTCTTCTCTCTCCTCTACTCTGTCTCTCCTCTCTCCTCTCCTCTGTCTCTCCTCTCCTCTGTCTCTCCTCTCTCCTCTGTCTCTCCTCTCCTCTGTCTCTCCTCTCCTCTCCTCTGTCTCTCCTCTCCTCTGTCTCTCCTCTCTCCTCTGTCTTTCTCTCTCTCCTCTCCTCTGTCTCTCCTCTCCTCTGTCTCTCCTCTCCTCTCTCTCTCCTCTCTCCTCTCTCCTCTACTCTGTCTCTCCTCTCTCCTCTCCTCTGTCTCTCCTCTCTACTCTGGCTCTCTTCTCCTCTCTACTCTGTCTCTCCAAATCGTTTGACCTGCAGTCATCCTCAAATTGTAGCTTTGGTGACAGGTTGAATGGCAACATAATGGGTCAGCTTAACTGTCTGTCTAGTATGTTTTCTGTGATGTGGCTTCCCTCCACTCAATCTCCAGCATCCTGCCATCTCACCTTGGTTAGGACTCTAACCCTAACTCTAACCCTAATTCTAACCCTAACTCCAACCCTAACTCCAACTCTAACTTTAACCCTAACCCTAACCCTAACTCTAACTCTAACCCTAACTCTAACCCTAACTCTAACCCTAACCCTAACTCTAACTCTAACCCTAACCCTAACTCTAACCCTAACCCCCCAGCCAATCTCCAGCATCCTGCCAGGAACCAACTTGGTTAGGAACTTTATTAAAGGAGTTTCCTTGATGGCTTCTCCCATCTACTTCTGAAAGAGCTCTATTGTACTGTCAGTGTGTCACTCTCTCAATACTGCATTCAGAGAAGGAGAGGTAGAGAGAGGTAGAGAGAGGTAGAGAGAGTGACAGGGGGAGAGAGGTAGAGAGGGAGAGAGACAGGGGGAGGGAGGTAGAGAGGGAGAGAGAGAGAGAGAGGGGGAGAGAGATAGAGAGGGAGAGTGACAGGGGGAGAGAGGTAGAGAGGGAGAGAGACAGGGGGAGGGAGGTAGAGAGGGGAGAGAGAGAGAGAGGGGGAGAGAGATAGAGAGGGAGAGTGACAGGGGGAGAGAGGGAGAGAGGGAGAGTGACAGGGGGAGGGAGGTAGAGAGGGAGAGAGAGAGAGAGAGAGACAGGGGGAGAGAGGTAGAGAGAGGTAGAGAGGGAGAGTGACAGGGGGAGAGAGGTAGAGAGAGGTAGAGAGGGAGAGTGACAGGGGGAGAGAGGTGGAGAGGGAGTGAGAGAGGTAGAGAGAGGTAGAGAGGTAGAGAGAGGTAGAGAGAGGTAGAGAGAGGTAGAGAGGTAGAGAGGGAGAGAGGGGGAGAGGGAGAGAGGGAGAGTGACAGGGGGAGAGAGGTAGAGAGGGAGTGAGAGAGGTAGAGAGGTAGAGAGAGGTAGAGAGGGAGTGAGAGAGGTAGAGAGGTAGAGCGAGGTAGAGAGGTAGAGAGAGGTAGAGAGAGGTAGAGAGGTAGAGAGGGAGAGAGGGGGAGAGGGAGAGTGGGAGGGAGGTTGGGGGAGGGAGGTAGAGAATAAGAGAGAGGCTTGAGGTTTGAATTACCTTTTGGGTCTAGGAACTCACATGCCCGTAAAACATCATAAACAAAACACCAAAATTAAAGAGCATTCAAAAAAACAAACACCAAAATTAAGAACATTCTTAAAACCAAACTACAAAATTCAAGAAACATTCTGAAAAACTAAACATCACGAACAAGAATCTTCAAAAATTCACCACCAAATCTTCCTCCACAGTGACTGCACATAGTAGCCCTTGTATGGCCCAAATACTCATGAACAGATCAATGTTTCTCACTAGTTTGTAATAAGCTCAACACGTAACCTGGCTGCCAGCGTCCCCATGAGCACCAACCACGTCAACAGATCCCTGTCCCTGAATGCAGTTCTTCCGCGCCAACCAAATTGCCAATATGGCTGCCCCTGACACAACATTCAGTAAGACCACTACACCTCTATGATTAAAACTGTATTTGGGTCCAAATATAAACAATTGTCCTGCTCTCTGGTCCTGGTCCCATTGTGTCCAGCCTCCCTGGTCCCTGGTCCCATTGTGTCCAGCCTCTCTGCTCTCTGGTCCTGGGTCCCATTGTGTCCAGCCTCTCTGGTCCTGGTCCCATTGTGTCCAGCCTCTCTGGTCCTGGTCCCATTGTGTCCAGCCTCTCTGCTCTCTGGTCCTGGTCCCATTGTGTCCAGCCTCTCTGGTCCTGGTCCCATTGTGTCCTACCTCCCTGCTCTCTGGTCCTGGTCCCATTGTGTCCAGCCTCTCTGGTCCTGGTCCCATTGTGTCCAGCCTCTCTGGTCCTGGTCCCATTGTGTCCAGCCTCTCTGGTCCTGGTCCCATTGTGTCCAGCCTCCCTGGTCCTGGTCCCATTGTGTCCTACCTCCCTGCTCTCTGGTCCTGGTCCCATTGTGTCCAGCCTCCCTGGTCCTGGTCCCATTATGTCCAGCCTCTCTGCTCTCTGGTCCTGGTCCCATTGTGTCCAGCCTCTCTGGTCCTGGTCCCATTGTGTCCTGCCTCTCTGCTCTCTGGTCCTGGTCCCATTGTGTCCAGCCTCTCTGCTCTCTGATCCTGGTCCCATTGTGTCCAGCCTCCCTGGTCCTGGTCCCATTGTGTCCAGCCTCTCTGCTCTCTGGTCCTGGGTCCCATTGTGTCCAGCCTCCCTGCTCTCTGATCCTGGTCCCATTGTGTCCAGCCTCTCTGCTCTCTGATCCTGGTCCCATTGTGTCCAGCCTCTCTGCTCTCTGGTCCTGGTCCCATTGTGTCCAGCCTCTCTGCTCTCTGGTCCTGGTCCCATTGTGTCCAGCCTCTCTGCTCTCTGATCCTGGTCCCATTGTGTCCAGCCTCTCTGCTCTCTGGTCCTGGTCCCATTGTGTCCAGCCTCTCTGCTCTCTGGTCCTGGTCCCATTGTGTCCAGCCTCTCTGCTCTCTGGTCCTGGTCCCATTGTGTCCAGCCTCTCTGCTCTCTGGTCCTGGTCCCATTGTGTCCAGCCTCTCTGCTCTCTGGTCCTGGGTCCCATTGTGTCCAGCCTCCCTGCTCTCTGGTCCTGGTCCCATTGTGTCCAGCCTCTCTGCTCTCTGGTCCTGGTCCCATTGTGTCCAGCCTCTCTGCTCTCTGGTCCTGGTCCCATTGTGTCCAGCCTCCCTGGTCCTGGTCCCATTGTGTCCAGCCTCTCTGCTCCCTGGTCCTGGTCCCATTGTGCCCAGCCTCCCTGGTCCTGGTCCCATTGTGTCCTACCTCCCTGCTCTCTGATCCTGGTCCCATTGTGTCCAGCCTCTCTGCTCTCTGGTCCTGGGTCCCATTGTGTCCAGCCTCTCTGCTCTCTGATCCTGGTCCCATTGTGTCCAGCCTCTCTGCTCTCTGGTCCTGGGTTCCATTGTGTCCAGCCTCTCTGGTCCTGGTCCCATTGTGTCCAGCCTCTCTGCTCTCTGGTCCCATTGTGTCCAGCCTCCCTGCTCTCTGATCCTGGTCCCATTGTGTCCAGCCTCTCTGGTCCTGGTCCCATTGTGTCCAGCCTCTCTGGTCCTGGTCCCATTGTGTCCAGCCTCTCTGCTCTCTGGTCCCTGGTCCCATTGTGTCCAGCCTCTCTGCTCTCTGATCCTGGTCCCATTGTGTCCAGCCTCTCTGGTCCTGGGTCCCATTGTGTCCAGCCTCTCTGCTCTCTGATCCTGGTCCCATTGTGTCCAGCCTCTCTGCTCTCTGGTCCTGGTCCCATTGTGTCCAGCCTCTCTGGTCCTGGTCCCATTGTGTCCAGCCTCTCTCGTCCTGGTCCCATTGTGTCCAGCCTCTCTGGTCCTGGTCCCATTGTGTCCAGCCTCTCTGGTCCTGGTCCCATTGTGTCCAGCCTCTCTGGTCCTGGTCCCATTGTGTCCAGCCTCCCTGCTCTCTGATCCTGGTCCCATTGTGTCCAGCCTCCCTGCTCTCTGATCCTGGTCCCATTGTGTCCTACCTCCCTGCTCTCTGATCCTGGTCCCATTGTGTCTAGCCTGCTCCTGTCCCTCTCTGGTCCTGGTCCCATTGTGTCTAGCCTCCTGCTCTCTGATCCTGGTCCCATTGTGTCCAGCCTCTCTGCTCTCTGATCCTGGTCCCATTGTGTCCAGCCTCTCTGCTCTCTGGTCCTGGGTCCCATTGTGTCCAGCCTCTCTGCTCTCTGGTCCCATTGTGTCCAGCCTCTCTGCTCTCTGGTCCTGGTCCCATTGTGTCCAGCCTCTCTGCTCTCTGGTCCTGGTCCCATTGTGTCCAGCCTCCCTGGTCCTGGTCCCATTGTGCCCAGCCTCTCTGGTCCTGGTCCCATTGTGTCCAGCCTCTCTGCTCTCTGGTCCTGGTCCCATTGTGTCCTACCTCCCTGCTCTCTGGTCCTGGGTCCCATTGTGTCCAGCCTCTCTGCTCTCTGATCCTGGTCCCATTGTGTCCAGCCTCCCTGCTCTCTGATCCTGGTCCCATTGTGTCCTACCTCCCTGCTCTCTGATCCTGGTCCCATTGTGTCTAGCCTCCCTGCTCTCTGGTCCTGGTCCCATTGTGTCTAGCCTCCCTGCTCTCTGATCCTGGTCCCATTGTGTCCAGCCTCTCTGCTCTCTGATCCTGGTCCCATTGTGTCCAGCCTCTCTGCTCTCTGATCCTGGTCCCATTGTGTCCAGCCTCTCTGCTCTCTGGTCCTGGGTCCCATTGTGTCCAGCCTCTCTGCTCTCTGGTCCCATTGTGTCCAGCCTCTCTGCTCTCTGGTCCCATTGTGTCCAGCCTCTCTGCTCTCTGGTCCTGGTCCCATTGTGTCCAGCCTCTCTGCTCTCTGGTCCTGGTCCCATTGTGTCCAGCCTCCCTGGTCCTGGTCCCATTGTGCCCAGCCTCTCTGGTCCTGGTCCCATTGTGTCCAGCCTCTCTGCTCTCTGGTCCTGGTCCCATTGTGTCCAGCCTCTCTGCTCTCTGGTCCTGGTCCCATTGTGTCCAGCCTCTCTGCTCTCTGGTCCTGGTCCCATTGTGTCCAGCCTCCCTGGTCCTGGTCCCATTGTGCCCAGCCTCTCTGGTCCTGGTCCCATTGTGTCCAGCCTCTCTGCTCTCTGGTCCTGGTCCCATTGTGTCCTACCTCCCTGCTCTCTGGTCCTGGGTCCCATTGTGTCCAGCCTCTCTGCTCTCTGATCCTGGTCCCATTGTGTCCAGCCTCTCTGCTCTCTGGTCCCATTGTGTCCAGCCTCTCTGCTCTCTGGTCCTGGTCCCATTGTGTCCAGCCTCCCTGCTCTCTGGTCCTGGTCCCATTGTGTCCTACCTCCCTGCTCTCTGGTCCTGGTCCCATTGTGTCCAGCCTCTCTGGTCCTGGTCCCATTGTGTCCAGCCTCTCTGGTCCTGGTCCCATTGTGTCCAGCCTCTCTGGTCCTGGTCCCATTGTGTCCAGCCTCTCTGGTCCTGGTCCCATTGTGTCCAGCCTCTCTGCTCTCTGGTCCTGGTCCCATTGTGTCTAGCCTCCCTGCTCTCTGGTCCTGGTCCCATTGTCTCCTGCCTCCCTGCTCTCTGGTCCTGGTCCCATTGTGTCCAGCCTCTCTGCTCTCTGGTCCTGGTCCCATTGTGTCCAGCCTCCTGGTCCCATTGTGTCCAGCCTCTCTGCTCTCTGGTCCTGGGTCCCATTGTGTCCAGCCTCCCTGCTCTCTGATCCTGGTCCCATTGTGTCCTACCTCCCTGCTCTCTGGTCCTGGTCCCATTGTGTCCAGCCTCTCTGCTCTCTGGTCCTGGTCCCATTGTGTCCAGCCTCTCTGCTCTCTGGTCCTGGTCCCATTGTGTCCAGCCTCTCTGCTCCTCGGTCATGGGCCTGTGTATTTCAGGTTTCAGCTGTTATTCCGTTGGGTTAAAAGGTCAACAAGGGCAGGATGTTACAGCAGGTTCTTGTTGTGTTTGTAACCATAGTCTTTTGTAGAACATTTCTATGCATGAGTGAGTGAACATTATGGGGGTGACAGGAAGAGGAGGTTCACTTGGCCTGGGTTCCCCTGCTATGAACCCGTCTGCTACCTTGTAGGTTTACTCCCTCTCTTCTCTTCTCCCTCTTTCTCCCTCTCTCTCCTCTCTTCTCCTCTCCTCTCTCCTCCTCTCTTCTCCTCTCCTCCAATACTCTTCTCTCCTCTCCTCTCCCTCTCCTCTTCTCTTCTCCTTTCTTCTCCTCTCTTCTCTCCTCTCCTCTCCTTTCTTCTCCTCTCCTCCTCTCTTCTCCTCTCCTCTCTCTCCTCTCTCTCCCTCTCTCTCCTCTCTCCTCCTCTCCTCTCCCTCTCCTCTTCTCTTCTCCTTTCTCCTCCTCTCTTCTCCTCTCCTCTCTTCCACTCTCCTCCTCTCTCCTCCTCTCTTCTCCTTTCTTCTCCTCTCTTCTCTCCTCTCTTCCTCTCCTCTCCTCTCTCCTCCTCTCTTCTCCTTCTCCTCTCTTCTCTCCTCTCTTCCTCTCCCTCTCCTCTCCCTCTCCTCTTCTCTTCTCCTTTCTTCTCCTCTCTTCTCTCCTCTCTTCCCCTCCTCTCCTCTCTCCTCCTCTCTCTCTCCTCTCTCCTCCTCTCCTCTCCCTCTCCTCTTCTCTCCTCCTCTCTCCTCCTCTCTTCTCCTCTCCTCTCTTCCACTCTCCTCTCCTCTCTTCTCTCCTCTCCTCTCCTCTCTTCTCTTCTCCTTTCTCCTCCTCTCTTCTCCTCTCCTCTCTTCCACTCTCCTCCTCTCTCCTCCTCTCTTCTCCTTTCTTCTCCTCTCTTCTCTCCTCTCTTCCACTCCTCTCCTCTCTCCTCCTCTCTTCTCCTTCTCCTCTCTTCTCTCCTCTCTTCCTCTCCTCTCCTCTCCCTCTCCTCTTCTCTTCTCCTTTCTTCTCCTCTCTTCTCTCCTCTCTTCCACTCCTCTCCTCTCTCCTCCTCTCTTCTCCTCTCTTCTCCTCTCTCCTCCTCTCCTCTCCCTCTCCTCTTCTCTCCTCCTCTCTCTCCTCCTCTCTCCTCTCTTCCCTCTCCTCTCCCTCTCTCTCCTCTCCTCCTCTTCTCCTCTCCTCTCTTCCACTCTCCTCTCCTCTCTCTCCTCTCCTCTCCTCTCTTCTCTTCTCCTTTCTCCTCCTCTCTTCTCCTCTCCTCTCTTCCCTCTCCTCCTCCTCCTCCTCTCTTCTCCTTTCTTCTCCTCTCTTCTCTCCTCTCTTCCCTCCTCTCCTCTCTCCTCCTCTCTTCTCCTTCTCCTCTCTTCTCTCCTCTCTTCCTCTCCTCTCCTCTCCCTCTCCTCTTCTCTTCTCCTTTCTTCTCCTCTCTTCTCTCCTCTCTTCCCTCCTCTCTCCTCTCTCCTCCTCTCTTCTCCTCTCTTCTCCTCTCTCCTCCTCTCCTCTCCCTCTCCTCTTCTCTCCTCCCTCTCTCCTCCTCTCTTCTCCTCTCCTCTCTTCCACTCTCCTCTCCTCTCTTCTCTCCTCTCCTCTCCTCTCTTCTCTTCTCCTTTCTCCTCCTCTCTTCTCCTCTCCTCTCTTCCACTCTCCTCCTCTCTCCTCCTCTCTTCTCCTTTCTTCTCCTCTCTTCTCTCCTCTCTTCCACTCCACTCCTCTCTCCTCCTCTCTTCTCCTTTCTTCTCCTCCACTCCTTTGCTCTTCTCTGGCATCTATGCAGAGCTGATTTGGCTTCCAGTGTTGACCAGGAATTCAATAAAATTCAAATAACAAAGCAAAGGGTGGTTGTGGACGTCAGAGAAAAGACAACAGAAGGGAACAAGAATAACAGTGAGGTGACGACAGCCCTAACCCTAACCCTAACCCTAAGTTAAAACCAAGGGCTGTTGTGGTCACGCTTGTACCAAAACCAGGGGCTGTTGTGGTCACGCTTGTACCAAAACCAGGGGCTGTTGTGGTCACGGCTCTACCAAAACCAGGGGCTGTGGTGGTCACGGCTCTACCAAAACCAGGGGCTGTGGTGGTCACGGATCTACCAAAACCAGGGGCTGTGGTGGTCACGGATCTACCAAAACCAGGGGCTGTTGTGGTCACGGCTCTACCAAAACCAGGGGCTGTGGTGGTCACGGATCTACCAAAACCAGGGGCTGTTGTGGTCACGGTTCTACCAAAACCAAGGGCTGTTGTGGTCACGGTTCTTCCAAAACCAGGGGCTGTTGCAAAAGTTAAGTGGGTGGTGTTTTTTTAACGTATGTGTTGTGTGTGTGTGTGTGTGTGTGTGTGTGTGTGTGTGTTGCAGACGGACTGTGTAAACTATGTAAAACTAGTTCACCACTACAACCGGACTCATCTGTACGCCTGTGGAACCGGGGCCTTCCATCCCACCTGCGCCTTCGTAGAGGTGGGACAGAAGATGGAGGTAAAACACACCGGCTCAAATGTCAGACAGATTCTATATATATATATATCCTCCACACATTAGTACACCTCTTGTGTCTGCACTATATATATATATATCCTCCACACATTAGTACACCTCTTGTGTCTGCACTATATATATATATATCCTCCACACATTAGTACACCTCTTGTGTCTGCACTATATATATATATATCCTCCACACATTAGTACACCTTTTGTGTCTGCACTATATATATATATATATATATCCTCCACACATTAGTACACCTCTTGTGTGTGCACTATATATATATATATATCCTCCACACATCAGTACACCTCTTGTGTCTGCACTATATATATATATATATCCTCCACATATTAGTACACCTCTTGTGTGTGCACTATATATATATATATATCCTCCACACATTAGTACACCTCTTGTGTCTGCACTATATATATATATATATCCTCCACACATTAGTACACCTCTTGTGTCTGCACTATATATATATATCCTCCACACATTAGTACACTTTTTGTGTGTGCACTATATATATATATATATATATATCCTCCACACATTAGTACACCTCTTGTGTGTGCACTATATATATATATCCTCCACACATTAGTACACCTCTTGTGTGTGCACTATATATATATATATATCCGCCACATATTAGTACACCTCTTGTGTGTGCACTATATATATATATCCTCCACTCATTAGTACACCTCTTGTGTGTGCACTATATATATATATATATCCTCCACACATTAGTACACCTCTTGTGTGTGCACTATATATATATATCCTCCACACATTAGTGCACTATATATATATATCCTCCACACATTAGTACACTTTTTGTGTGTGCACTATATATATATATATATATATCCTCCACACATTATTTTGTGTGTGTGCACTTGTGTGTGCACTATATATATATATCCTCCACACATTAGTACACTCTTGTGTGTATATATATATATATCCTCCACACATTAGTACACTTCTTGTGTCCACTCATTAGTACACTATATATATATATCCTCCACACATTAGTACACCTTTTGTGTGTGCACTATATAAATATATATATATCCTCCACACATTAGTACACCTCTTGCACTATATATATATATATATCCTGTCTTTTGTGTGTGCACTATATATATATATATATATATCCCCCACACATTAGTACACTTCTTGTGTCTGCACTATATATATATATATATCCTCCACACATTAGTACACCTCTTGTGTGCACTATATATATATATATCCTCCACACATTAGTACACCTCTTGTGTCTGCACTATATATATATATATATATATCCTCCACACATTAGTACACCTCTTGTGTGTGCACTATATATATATATATATATATCCTCCACACATTAGTACACCTCTTGTGTGTGCACTATATATATATATATCCTCCACACATTAGTACACCTCTTGTGTGTGCACTATATATATATATATATATCCATATATAGTACATCCACACATTAGTACACCTCTTGTGTGTGCATATATATATATATATATATCCTCCACACCTCTTGTGTGTGCACTATATATATATATCCTCCACACATTAGTACACCTCTTGTGTGTGCACTATATATATATATATATCCGCCACATATTAGTACACCTCTTGTGTGTGCACTATATATATATATATCCTCCACACATTAGTACACCTCTTGTGTGTGCACTATATATATATATATCCTCCACACATTAGTACACCTCTTGTGTGTGCACTATATATATATATATATCCTCCACACATTAGTACACCTCTTGTGTGTGCACTATATATATATATATCCTCCACACATTAGTACACCTCTTGTGTGTGCACTATATATATATATATATATCCTCCACACATTAGTACACCTCTTGTGTCTGCACTATATATATATATCCTCCACACATTAGTACACTTTTTGTGTGTGCACTATATAAATATATATATATCCTCCACACATTAGTACACCTCTTGTGTGTGCACTATATATATATATATATCCTCCACACATTAGTACACCTCTTGTGTGTGCACTATATATATATATATCCTCCACACATTAGTACACCTCTTGTGTGTGCACTATATATATATATATATATCCTCCACATATTAGTACACCTCTTGTGTGTGCACTATATATATATATATCCTCCACACATTAGTACACCTCTTGTGTGTGCACTATATATATATATATATATATCCTCCACACATTAGTACACCTCTTGTGTGTGCACTATATATATATATCCTCCACACATTAGTACACTTTTTGTGTGTGCACTATATATATATATATATATCCTCCACACATTAGTACACCTCTTGTGTCTGCACTATATATATATATATCCTCCACACATTAGTACACTTTTTGTGTGTGCACTATATATATATATATATCCTCCACACATTAGTACACCTCTTGTGTCTGCACTATATATATATATATCCTCCACACATTAATACACCTCTTGTGTCTGCACTATATATATATATATATATATATCCTCCACACATTAGTACACCTCTTGTGTGAGAACCCATTTAGCTGAGCTCCTGTTGCTTTATTCATGGTTGTTCACCCCTCTCTCCTCTCTCCTCTCTCTCTCCTCTTCTCTCTGTTTCTCAAACCTCTCTCCTCTTCTCTCCATTCATCCTAATGTGCAATATGAACCAGTGGGACAGGACACTCATATATATAAATGTAACCAGGATTCATACTCTTACAATATGAACCAGTGGGACAGGACACTCATATATATAAATGTAACCAGGATTCATACTCTTACAATATGAACCAGTGGGTCAGGACACTCATATATATAAATGTAACCAGGATTCATACTCTTACAATATGAACCAGTGGGTCAGGACACTCATATATATAAATGTAACCAGGATTCATACTCTTACAATATGAACCAGTGGGACAGGACACTCATATATATAAATGTAACCAGGATTCATACTCTTACAATATGAACCAGTGGGACAGGACACTCATATATATAAATGTAACCAGGATTCATACTCTTACAATATGAACCAGTAGGTCAGGATACTCATATATATAAATGTAACCAGGATTCATACTCTTACAATATGAACCAGTGGGACAGGACACTCATATATATAAATGTAACCAGGATTCATACTCTTACAATATGAACCAGTGGAACAGGACACTCATATATATAAATGTAACCAGGATTCATACTCTTACAATATGAACCAGTGGGACAGGACACTCATATATATAAATGTAACCAGGATTCATACTCTTACAATATGAACCAGTGGGACAGGACACTCATATAAATGTAACCAGGATTCATACTCTTACAATATGAACCAGTGGGTCAGGACACTCATATATATAAATGTAACCAAGATTCATACTCTTACAATATGAACCAGTGGGACAGGACACTCATGAACCAGTATATATAATGTAACCAGGATTCATACTCTTACAATATGAACCAGTGGGTAACCAGGATTCATACTCTTACAATATGAACCAGTGGGTCAGGACACTCATATATATAAATGTAACCAGGATTCATACTCTTACAATATGAACCAGTGGGACAGGACACTCATATATATAAATGTAACCAGGATTCATACTCTTACAATATGAACCAGTGGGGCAGGACACTCATATATATAAATGTAACCAGGATTCATACTCTTACAATATGAACCAGTGGGTCAGGACACTCATATATATACAAATGTAACCAGGATTCATACTCTTACAATATGAACCAGTGGGACAGGACACTCATATATATAAATGTAACCAGGATTCATACTCTTACAATATGAACCAGTGGGACAGGACACTCATATATATAAATGTAACCAGGATTCATACTCTTACAATATGAACCAGTGGGACAGGACACTCATATATATAAATGTAACCAGGATTCATACTCTTACAATATGAACCAGTGGGTCAGGACACTCATATATATAAATGTAACCAGGATTCATATATATACAAATGTAACCAGGATTCATACTCTTACAATATGAACCAGTGGGACAGGACACTCATATATATAAATGTAACCAGGATTCATACTCTTACAATATGAACCAGTGGGGCAGGACACTCATATATATAAATGTAACCAGGATTCATACTCTTACAATATGAACCAGTGGGTCAGGACACTCATATATATAAATGTAACCAGGATTCATACTCTTACAATATGAACCAGTGGGACAGGACACTCATATATATAAATGTAACCAGGATTCATACTCTTACAATATGAACCAGTGGGAACAGGACACTCATATATATAAATGTAACCAGGATTCATACTCTTACAATATGAACCAGTGGGACAGGACACTCATATATATAAATGTAACCAGGATTCATACTCTTACAATATGAACCAGTGGGTCAGGACACTCATATATATATACAAATGTAACCAGGATTCATACTCTTACAATATGAACCAGTGGGACAGGACACTCATATATATAAATGTAACCAGGATTCAAACAATATAACCAGTGGGACAGGATACTCATATATATTAACCAGGACAATATGAACCAGTGGGACAGGACACTCATATATATAAATGTAACCAGGACACTCATATATATAAATGTAACCAGGATTCATACTCTTACAATATGAACCAGTGGGACAGGACACTCATATATATAAATGTAACCAGGATTCATACTCTTACAATATGAACCAGTGGGACAGGACACTCATATATATAAATGTAACCAGGATTCATATATATGAACCTTACAATATGAACCAGTGGAACCAGGACACTCATATATATAAATGTAACCAGGATTCATACTCTTACAATATGAACCAGTGGAACAGGACACTCATATATATAAATGTAACCAGGATTCATACTCTTACAATATGAACCAGTGGGACAGGACACTCATATATATAAATGTAACCAGGATTCATACTCTTACAATATGAACCAGTGGGTCAGGGATTCATACTCAGGATATGAACCAGTCATATATATAAATGTAACCAGGATTCATACTCTTACAATATGAACCAGTGACAGGACACTCATATATATAAATGTAACAGGACACTCATATATATAAATGTAACCAGGATTCATACTCTTACAATATGAACCAGTGGGACAGGACACTCATATATATAAATGTAACCAGGATTCATACTCTTACAATATGAACCAGTGGGACAGGACACTCATATATATAAATGTAACCAGGATTCATACTCTTACAATATGAACCAGTGGGACAGGACACTCATATATATAAATGTAACCAGGATTCATACTCTTACAATATGAACCAGTGGGTCAGGACACTCATATATATAAATGTAACCAGGATTCATACTCTTACAATATGAACCAGTGGGTAACCAGGACAATATGAACCAGTCACTCATATATATAAATGTAACCAGGATTCATACTCTTACAATATGAACCAGTGGGACAGGACACTCATATATATAAATGTAACCAGGATTCATACTCTTACAATATGAACCAGTGGGACAGGACACTCAATATGAACCAGTGGGACAGGACACTCATATATATATAAATGTAACCAGGATTCATACTCTTACAATATGAACCAGTGGGACAGGACACTCATATATATAAATGTAACCAGGATTCATACTCTTACAATATGAACCAGTGGGACAGGACACTCATATATATAAATGTAACCAGGATTCATACTCTTACAAATGAATGAACCATATAAATGTAACCAGGATTCATACTCAATACAATATGAATATATATAAATGTAACCAGGATTCATACTCTTACAATATGAACCAGTGGGACCAGGACACTCAATATGAATATATATAAATGTAACCAGGATTCATACTCTTACAATATGAACCAGTGGGACAGGACACTCATATATATAAATGTAACCAGGATTCATACTCTTACAATATGAACCAGTGGGACAGGACACTCATATATATAAATGTAACCAGGATTCATACTCTTACAATATGAACCAGTGGGACAGGACACTCATATATATACAAATGTAACCAGGATTCATACTCTTACAATATGAACCAGTGGGACAGGACACTCATATATATAAATGTAACCAGGATTCATACTCTTACAATATGAACCAGTGGGACAGGACACTCATATATATAAATGTAACCAGGATTCATACTCTTACAATATGAACCAGTGGGACAGGACACTCTTACAATATGAACCAGTGGGACAGGACACTCATATATACCAGGATTCATACTCTTACAATATGAACCAGTGGGACAGGACACTCATAAATGTAACCAGGATTCATACTCTTACAATATGAACCAGTGGGACAGGACACTCATATATATAAATGTAACCAGGATTCATATAAATATGAACCAGGATTAAATGTAACCAGGATTCATACTCTTACAATATGAACCAGTGGGACAGGACACTCATATATATAAATGTAACCAGGATTCATACTCTTACAATATGAACCAGTGGGTCAGGACACTCATATATATAAATGTAACCAGGATTCATACTCTTACAATATGAACCAGTGACAGGACACTCATATATATAAATGTAACCAGGACAATATGAACCAGTGGGACAGGACACTCATATATATAAATGTAACCAGGATTCATACTCTTACAATATGAACCAGTGGGACAGGGTAACCAGGATTCACTACAATATATATATAAATGTAACCAGGATTCATACTCTTACAATATGAACCAGTGGGACAGGACACTCATATATATAAATGTAACCAGGATTCATACTCTTACAATATGAACCAGTGGGACAGGACACTCATATATATAAATGTAACCAGGATTCATACTCTTACAATATGAACCAGTGGGACAGGACACTCATATATATAAATGTAACCAGGATTCATACTCTTACAATATGAACCAGTGACAGGACACTCATATATATAAAACAGTGGGACAGGACACTCATATATATAAATGTAACCAGGATTCATACTCTTACAATATGAACCAGTGGGACAGGACACTCATATATATATATATAAATGTAACCAGGATTCATACTCTTACAATATGAACCAGTGGGACAGGACACTCATATATATAAATGTGAACCCAGGATCATATATATAAATATTCTCTTACAATATGAACCAGTGGGACAGGACACTCATATATATAAATGTAACCAGGATTCATACTCTTACAATATGAACCAGTGGGTAACCAGGACACTCATATATATAAATGTAACCAGGATTCATACTCTTACAATATGAACCAGTGGGACAGGACACTCATATATATAAATGTAACCAGGATTCATACTCTTACAATATGAACCAGTGGGTCAGGACACTCATATATATAAATGTAACCAGGATTCATACTCTTACAATATGAACCAGTGGGACAGGACACTCATATATATAAATGTAACCAGGATTCATACTCTTACAATATGAACCAGTGGGACACAGGACACTCTTACAATATGAACCAGTGGGACAGGACATATAATGTAACCAGGATTCATACTCTTACAATATGAACCAGTGGGACAGGACACTCATATATATAAATGTAACCAGGATTCATACTCTTACAATATGAACCAGTGGGACAGGACACTCATATATATAAATGTAACCAGGATTCATACTCTTACAATATGAACCAGTGGGACAGGACACTATATATATAAATGTAACCAGGATTCATACTCTTACAATATGAACCAGTGGGACAGGACACTCATATATATGTAACCAGGATTCATACTCTTACAATATGAACCAGTGGGTAACCAGGACACTGAACCAGTATATATAAATGTAACCAGGATTCATACTCTTACAATATGAACCAGTGACAGGACAGGACACTCATATATATAAATGTAACCAGGATTCATACTCTTACAATATGAACCAGTGGGACAGGACACTCATATATATAAATGTAACCAGGATTCATACTCTTACAATATGAACCAGTGGGACAGGACACTCAATAAATGAACCAGGATTCATACTCTTACAATATGGGACAGGACACTCATATATATAAATGTAACCAGGATTCATACTCTTACAATATGAACCAGTGGGACAGGACACTCATATATATAAATGTAACCAGGATTCATACTCTTACAATATGAACCAGTGGGACAGGACACTCATATATATAAATATGAACCATATAAATGTAACCAGGATTCATACTCTTACAATATGAACCAGTGGGACAGGACACTCATATATATAAATGTAACCAGGATTCATACTCTTACAATATGAACCAGTGGGACAGGACACTCATATATATAAATGTAACCAGGATTCATACTCTTACAATATGAACCAGTGGGTAACCAGGACACTCAATATGAACCAGTGGGACAGGACACTCATATATATAAATGTAACCAGGATTCATACTCTTACAATATGAACCAGTGGGACAGGACACTCATATATATAAATGTAACCAGGATTCATACTCTTACAATATGAACCAGTGGGACAGGACACTCATATATATAAATGTAACCAGGATTCATACTCTTACAATATGAACCAGTGGGTCAGGACACTCATATATATAAATGTAACCAGGATTCATACTCTTACAATATGAACCAGTGGGACAGGACACTCATATATATAAATGTAACCAGGATTCATACTCTTACAATATGAACCAGTGGGACAGGACACTCATATATATAAATGTAACCAGGATTCATACTCTTACAATATGAACCAGTGGGACAGGACACTCAATATGATATATATAAATGTAACCAGGATTCATACTCTTACAAATGAACCAGTGAACCAGTAACCAGGATTCATACTCTTACAATATGAACCAGTGGGACAGGACACTCATATATATAAATGTAACCAGGATTCATACTCTTACAATATGAACCAGTGGGACAGGACACTCATATATATAAATGTAACCAGGATTCATACTCTTACAATATGAACCAGTGGGACAGGACACTCATATATATAAATGTAACCAGGATTCATACTCTTACAATATGAACCAGTGGGACAGGACACATATATATAAATGTAACCAGGATTCATACTCTTACAATATGAACCAGTGGGACAGGACACTCATATATATAAATGTAACCAGGATTCATACTCTTACAATATGAACCAGTGGGACAGGACACTCATATATATAAATGTAACCAGGATTCATACTCTTACAATATGAACCAGTGGGACAGGACACTCATATATATAAATGTAACCAGGATTCATACTCTTACAATATGAACCAGTGGGACAGGACACTCATATATATAAATGTAACCAGGATTCATACTCTTACAATATGAACCAGTGGGACAGGAACCATATATATAAATGTAACCAGGATTCATACTCTTACAATATGAACCAGTGGGACAGGACACTCTTACAATATATATATAAATGTAACCAGGATTCATACTCTTACAATATGAACCAGTGGGACAGGACACTCATATATATAAATGTAACCAGGATTCATACTCTTACAATATGAACCAGTGGGACAGGACACTCATATATATAAATGTAACCAGGATTCATACTCTTACAATATGAACCAGTGGGACAGGACACTCATATATATAAATGTAACCAGGATTCATACTCTTACAATATGAACCAGTGTCAGGACACTCATATATATAAATGTAACCAGGATTCACTTACAATATGAACCAGTGGGACAGGACACTATATAATGTAACCAGGATTCATACTCTTACAATATGAACCAGTGGGACAGGACACTCAATATATATAAATGTAACCAGGATTCATACTCTTACAATATGAACCAGTGGGACAGGACACTCATATATATAAATGTAACCAGGATTCATACTCTTACAATTAAGGAGTGTCCTGTCCCACTGGTTAATATTGTAAGAGTATGAATCCTGGTTACATTTTTATATATATTGGAGTGTCCTGTCCCACTGGTTCATATTGTAAGAGTACGAATCCTGGTTACATATATATGAGTGTCCTGGGTCCCACTGGTTCATATTGTAAGAGTATGAACTTGCTACATTTATATATAGGAGTGTCCTGTCCCACTGGTTCATATTGTAAGAGTATGAATCCTGGTTACATATATATGAGTGTCCTGTCCCACTGGTTCATATTGTAAGAGTATGAATCCTGGTTACATTTATATATATGTGAGTGTCCTGTCCCCACTGGTTCATATTGTAAGAGTATGAATCCTGGTTACATTTATATATATGAGTGTCCTGTCCCACTGGTTCATATTGTAAGAGTATGAATCCTGGTTACATTTTATATATATGAGTGTCCTGTTCCCACTGGTTCATATTGTAAGAGTATCATCCTGGTTACATTTATATATATGAGTGTCCTGCCCTACTGGTTCATATTGTAAGAGTATGAATCCTGGTTACATTTGTATATATGAGTGTCCTGTCCACTGGTTCATATTGTAAGAGTATGAATCCTGGTTACATTTATATATATGAGTGTCCTGGGTCCTACTGGTTCATATTGTAAGAGTATGAATCCTGGTTACATTTGTATATATATATATGAGTGTCCTGACCTATGGTTCATATTGCAAGAGTATGAATCTGGTAACATTTATATATATGAGTATCCTGTACTGGTTCATATTGTAAGAGTATGAATCCTGGTTACATTTATATATAGGAGTGTCCTGTCCCACTGGTTCATATTGTAAGAGTATGAATCCTGGTTACATTTATATATATGGAGTGTGTCCTGTCCCACTGGTTCATATTGTAAGAGTATGAATCCTGGTTACATTTGTATATATGAGTGTCCTGACCCACTGGTTCATATTGTAAGAGTAATGAATCTGGTTACATTTATATATATGAGTGTCCTGTCCACTGGTTCATATTGTAAGAGTATGAATCCTGGTGCATATTTATATATATGAGTGTCCTGTCCCACTGGTTCATATTGTAAGAGTATGAATCCTGGTTACATTTGTATATATGAGTGTCCTGACCCACTGGTTCATATTGTAAGAGTATGAATCCTGGTTACATTTATATATGAGTGTCCTGTCCCACTGGTTCATATTGTAAGAGTATGAATCCTGGTTACATTTATATATATGAGTGTCCTGTCCCACTGATTCATATTGTAAGAGTATGAATCCTGGTTACATTTATATATATGAGTGTCCTGGGTCCCACTGGTTCATATTGTAAGAGTATGAATCCTGGTTACATTTGTATATAAATGAGTGTCCTGACCCACTGGTTCATATTGTAAGAGTATGAATCCTGGTTACATTTATATATGAGTGTCCTGACCACTGGTTCATATTGTAAGAGTATGAATCCTGGTTATATTTATATATATGAGTGTCCTGTCCCACTTTATATGTAAGAGTATGAATCCTGGTTACATTTATATATATGAGTGTCCCACTGGTTCATATTGTAAGAGTAATATGAATCCTGGTTTGATTTATATATGAGTGTCCTGTCCCACTGGTTCATATTGTAAGAGTATGAATCCTGGTTACATTTATATATATATGAGTGTCCTGTTCCACTGGTTCATATTGTAAGAGTATGAATCCTAGTTACATTTATATATATGAGTGTCCTGTCCTACTGGTTCATATTGTAAGAGTATGAATCCTGGTTACATTTATATATATAGTGTGCTGTTCCACTGGGTTCATATTGAAGAGTATGAATCCTGGTTACATTTTTATATATGAGTATCCTGTCCTACTGGTTCATATTGTAAGAGTATGAATCCTGGTTACATTTATATATATGAGTGTCCTGTCCCACTGGTTCATTGTAAGAGTATGAATTGAAAACATTTATATATATGAGTGTCCTGTCCCACTGGGTTCTTAAGAGTATGAATCCTGTTGGCATTTATTATATCCCACTGGTTCATATTGTAAGATATGAATCCTGGTTACATTTGTATATATGTGAGTGTCCTGTCCCACTGGTTCATATTGAAGAGTATGAATCCTGGGTTACATTTATATATATGAGTATCCTGTCCCACCATTGTAAGAGAACTGGTTCATATATGAGTGTCCTGTCCCACTGGTTCATATTGTAAGAGTATGAATCCTGGTTACATTTATATATATATGAGTGTCCTGTCCCACTGGTTCATATTGTAAGAGTATGAATCCTGGTTACATTTGTATATATGAGTGTCTGTCCAC
This sequence comes from Dallia pectoralis, assembly GCA_029465975.1. Classification (NCBI taxonomy): domain Eukaryota; kingdom Metazoa; phylum Chordata; class Actinopteri; order Esociformes; family Umbridae; genus Dallia; species Dallia pectoralis. The sequence continues at coordinate 1,409,236 of CM055728.1, forward strand.
TGGTTCATATTGTAAGAGTATGAATCCTGGTTACATATATGAGTGTCCTGCCCCACTGGTTCATATTGTAAGAGTATGAATCCTGGTTATATTTATATATATGAGTGTCCTGTCCCACTGGTTCATATTGTAAGAGTATGAATCCTGGTTACATTTGTATATATATATGAGTGTCCTGACCCACTGGTTCATATTGTATATGAATCCTGGTTACATTTATATATATGAGTGTCCTGTCCCACTGGTTCATATTGTAAGAGTATGAATCCTGGTTACATTTATATATGAGTGTCCTGTCCCACTGGTTCATATTGTAAGAGTATGAATCCTGGGTTACATTTATATATATATTGTAAGAGAGAATGTCCTGTCCTCCCACTGGTTCATATTGTAAGAGTATGAATCCTGGTTACATTTATATATATAGTGTCCTGCCCCACTGGTTCATATTGTAAGAGTATGAACCTGGTTATATTTATATATATGAGTGTCCTGTCCACTGGTTCATATTGTAAGAGTATGAATCCTGGTTACATTTTGTATATATATATGAGTGTCCTGACCACTGGTTCATATTTAAGAGTATGAATCCTGGTTACATTTATATATATGAGTATCCTGTCCCACTGGTTCATATTGTAAGAGTATGAATCCTGGTTACATTTATATATGAGTGTCCTGTCCCACTGGTTCATATTGTAAGAGTATGAATCCTGGTTACATTTATATATATGAGTGTCCTGGCCACTGGATTCATATTGGTTACATTTATATATATGAATCACTGGTTCATACAAGAGTATGAATCCTGGTTATATTTATATAAGGAGTGTCCTGTCCACTGGTTCATATTGTAAGAGTATGAATCTTGGTTATTCCACTGATTCATATTGTAAGATATGAATCCTGGTTACATTTATATATATGAGTGTCCCACTGGTTCATATTGTAAGAGTATGAATCTTGGTTACATTTATATATATGAGTATCCTGGACCCACTGGAATCCATTTATATGAGTGTACTCACTGGTTCATATTGTAAGAGTATGAATCCGGTTAGCATTTATATATATGAGTGTCCTGCCCCACTGGTTCATATTGTAAGAGTATGAATCCTGGTTATATTTATATATATGAGTATCCTGGTCCCACTGGTTCATATTGTAAGAGTATGAATCCTGGTTACATTTATATATATGGTCCTGTCCCACTGGTTCATATTGTAAAGAGTATGAATACATTTGTATATATGAGTGTCCTGACCCACTGGTTCATATTGTAAGAGTATGAATCCTGGTTACATTTATATATATGAGTATCCTGTCCCACTGGTTCATATTGTAAGAGTATGAATCTGTTTGGCATTTATATATATGAGTGTCCTGTCCTAATTGAATTCATATTGTAAGAGTATCCTGGTTACATTTATATATATGAGTGTCCTGTCCCACTGGTTCATATTGTAAGAGTATGAATCCTGGTTACATTTGTATATATATGAGTGTCCTGGTCCACTGGTTCATATTGTAAGAGTATGAATCCTGGTTACATTTATATATATGAGTGTCCTGCTCCCATTGGTTCATATTGTAAGAGTATGAATCCTTGGTTATATTTATATATATGAGTGTCCTGTCCCACTGGTTCATATTGTAAGAGTATGAATCCTGGTTACATTTGTTATATATATGAGTGTCGTTCCTGGAGGCTTCTAAAGTGAACAAAATGTGCATATATATTGTGGATAAAAGCATGAAGCAATGACTGTAATGTGAAAAGCATTTATGTCATGTGATCACCAGTACTAAAATCGGAGGAACTAAGTGTCTTCATCATGGAGGATGGCGTTTGCTGGCCTTTACTGAGGCAGTGTAACCCACACCCACACAGAAGACCTCTATCTCAAGATAGATGTATCTAAGCACAGATCTATCAGGTATCGGAGCATGTTCTATTCTCAACCGTGAGATGTGAAGCAATTGACCGGCATCCGAATAAGGCCCATGTTCCACTGGAGAAACTCCTCGAGGCTGAGCGCCAGCTGAGGCGGCAGTGAGTCATGAGACCACAAGATCACTCCACCTTGAGCAGTGATCTGAGTGTGGTCTGGAGGCAGAGAGAGGAGGATGAATGGAAGAAGGAGAGGACTGAAAACAGAGAAGAGGAGGAGAGGAAAGGAGAGAGAGGAACAACATGGAATAAAAACGGCAGGAGCTCAGCTAAACTGGGTTTATACACGAAAGTGTGCTATGTGTGGAGGATATATATATATATATAGTGC
>CM055728.1:1412017-1441992 GCA_029465975.1 Dallia pectoralis
CACTCCACATGCAGCATCTTGTAAGTACCACCACATTTTTCAATACATTGCTGTGTCTTTATAATCTACCACTATACGTAACATTGTCTTTGTAAAGTAACACTATACATGTGGCTGTGTCTTTATGAAATGCCACTATACATGGCTGTGTCTTTGTAAAGAATACCACTATACATGGCTGTCTTTGTAATCTACCACTATACATGGCTGTGTCTTTGTAAAGTACCACTATACATGGCTGTGTCTTTATAAAGTACTACTTTACATGGCTGTGTCTTTGTAAGTACCACTATACATGGCTGTGTCTTTGTAAAGTACCACTATACATGGCTGTGTCTTTGTAATCTACCACTATACATGGCTGTGTCTTTGTAAGGAACACTATACATGGCTGTGTCTTTGTAAAGTACCACTATACATGGCTGTGTCTTTGTAAAAATTACCACTATACATGGCTGTGTCTTTGTAAAGTACCACTATACATTGCTGTGTCTTTGTAATCTACCACTATACATGGCTGTATCTTTTGTAAGTACCACTATACATGGCTGTGTCTTTGTAAAGTACCACTATACATTGCTGTGTCTTTGTAAAAGTACCACTATACATGGCTGTATCTTTGTAAGTACCACTATACATTGCTGTGTCTTTGTAAAGTACCACTATACATGGCTGTGTCTTTGTAAAGTACCACTATACATTGCTGTGTCTTTGTAAAGTGACCACTATACATGGCTGTGTCTTTGTAAAGTACCACTATAAATGGCTGTGTGTCTTTTTTTTAGCCAAGAGTATCTCCCCCTCTCTCTCGCTCTCTCTCTTCCTCTCTCTACCTCTCTCTCTCCATTCCCTCTCTATCTCCCCCTTCTGTCTCTCTCTCTCTCTCCCCTCTGTCTCCCCTCTCTCTCCCCCTCTGTCTCTCTCTCCCTCTCTCTTTCTCTCTCCCTCTTTCTCTCATTACGGGTTCTGGGAGCGAAGGCCAGTGACTCTGGGAGACATTGTGTCATGGGCTTTGTGCTGGATGGGAATGTTGAATATCAGAGAGAGAGGAGAAGGAAAGGGAGACGAGGAAGAGGGAGTGGGACAGGTGGAGGGCTAGAGAGAGAGGAGAGAGAGAGAGAGAGAGAGGGAGGGAGAGTGGGAGGGGGAGAGGGAGAGTTAAAATACAGAACAAAAGACTCACAGTAGCAATGACATTTTGATATATTTTAAAACAATGAGTTCTGCCGCTCTCTTGAAATATTCACCTTATTTCAGGAGGCAGTAAAAAGGAAAGTTATCAATTATATTTTAATGGGATTTATTTGAATAGGAAACATGCATTTTACATTTGCCTAATAATTTTAAGATTAAATTATATTAATACAATTTAGCAAAACTATTAGAAAGTACAGATAATTAGTTATAAAACTATAACAATACTACCTAGATTAAACACATTTACAATTTACATTTACATTGTACTATGTGCTTTATTTACAGTACGTGCTACACAACATTTACATTTTACTATGTGCTTTATTTACAGTACATGCTACACAACATTTACATTTTACTATGTGCTTTATTTACAGTACGTGCTACACAACATTTTACATTTTACTATGTGCTTTGTTTACAGTACATGCTCCACAACATTTACATTTTACCATGTGCTTTATTTACAGTACATGCTCTAGCATTACATTTAATATGTGCTTTATTTACAATTACATGTGCTACACAACATTTACATTTTACTATGTGCTTTATTTACAGTACGTGCTACACAACATTTACACTTTACTATCTGCTTTTTTACAGTACATGCTTTACAACATTTACATTTACTATGTGCTTTATTTACAGTACATGCTCCACAACATTTACATTTTACCATGTGCTTTATTTACAGTACATGCTCCACAAGCATTACATTTTACTATGTGCTTTGTTACAGTCGTGCTACACAACATTACATTTTACTATGTGGCTGTTACAGTACATGCTACACAACATTTACATTTTACTATGTGCTTTATTTACAGTACATGCTACACAACATTTACATTTACTATGTGCTTTATTTACAGTACATGCTCCACAACATTACATTTTACTATCTGCTTTTTACAGTACGTGCTACAACATTTACATTTTACTGTGTGCTTTATTTACAGTATGTGCTACACAACATTTACATTTTACCATGTGCTTTATTTACAGTCGTGCTACACAACATTTACATTTTACTATGTGCTTTATTTACAGTACATGCTCCACAACATTTACATTTTACCATGTGCTTTATTTACAGTACATGCTCACAACATTACATTTTAATATGTGCTTTATTTACAGTACATGCTACACAACATTTACATTTACTATGTGCTTTATTTACAGTACGTGCTACACAACATTTACACTTTACTATCTGCTTTATTTACAGTACATGCTCCACAACATATACATTTTACTATGTGCTTTATTTACAGTATGTGCTACACAACATTTACATTTTACTATGTGCTTTATTTACAGTACGTGCTACACAACATTTACATTTTACTATGTGCTTTATTTACAGTACATGCTCCACAACATTTACATTTTAATATGTGCTTTATTTACAGTACATGCTACACAACATTTACATTGTACTATGTGCTTTATTTACAGTACGTGCTACACAACATTTACATTTTACTATGTGCTTTATTTACTGTACGTGCTACACAACATTTACATTTTTACTATGTGCTTTATTTACAGTACATGCTACACAACATTTACATTTTACTATGTGCTTTATTTACAGTACGTGCTACACAACATTTACATTTTACTATGTGCTTTATTTACAGTACATGCTACAACATTTACATTTTACCATGTGCTTTATTTACAGTACATGCTACACAACATTACATTTTAATATGTGCTTTATTTACAGTACATGCTACACAACATTTACATTTTACTATGTGCTTTATTTACAGTACGTGCTACACAACATTTACATACTTTACTATCTGCTTTATTTACAGTACATGCTACACAACATTTACATTTACTATGTGCTTTATTTACAGTATGTGCTACACAACATTTACATTTTTACTATGTGCTTTATTTACAGTATGTGCTACACAAGCATTTACATTTTACTATGTGCTTTATTTACAAGTCGTGCTACACAACATTTACATTTACTATGTGCTTTATTTACAGTACATGCTCCACAACATTACATTTTACCATGTGCTTTATTTACAGTACATGCTCCACAACATTTACATTTTACTATGTGCTTTATTTACAGTACGTGCTACACAACATTTACATTTTACTATGTGCTTTATTTACAGTACGTGCTACAACATTTACATTTTACTATGTGCTTTATTTACAGTACATGCTACACAACATTTACATTTTACTATGTGCTTTATTTACAGTATGTGCTACACAACATTTACATTTTACTATGTGCTTTATTTACAGTACGTGCTACACAACATTTACATTTTACTATGTGCTTTATTTACAGTACATGCTCCACAACATTACATTTTACCATGTGCTTTATTTACAGTACATGCTCCACAACATTACATTTTACTATGTGCTTTATTTACAGTACGTGCTACACAACATTTACATTTTACTATGTGCTTTATTTACAGTACGTGCTACACAACATTTACATTTTACTATGTGCTTTATTTACAGTACATGCTCCACAACATTTACATTTTACCATGTGCTTTATTTACAGTACATGCTCCACAACATTACATTTTAATATGTGCTTTATTTACAGTACATGCTACACAACATTTACATTTTACTATGTGCTTTATTTACAGTACATGCTACACAACATTTACATTTTACTATGTGCTTTATTTACAATGCGTGCTACACAACATTTACATTTTACTATGTGCTTTATTTACAGTACATGCTCCACAACATTTACATTTTACTATCTGCTTTATTTACAGTACATGCTACACAACATTTACATTGTACTATGTGCTTTATTTACAGTACATGCTCCACAACATTTACATTTTACTATTTGCTTTATTTACAGTACATGCTCCACAACATTTACATTTTACTATGTGCTTTATTTAAAAAATACTCCACAATTGTCAACCGCATCACAGCAGATTAGTCAGTGTCACCTGGTACAGAGAATGGCCAGTAAGTGTGAGTAAAGTGTTGTAGAACAATGTAGCATCACACAGAAGGAAGTCCACCTGACCTTCCTGTTCTACTCAATAAATATTAGACAGGCATCTGATGCCCCCTGATGTCTGTGAGTGGGACTGGATGTGTCTCTGGTTGGGTTGAAAATCCTGCTTGTATCTGAGGTGAAGAGTCCTTATGTAGACTGAGTTCCCTGCTTGTATCTGAGGTGAAGAGTCCTTATGTAGACTGAGTTCCTGCTTGTATCTGAGGTGAAGAGTCCTTATGTAGACTGAGTTCCCTGCTTGTATCTGAGGTGAAGAGTCCTTATGTAGACTGAGTTCCCTGCTTGTATCTGAGGTGAAGAGTTGTTATGTAGACTGAGTTCCCTGCTTGTGTCTGAGGTGAAGAGTCCTTATGTAGACTGAGTTCCCTGCTTGTGTCTGAGGTGAAGAGTCCTTATGTAGACTGAGTTCCTGCTTGTGTCTGAGGTGAAGAGTCGTTATGTAGCTGAGTTCCCTGCTTGTATCTGAGGTGAAGAGTCCTTATGTAGACTGAGTTCCCTGCTTGTGTCTGAGGTGAAGAGTCCTATGTAGACTGAGTTCCCTGCTTGTATCTGAGGTGAAGAGTCGTTATGTAGACTGAGTTCCCTGCTTGTGTCTGAGGTGAAGAGTCCTTATGTAGACTGAGTTCCCTGCTTGTATCTGAGGTGAAGAGTCGTTATGTAGACTGAGTTCCCTGCTTGTGTCTGAGGTGAAGAGTCCTTATGTAGACTGAGTTCCCTGCTTGTATCTGAGGTGAAGAGTCGTTATGTAGACTGAGTTCCCTGCTTGTGTCTGAGGTGAAGAGTCCTATGTAGACTGAGTTCCCTGCTTGTATCTGAGGTGAAGAGTCGTTATGTAGACTGAGTTCCCTGCTTGTGTCTGAGGTGAAGAGTCCTTATGTAGACTGAGTTCCCTGCTTGTGTCTGAGGTGAAGAGTCCTTATGTAGACTGAGTTCCTGCTTGTATCTGAGATGAAGAGTCCTTATGTAGACAGAGTTCCTGCTTGTATCTGAGGTGAAGAGTCCTTATGTAGACTGAGTTCCCTGCTTGTGTCTGAGGTGAAGTCCTTATGTAGACTGAGTTCCCTGCTTGTATCTGAGGTGAAAAGTCCTGTGGTTCAGGTGTGTGTGAGCGTGCACGTGTGTTATTGTGTTTCAGGTGTGTGTGAGCGTGCACGTGTGTGGTTGTGGTTCAGGTGTGTGTGGCGTGCCCATGTGTAATTGTGGTTCAGGTGTGTGTGAGTGTCACGGATGCTCCGGCGTAGTGTTGTCAAAGCCATGTGCAGAGTCGTTGATCCGTTTTAACAATCAGGTTTATTAAATAAGGACAGGAACTCAAAACAAACCGATAACGGCGAACAAAAGCTAACTGGCTAAACGAAAGTAAAGTGCGCACAGAGCGTCTTAAACAATACCGTTCGAAACACAGTTATCCACCAAACACTCACCCTACTCACTCCGTGACATAGAAACAAACAATGCTAAGCAAGGAGTGACTTGCTAGCGACCCCTTTATATCCCGACATAAAGTGACAGAACACAAACAGCTGTGACCACGTGAAGAGGAAGTAATCACAGCTAGTGAGAACAAAAACACGGAAGTGGATCACCGAAATGGAAGTGTAGCAACGCCACCCACCAATCGTGACAGTATCCCCCACTAAAAGGCTAGCTCCCCAGATAGCCGGCAGACTAACAAAAACCCTAAGGGAGCAACAAGACAGAACCCACAGTTAAACCCAATGGGTTAGTCCATCAGGACGGGTCCAGTCCTGAATAGGCCACGGTAGCCGACCGCCATCTCGAGCGGCTGAGAGGCCGCCAGTTTGAGCGGCTCAGGGTGCGTCGTGGCGGCGGCCATCGTGGGCGGCGTGGCGGAGGCCATCGTTGGCGACGTGGCTGAGGCCATCGTTGGCGGCGTGGCGGAGGCCATCGTGGGCGGCGTGGCGGGAGGCCATCGTGGGCGGCGTGGCTGAGGCCATCGTTGGCGACGTGGCTGAGGCCATCGTTGGCGGCGTGGCGGCGGCCATCGTGGCGTAGTCGTGGCGGCGGCCATCGTGTGGCGTAGTTGTGGCGGCGGCCATCGTGGCGTAGTCGTGGCGGCGGCCATCGTGGCGTAGTCGTGGCGGCGGCCCTCGTGAGCGTAGTGGCGGCGGCCATTGTGGCGTCGTCGTGGCGGCGGCCATCGTGAGCGTCGTGGCGGCGGCCATCGTGGCGTAGTCGTGGCGGCGGCCATCGTGGCGTAGTCGTGGCGGCGGCCATCGTGAGCGTAGTCGTGGCGGCGGCCATCGTGGCGTAGTCGTGGCGGCGGCCATCGTGGCGTAGTCGTGGCGGCGGCCATCGTGGCGTAGTCGTGGCGGCGGCCATCGTGGCGCAGTCGTGGCGGCGGCCATCGTGAGCGCAGTCGTGGCGGCGGCCATCGTGCGCGCAGTCGTGGCGGCGGCCATCGTGGCGTAGTCGTGGCGGCGGCCATCGTGGCGTAGTCGTGGCGGCGGCCCTCGTGAGCGTAGTCGTGGCGGCGGCCCTCGTGGGCGTAGTCGTGGCGGCGGCCATCGTGAGCGTCGTCGTGGCGGCGGCCCTCGTGGCGTCGTCGTGGCGGCGGCCATCGTGGCGTCGTCGTGGCGGCGGCCATCGTGGCGTCGTCGTGGCGGCGGCCATCGTGGCGTAGTCGTGGCGGCGGCCATCGTGAGCGTCGTCGTGGCGGCGGCCATCGTGGCGTAGTCGTGGCGGCGGCCATCGTGGCGTCGTCGTGGCGGCGGCCATCGTGAGCGTCGTCGTGGCGGCGGCCATCGTGATCGTGGCGGCGGCCATCGTGATCGTGGCGGCGGCCATCGAGGCGTCGTCGTGGCGCGGCCATCGTGGCGTCGTCGTGGCGGCGGCCATCGTGCGTAGTCGTGGCGCGGCCCTCGTGGGGCGGCGATGCGGCGGCCCTCGTGGGCGGCGATGCGGCAGCCATTGTGGGCGGCGATGCGGCAGCCATTGTGGGCGGCGATGCAGCAGCCATTGTGGCGCGATGCGGCAGCCATTGTGGGCGGCGATGCGGCAGCCATCTTGGCGCGGGCGTGACGGCGGGGGCCATCGTGGACGCTGGCGTGACGGCGGGGACCATCGTGGACGCTGGCGTGACGGCGGCAGCCATCTTGGGCGCTGGCGTGACGACGGCAGCCATCTTGGGCGCTGGCGTGGCCGGCGGCAGCCATCTTGAGCGCTGGCGTGACGGCAACAGCCATCTTGGGCGCGGGCGTGACGGCGGGAGCCATCGTGGACGTGGGCGTGACGAGCGGCAGCCATCTTGGGCGCTGGCGGGCGGCGGCAGCCATCTTGGGTGCTGGCGGGACGGCAGGAGCCATCGTGGGCCGCTGGCGTGGCGTGCGGCAGCCATCTTGGCGCTGGCGTGACGGCAACAGCCTTCTTTGGCGCTGGCGTGACGGCGGCAGCCATCTTGAGCGCTGGCGTGACAGCGGCAACAGCCATCTTGAACGCTGGCGGGCGGCGGGAACCATCGTGGACGCTGGCGTGACGGCGGCAGCCATCGTGGACGCTGGCGAGACGGCGGCAGCCATCTTGGGCGCTGGCGGGACGACGGCAGCCATCTTGAGCGCCGGCGTGAGCGGCAACAGCCATCTCGGGCGCAGGCGTAGCGGAGGCCATCTCGGGCGCAGGCGTAGCTGAGGCCATCTCGGGCACAGGCGTAGCTGAGGCCATCTCAGGCACAGGCGGAGCTGAGGCCATCTCGGGCCCAGGCGTAGCTGAGGCCATCTCGGGCACAGGCGTAGCTGAAGCCATCTCGGGCGCAGGCGTAGCTGAAGCCATCTCGGGCGCAGGCGTAGCGGCCATCTCGGGCGCTGGCGTGGCGGAGCGATCTCTGGCGTCAGATCTTGAAAGTCCAGCCATGCCTTCCACCACGCCCTAATGACAGCGGGGGCTGCTTATGTAACCCCTCCGGGGATTTCTCTGTCCCGGAGGTAGGTGGTCGGAGCAGGTCTTCCCCCGGCGGGGGGTAGTGGCTGTAGCTCAGGGGTTTCCTCCCCTGTCTGCAGCCCCGGAACAGTGGGCGGTGTCTTCTGCCCGCCCCAGCCGACGTCCGATGTTGCGGGGACTAGTCGACTGAGGACGGGATCCCATAGCAGGGCGTCTTCCCGGGAGTCCTCCTCCACTCGCTCGTAGAACGCCTCCTCATCATCCGAGGAGAGGAGTCGGACCCCCAATCACCCTGCCAGGTGTAGCGCTGCTCCTGCTGCTCCGTGGGTTGACGGTGAGCTTCATACCTCGGAGCGCTATAGCTTGCCCCTCCGAGGAATCCACTCACCGTCCGGCTCTGCGGAGCTTCTTGGGTGGCTTAGCATTCTGTCACGGATGCTCCGGCGTAGTGTTGTCAAAGCCATGTGCAGAGTCGTTGATCCGTTTTAACAATCAGGTTTATTAAATAAGGACAGGAACTCAAAACAAACCGATAACGGCGAACAAAAGCTAACTGGCTAAACGAAAGTAAAGTGCGCACAGAGCGTCTTAAACAATACCGTTCGAAACACAGTTATCCACCAAACACTCACCCTACTCACTCCGTGACATAGAAACAAACAATGCTAAGCAAGGAGTGACTTGCTAGCGACCCCTTTATATCCCGACATAAAGTGACAGAACACAAACAGCTGTGACCACGTGAAAGAGGAAGTAATCACAGCTAGTGAGAACAAAAACACGGAAGTGGATCACCGAAATGGAAGTGTAGCAACGCCACCACACCAATCGTGACAGTGAGCCTGCACGTGTGTGGTTCAGGTGTGTGTGAGCGTGCACGTGTGTGGTTGTGGTTCAGGTGTGTGTGAGCGTGCACGTGTGTGGTTCAGGTGTGTGTGAGCGTGCACGTGTGTGGTTCAGGTGTGTGTGAGCGTGCACGTGTGTGGTTGTGGTTCAGGTGTGTGTGAGCGTGCCCATGTGTAATTATGGTTCAGGTGTGTGTGAGCGTGCACGTGTGTGGTTCAGGTGTGTGTGAGCGTGCACGTGTGTGGTTGTGGTTCAGGTGTGTGTGAGCGTGCACGTGTGTGGTTCAGGTGTGTGTGAGCGTGCACATGTGTGATTGTGGTTCAGGTGTGTGTGTACGTGCACGTGTGTGGTTCAGGTGTGTGTGAGCGTGCACATGTGTGGTTCAGGTGTGTGTGAGCGTGCACGTGTGTGGTTCAGGCGTGTGTGAACGTGCACATGTGTGGTTGTGGTTCAGGTGTGTGTGAGCGTGCACGTGTGTGGTTCAGGTGTGTGTGAGCGTGCACGTGTGTGGTTCAGGTGTGTGTGAGCGTGCACATGTGTGGTTCAGGTGTGTGTGAGCGTGCACGTGTGTGGTTCAGGTGTGTTTGAGCGTGCACATGTGTGGTTGTGGTTCAGATGTGTGTGAGCGTGCAGGTGTGTAATTGTGGTTCAGGTGTGTGTGAGCGTGCACGTGTGTGGTTCAGGTTTGTGTGAGCGTGCACGTGTGTGGTTAGGTGTGTGTGAGCGTGCACATGTGTGGTTGTGGTTCAGGTGTGTGTGAGCGTGCCCGTGTGTAATTGTGGTTCAGGTGTGTTTGAGCGTGCACGTGTGTGGTTCAGGTGTGTGTGAGCGTGTACGTGTGTGGTTGTGGTTCAGGTGTGTGAGCGTGCGCGTGTGTGGTTCAGGTGTGTGTGAGCGTGCACATGTGTGGTTGTGGTTCAGGTGTGTGTGAGCGTGCCCGTGTGTAATTGTGGTTCAGGTGTGTTTGAGCGTGCACGTGTGTGGTTCAGGTGTGTGTGTGCGTGCACGTGTGTGGTTGTGGTTCAGGTGTGTGTGAGCGTGCACGTGTGTGGTTGTGGTTCAGGTGTGTGTGAGCGTGCATGTGTGTGGTTCAGGCGTGTGTGAGCGTGCACATGTGTGGTTGTGGTTTAGGTGTGTGTGAGCGTGCACGTGTGTGGTTCAGGTGTGTGTGAGCGTGCACATGTGTGGTTGTGGTTCAGGTGTGTGTGAGCGTGCCCGTGTGTAATTGTGGTTCAGGTGTGTTTGAGCGTGCACGTGTGTGGTTCAGGTGTGTGAGAGCGTGCACGTGTGTGGTTGTGGTTCAGGTGTGTGTGAGCGTGCACGTGTGTGGTTCAGGTGTGTGTGAGGCGTGCACGTGTGTGGTTGTGGTTCAGGTGTGTGTGAGCGTGCACGTGTGTGGTTCAGGTGTGTGTGGCGTGCACGTGTGTGGTTCAGGTGTGTGTGAGCGTGCACGTGTGTGGTTCAGGTGTGTGTGAGCGTGCACATGTGTGGTTGTGGTTCAGATGTGTGTGAGCGTGCAGGTGTGTGGTTGTGGTTCAGGTGTGTGTGAGCGTGCACGTGTGTGGTTGTGGTTCAGGTGACAGACGAGCATCTATCAGCTCCACCACACCCAGTAATGGAGTCCTGAGATTTATAATAATAGATGAGTATATGACCAAACCCTCCCAGCTTTAACCCCCACGGGGCCGCGGGAGACAGAGCGTTCGCTCGCCTCGGGGGTTCAGCAGGAGGATTTGGATGTTCTTCTGGGTTCCTGTCTCTAGTATCATGTCTGCTTTTCTGACGAACTTCATGCGTGCAGATAACCAACTTCCATGTATTTACCTTAAGCCCTTGTCTAGAACCACCACACATCATGTAGCATCATTCAGGATTAAATGGATATAGAACATATTAAACCCAGTTGTCTCCCATCAACTTGTTATCTGGTTTGTATCCGAAGTTACAGCAGCTGGTTAAAACCAGAGTCCCCAGCCATACCTAGAAACCTAGACAGATTTATGTCCAGAAAAGAGGTCAGAGCAGATCTCTCCCTTTAATGCTTTTCCTTCACTCCATCTCTCTTTTGAAGCATCTGGTTTAGTCACTGTTTGATCATCAAGTCAGTGCTATTAAACAGCTCAGTTGTGTTTTATTCCAGCTGTCTCTCTATATAGTCATGTTCTGTATCAAGTCAGTGCTGTTAAACAGCTCAGTTGTGTTTTATTCCAGCTGTCTCTCTATATAGTCATGTTCTGTATCAAGTCAGTGCTATTAAACAGCTCAGTTGTGTTTTATTCCAGCTGTCTCTCTATATAGTCATGTTCTGTATCAAGTCAGTGCTATTAAACAGTTCAGTTGTGTTTTATTCCAGCTGTCTCTCTATATAGTCATGTTCTGTATCAAGTCAGTGCTATTAAACAGGTCAGTTGTGTTTTATTCCAGCTGTCTCTCTATATAGTCATGTTCTGTATCAAGTCAGTGCTATTAAACAGCTCAGTTGTGTTTTATTCCAGCTGTCTCTCTATATAGTCATGTTCTGTATCAAGTCAGTGCTATTAAACAGCTCAGTTGTGTTTTATTCCAGCTGTCTCTCTATATAGTCATGTTCTGTATCAAGTCAGTGCTATTAAACAGCTCAGTTGTGTTTTATTCCAGCTGTCTCTCTATATAGTCATGTTCTGTATCAAGTCAGTGCTATTAAACAGCTCAGTTGTGTTTTATTCCAGCTATCTCTCTATATAGTCATGTTCTGTATCAAGTCAGTGCTATTAAACAGCTCAGTTGTGTTTTATTCCAGCTGTCTCTCTATTTAGTCATGTTCTGTATCAAGTCAGTGCTATTAAACAGCTCAGTTGTGTTTAATTCCAGCTGTCTCTCTATATAGTCATGTTCTGTATCAAGTCAGTGCTATTAAACAGCTCAGTTGTGTTTTATTCCAGCTGTCTCTCTATTTAGTCATGTTCTGTATCAAGTCAGTGCTATTAAACAGCTCAGTTGTGTTTTATTCCAGCTATCTCTCTATATAGTCATGTTCTGTATCAAGTCAGTGCTATTAAACAGCTCAGTTGTGTTTTATTCCAGCTGTCTCTATATAGTCATGTTCTGTATCAAGTCAGTGCTATTAAACAGCTCAGTTGTGTTTAATTCCAGCTGTCTCTCTATATAGTCATGTTCTGTATCAAGTCAGTGCTATTAAACAGCTCAGTTGTGTTTTATTCCAGCTGTCTCTCTATATAGTCATGTTCTGTATCAAGTCAGTGATAAACTGTACTAATATCTATATTGATGTATATCTATTTATATATATATCGAATAGTGAGTCTATATACTGTTCTTATATTTAAATATTGATATATATATATATTGATGTATTTATATATATATATATATATATCAAATAGTTAGTCTATATACTGCCGTAATCATTGAAACTTGTGTACTTATTACAATTAATGAATTTAAGTTTTATCTCAACCGAAATTTCAACACTGTCTGCACTCGCCCTTAACGCTAATTCTTGTTTTATTGCTGTGTATGTGGGTGTTGTATTATTGTTCTATGTAACTATGTTGTGTGCTGCTACCTTGGCCAGGGCTCACTTGTAAATGAGGTATCTATCTCAATGTGATTACTTTCCTGGTTAAATAAAGGTTAAATAAAAATTAAAAATAATATTTGATTGGATGTTTATATCTATATATATCAAATAGTGAGTCTATATACTGTACTAATATTTAATTGGATATATTTATATATATATATATATATATATATATATCAAATTGTGAGTCTATATACTGTACTAATATTTAAATGGATGTATATCTATATATGTATATATATATATATATATATATATTTGTATATATATATATATATATATATATATATATCAAATTGTGAGTCTTTATACCGTACTATTATTTAATTGGATATATATATATATATATATAAATATATATATATATACATCAAATACTGAGTCTATATACTGTACTAATATTTGATTGGATGTTTTTATCTATATATATCAAATAGTGAATCTATATACTGTACTAATATTTAATTGGATGTGTATATATATATATCAAATAGTGAGTCTATATACTGTACTTATATTTAATTGGATGTGTATATATATATATATATATATATATATATATATATATATATATAAAATAGTGAGTCTATATCCTGTACTAATATTTAATTGGATGTTTATATCTATATATATCAAATAGTGCATTCTGACTTCATATAGCAGAACATATGGCAGGTATGCAGCTGAGTATTCACTGATACAAAAATAAAGTGCTTCATATAGCAGAACATATGGCAGGTATGCAGCTGAGTATTCACTGATTTAAAGATAAAGTGCTTCATATAGCAGAACATATGGCAGGTATGCAGCTGAGTATTCACTGATTTAAAGATAAAGTGCTTCATATAGCAGAACATGTGGCAGGTATGCAGCTGAGTATTCACTGATCCAAAAATAAAGTGCTTCATATAGCTGAACATATGGCGGGTATGCAGCTGAGTATTCACTGATTCAAATATAAAGTGCTTCATATAGCAGAACATGGCAGGTATGCAGCTGAGTATTCACTGATACAAATATAAAGTGCTTCATATAGCAGAACATGTGGCAGGTATGCAGCTGAGTATTCACTGATTCAAATATAAAGTGCTTCATATAGCAGAACATATGGCAGGTATGCAGCTGAGTATTCACTGATTCAAATATAAAGTGCTTCATATAGCAGAACATATGGCAGGTATGCAGCTGAGTATTCACTGATTCAAATATAAAGTGCTTCATATAGCAGAACATATGGCAGGTATGCAGCTGAGTATTCACTGATTCAAATATAAAGTGCTTCATATAGCAGAACATATGGCAGGTATGCAGCTGAGTATTCACTGATTCAAATATAAAGTGCTTCATATAGCAGAACATATGGCAGGTATGCAGCTGAGTTCTCACTGATATAAAGATAACGTGCTTCATATAGCCAAACATATAAAGTGCTTCATATAGCAGTAGGTATGCAGGTATTCACTGATTTAAAGATAAAGTGCTTCATATAGCAGAACATATGGCAGGTATGCAGCTGAGTATTCACTGATACAAAAATAAAGTGCTTCATATGGCAGAACATATGGCGGGTATGCAGCTGAGTATTCACTGATTCAAATATAAAGTGCTTCATATAGCAGAACATATGGCAGGTATGCAGCTGAGTATTCACTGATTTAAAGATAAAGTGCTTCATATAGCAGAACATATGGCAGGTATGCAGCTGAGTATTCACTGATACAAAAATAAAGTGCTTCATATGGCAGAACATATGGCGGGTATGCAGCTGAGTATTCACTGATACAAATATAAAGTGCTTCATATAGCAGAACATATGGCAGGTATGCAGCTGAGTATTCACTGATACAAATATAAAGGCCTTTCTGTTAGATTGGGCGGGGCGACCATGGGAAGGTAAGGGGGTGCTGGATCTGTCCAGGGGATTGTGACATGTCAAAGGGAAGGTGAATGGGAACCGGGGGTGGAGGTGAGGGGACTGGAACCTGGGGTGGGGGGCTGGCTGCACAGGGACTCTTTGTGTCCCTAACCGCCTGTTTGCTTAGCGGTCGTTCAGTGCACTTCCGCTAGAGACCAAGCTCATTAACCATGGCCCACAGAGAGAGTGTGTGTGTGTGTCTGTGTGTGTCTGTGTAGTGGGAATGTGTGTGTGTGTGTGTGTGTGTGTGTGTGTGTGTGTGTGTGTGTGTGTGTGTGTGTGCGTGCGTGCGTGTGCGCGTGCTTGCGTGCGCGTGCGTGTTTGTGTGTGGGGCTCAGGATGACAGTCTGATATATGTGTGCAGTGGGCTCCCATAGTGTTTAGACAGAGCAGTGGGCTGGCTGATTAAAGGGAGGGTGTGTATGTGTGGCAGGTGTGTGTGTGTGTGGCAGGTTGTGTGTGGCAGGTTGTGTGTGTGTGTGGCAGGTTGTGTGTGGCAGGTTGTGTGTGGCAGGTGTGTGTGTGTGTGTGGCAGGTTGGTTGTGTGTGGCAGGTTGTGTGTGGCAGGTGTGTGTGTGTGTGGCAGGTTGTGTGTGGCAGGTTGTGTTTGGCAGGTTGTGTGTGCGAAGAATGTGACTGCTGACCAGAGCACTGGGAGTGTTACAGAGATGTGGGAGGAAGGAGGACAGAGGAGGAGGAGGTGGAGGAAGTAAAGCTGAGAGGAGAGAAGACGAGACAGTGACAGATTGTTTGGAGAATTGTTGTAGCAGGACATTACAGCTCAGCATATAGCATATAGCTTATAGCATATAGCATATAGCATATAGCCTATAGCATATATCATATAGCAAATATCATATAGCTTATAGCTTATAGCATATATAATATAGCTTATAGCATATCCCAACCTCAACCAGTTGTAGCAGACCATTACAGCTCAGCATATAGCATATAGCATATAGCATATCCCAACCTCAACCAGTTGTAGCAGACCATTACAGCTCAGCATATAGCATATAGCATATAGCATATAGCATATAGCATATAGCATATCCCAACATTGTGCTTAGGTTCACTGTGGTAATAAGGACAGACAGAGGGGTTGATGGTAATCTAGAGTGGAAGGAGCAGGTCAGAGTGACCTTTGCACTCTCCCTGGGTCAAGCAAACACCCCCACTTTAAATTCACTGCCTTCCACCCATTCACCTTTAACCTTTGACCTCTACCCTAATAGCCCTTGCATAATCTATTGATCACTTCCTGACTTCAACTGGGGTTCCTTGTAAATCAAAGCTGTAGATCAGCAATACCGAACCCTGTTTACTGGCAAGAGGAAACAACTTGAAGAAATGGTCAAGTTCAGACTCGCCTGAGAAAAGTCAGATTCAGTCCATACCTGGAAACACTTGGACATACCTGGAAACACCTGGAAACACCTGGACACACCTCTTCAACGCCGCAGGCTCTTATTTTCGTCTCCCAGTTCTGTCATTATCAACAACAAACCTCTTGTGGGTCTTCTATTGTAACTGTCCTTTTCACAATACCACATCTACACTTATTTTGACAAACACTTTGTCATTAGAAGAACAGTCAGAGGGTCATGTGTGCAGTCCATTAATTACAGTCCGCCTTAAATCAACAATGTTGAATTGCCTTGCTCAAGGGCGGAACAACAGTTTCTTTGTCCTTGTCAGCGCATCATCAATCCAGAAGTTCCCAGTTATGAACCTGCTCTGTCAACAGTTAGTGAACCTGTTCTGTAAACCACTAGCTTAGAAGAACAGTCAGTTGTTCCCAGTTAGTGAACCTGTTCTGTAAGCCACTAAGTTAAGAACAGTCAGTTGTTCCCAGTTAGTGAACCTGTTCTTAAGCCACTTTGTCCCCAGTTAGAACCTGCATGTAAACCACTAGGTTAAAAGAACAGTCAGTTGTTCCCAGTTAGTGAACCTGCTCTGTAAGCCACTAGTTAGAAGAACAGTCAGTTGTTCCCAGTTAGGTGAACCTGCTCTGTAAACCACTAGCTTAGAAGAACAGTCAGTTGTTCCCAGTTAAGAACCTGTTCTGTAAAACAGAAGAACAGTCAGTTATTCCCAGTTAGTGAACCTGTTAAAAAGAACAGTCAGTTGTTCCCAGTGAACCTGTTCTGTAAACCACTGTAAGAACAGTCACTGAAGTTAGAAGAACCTGTTCAGCCACAGGTTAGAAGAACAGTCAGTTGTTCCCAGTTAGTGAACCTGTTCTGTAAGCCACTAAGTTAAAAGAACAGTCAGTTGTTCCCAGTTAGTGAACCTGTTCTGTAAGCCACTAAGTTAGAAGAACAGTCAGTTGTTCCCAGTTAGTGAACCTGTGTAAACCACTAGCTTAGAAGAACAGTCAGTTGTTCCCAGTTAGTGAACCTGTTCTGTAAAGCCACTAGCTTAGAAGAACAGTCAGTTGTTCCCAGTTAGTGAACCTGTTCTGTAAACCACTAGCTTAGAAGAACAGTCAGTTGTTCCCAGTTAGTGAACCTGTTCTGTAAAAGCCACTAGCTTAGAAGAACAGTCAGTTGTTCCCAGTTAGTGAACCTGCTCTGTTCCCAAGTGAACCTGTTCTGCCACTAGCTTAGAAGAACAGTCAGTTGTTCCCAGTTAGTGAACCTGTTCTGTAAACCACTGAACCTGTTCTGTAAACCACTAGCTTAGAAGAACAGTCAGTTGTTCCCAGTTAGTGAACCTGTTCTGTAAACCACTAGCTTAGAAGAACAGTCAGTTGTTCCCAGTTAGTGAACCTGTTCTGTAAACCACTAGGTTAAAAGAACAGTCAGTTGTTCCCAGTTAGTGAACCTGTTCTGTAAGCCACTAGCTTAGAAGAACAGTCAGTTGTTCCCAGTTAGTGAACCTGTTCTGTAAACCACTAGCTTAGAAGAACAGTCAGTTGTTCCCAGTTAGTGAACCTGTTCTGTCTATTGGTTTTACAGAACAGGTTACTGTTCTTCTGAACCTGTTCTGTAAGGCCACTGACTGCTTAGAAGAACAGTTTTCAGTTCACTAACTGGGAGCAACTGACTGTTAGTGGTTTACAAGAACAGGTTCATTAACTGGGAACAACAGTGGTTTACAGGGCAGGTTCGCGGCACAGGCATGACTGTTGCCACAACTTAGTGGCTTAGTGGTGACACAAGCTTGCAGACTGGGAACAGACTGTTCTTTTCTGCTGAGTAATTCACTAACGCAACTGACTGACTGTTCTTTACTGACCTAGTGGTGGTTTGGGAACACTGACTGTTCTGGCAAGCTGGTGGTTTTACAGGGCAGGTTCACTGGCTGGGAACAGCTGACTGTTCTTTTGGTGGCCTGGTTCACTGGTGGGCAACTGCTGTTCTTCTGGGGTTCAGGTTCACTGGCTGGGAACCTGACTGTTCTTCCTGAGTGGCTTGCAGAGAGCAGGTTCATTGGCTGGGAACAGCTTTGACTTTGTTCTTCTAAGCTGGTGGTTGCAGGTTCCCAGCTGTGACTGTTACAAGCTTACAGAACACAGGTTGCAAGGAACAGCTGACTGTTCTGGTGGTTTACGAAACGTTCTAACTGGGAACAACGTCTTCTGAAAGAACAGGTTCACACTGTGCTTGTTGGCCTAAGCTAGTGGTTTACAAGACTGTTCTTCCTATGGTTACAGACAGTGAGCAGGTTCTTTAAGCAGAACAGCACTAACTGGGCAACTGACTGGTGTTCTTCTGGGAACAACTGACTGTTCAATGGCCTGAGTGGCTACAGGCTGAGTTCACTGGCTGGGAACAACTGACTGTTCTTCTACGAGCTTACAGAGACAGTTCATGGCTGGGAACAACTGACTGTTCTTCTAAGCTAGTGGTTTTGCAGGGCAGGTTCTTGGCTGGGGCTTCTGGATTGTGATGCGTGACAGGACAAAGCTGTTGTTTGAAGGCAATGGTGGGCGGGCGTAGTGGCTGCACATGACCTCTGGTATTAATGACAGAGTGTTTGTCAAATAAGTGTGAGATGTGTGTGTGAAAGGACAGTTACGAGAGACCCACAAGGCTGTTGGTGTGACAGAGGCTGGAGGAGACGAATAAGAGCCTGCGGTGAGGTGTGTCAGGTGTTTCCAGGTGTTTCCAGGTGTGTCCGGGTATGGATCTGACTAGTCTGAGACGACCATCTCTTGTCGAGGGTTCGGTGACCCCAACTGATCTACATTACAGGGCCCCAGTTGAGGGTCGGGAAGTGATCAATAGATTATGCTGAGGAGCTATTGGGGTAGAGGTCAAGGTGCAAAGGTGAATGGAGTGGAGGCAGTAAAGTGGGGGTGTTTGCTGACCCAGGGGAGATACTGGCACTCTGTTTGCTCCTTCCACTCTGAATTTACCATCCCAACCTCTGTCTGTCATTAACCACAGTGAACTAATGTTGGGATATGCTACTATGCTATATGCTATGCTATATGCTGAGCTGTAGTCTGCTACGGCTGGTTGAGGTTGGGATATGCTATATGCCTATAATATGCTGAGCTGTAATGTGTCTGCTGCAACTGGTTGAGTGGGGTATGCTATAAGCTATATTATATATGCTATAAATATAACTATATGCTATATGTATATGCTATAGCTATATGCTTAATGCTATATGCTATAAGCTATATGCTATATGCTGACTGCTGTGTCCTCACTGATTCTCCAAGCAATTCTGTGACTGTGTCTCGTCTTCTCTCCCTCTCAGCCTCCACCTCCTCCTCCTCTGTCCTCCTTCCTCCATCTCACCTTGGCCTCCCAGTGCTCTGGTCAGCAGTCACATTCTTCACGCACAACCTGCCAACCTGCACCACACTGGCACCTGCCCACCACACACACCTCAACCTGCCACGCACCGCAACCTGCCACACACAACTGCCCGCACTGCACACAGCCTGCCACACTGACCTGCCACTACACACAACCTGCCGCCTGCCACCACCCACACACGCAACCTGCCACGCACCCTCCCAGCTGTCAGCCGGCCACTGCTCTGTCACAAACACACTATGGGAGCCCACTCTGCATGCGTCAGACTTGAGCCCCACCTGGCTCACGCACGCACCTGGCTGCACACCACACACACACGCACACACCACACCTGCATTCACTGCACACTGGTGCCGCACTCTCTCTGTGAGGCCATGGTGTGAGCGGTCTCTGGCTGGAGTGCTGAGCGACTGCGCTAAACAAAACGGGCGGAGTTGAACAAGAATCCCTGTCACCCCACCCCGACCCAGGTCCCTCACCCCGGTTCCCATTCACCTTCCCTTTGACATGTCGATCCCTGGACAGATCCAGCACCCCCTTACCTTCCCATGGTCGCCCCGCCAATCTAACAGAAAGGCCTTTATATTTGTATCAGTGAATACTCAGCTACGCATACCTGCCATATGTTCTGCTATATGAAAGCACTTTTATTTGTATCAGTGAATCGGTCAGCTGCATACCCGCCATATGTTCTGCCATATGGTGGCTTTATTTTTGTATCAGTGAATGCTCAGGCATACCTGCCATATGTTCTGCTATGAAAGCGCTGTCAAATCAGTGAATGCTCCCAGCTGCATACCTGCCATCTGTTCTGAAGCACTTTATATTTGAATCAGTGAATACTGCCATATGTTTGGCTATATGGCTGCGTTATCTTTATATCAGTGAACTCAGCTGCATACCTGTATGTTCTGTATATGAAGCGCTTTATATTTGAATCAGTGAATACTCAGCTGCATACCTACCATATGTTCTGTTGCTATAACACTCCTTTGAATCGTGAGTACTCAGCTGCATACACGCCATATGTTCTGCTATATGAAAGCATATTTGAATCAGTGAATGCTCCAGCTTCATACCTGCCATATGTTCTGCTATATGAAAAACACTTTATATTTGAATCAGTGAATACTCAGCTGCATACCTACCATATGTTCTGCTATATGAAAGCACTTTATATTTGAATCAGTGTTCCAGCTGCACTGCATGTTCTGCTATATGGAGGCTGCTGTCAGTGAATACTCAGCTGCGTACCTGCATGTTCTGCTATATGAAAACGCATATTTGGATCAGTGAATACTCAGCTGCATACCACTATGAAACGCTGACCACAGATCAGTATCTCAGCTGCATACTGCTACTGCATGTCTGCTATATGAACGCTTTATCTTTGGGTCAGTGAATGCTCGGCGTAGCATGTTCTGCATGGCTTGCTTTAGCTAGGTCAGTGAATGCTCAGCTGCGCGCCACCTGCCATATGACCTGCTATATGGCTTGCTTGTGCCACGCGCTCCAGTGTGCTCAGCTGCATACCTGCCATATGTTACTGCTTATGTGAAGTCAGAGATGCACTGTGATATGAATATAAATCAATTAAATATATTAGTACAGAGATATAGACTTTCACTATTTTATATATATATATATATATATATATATATATATATACACATCCCAAGTACAGTATATAGACTCATATTTGATATATATATATGTACACATCCAATTAAATATTAGTACAGTATATAATTCACTATTTGATATATATGAATAGAAACATCAGTAGTACAGTATATAGACTCAGTATTTGATGTATATATATATATATTTATATATATATATATATATATCCAAGTAAATAATAGTACGGTATTTCACCAGTGATATATATATATATATATATATATATATATGCAAATATATATATATATATATATACATATATAGAATATACATCCATTTAAATATTAGTACAGTATATAGACTCACAATTTGATATATATATATATATATATATATATATAAATATATCAATTAAATATTAGTACATTATATAGACTCTTGTTTGATATATGAATGAAGCATCAATCAAATATTATTTTAATTTTTATTTAACCTTTTTAACCAGGAAATGTCATTACAGTGAGCCTGGCTCATTTGAGCCCACAACAGGCAGTTACATGGGAGCAATGGCTGGCTGCCCACGCCACAGCAATAAGATCAGCGTTAAGCGAGGGGCTCACTAGTTCAAGTGTTGAGAACTCGGTTGATTTCATAAAATTAAATTCGCAATAAATACACCAAGTTCAATGATACGACGTATATAGCTAGACTATTTGATATATATATATATATATATAAAATGCATCAATATATATCAATATTTAAATATAAGAACAATATATAGACTCACTTTATTCGATATATATAAATAGATATACATCATATAGATATTAGTACAGTTTATCACTGACTGATACAGAACATGATATATAGAGACAGCTGAAATAAACTATAGCACTGACAGAACATGACTTATATAAGAGGACAGCTGGAATTAAACACAGCTGGGCACTGTTTTATTAGCGCTGACTTGATACAGAGATTTATGACTATAGAGAGACAGCTGGAGATAAAGCACAACTGAAGCTGTTTAATAGCACTGATACAAAGAACATGATATATGGAAAGGATAGCTGGAATAAACTGAAACTATTTAACTGACTTATTAGAACATGTTCATCAGAGACAGCTGGAAATAAAACACAGCTGGCTGTTTAATAGCACTGACTGATACAGGCAGCTGACTATAGAGACAGCTGGAACAGCTGAGCGACACAACGACTTGACAGAACATGACTAAATAGAGGACAGCTGGAATATGTTTAACTGCTGACTTGATACAGAACATGACGGATAGCTGGAATAAGCCACAACTGGCTCTGTGCACTGACTGACATATAGAAAACGGCTGAGTCAGGCCTGGCTGGCTGTTTGAATGCTTGACTGACAGAACATGACTATGTTCAGCCTGGGCAGCACAACTGAGCTGTTTGGCTGACTGATACAGAACATGACTTGGACAATGAATAAAACACAGCTGAGCTGTTTAATAGCACTGACTGATACAGAACATGATATGGACAGCGGAATAAAACACAGCTGACCTGTTTAATAGCACTGACTGATACAGGAACAGTGACTGCTATAGGACAGCTGGAATAAAGCACAACTGAGCAACGCAAACTGACTCTGAACATGACTATATGGAGTAAAACACAACTGAGCTGTTGTGGCACTGATGACCTGGGACATGACTATATAGAGGACAGCTGGAATAAAACACAGCTGAGACTGTTTGCAACACTGACAGATACAGACATGATATATGGGGATAGCTGGAGATCGCTGGCTGAGCTGTTTAATAGCACTGACTGATGATCAAACAGTGACTAAACCAGATAACTTCAAAAGAAGAGATGGAGTGAAAAGTAAAGGAGAGATCTGCTCTGACTCTGGACATAAATCTGTCTGTAGGCTCCAGCTGCGAGTTACCTGAACCGAATGGCTGGGATTGATGGGAAGTTTGGCAGGCGCGCCATGTTTGATCACGATGTGCTTTACATGTGTGTGGTGGTTCTAGACACAGGAGCAAGGCAAGTGCATGGAGATTGGTTATCTGCACGCATGAAAATTAGATCAGCACTAGACATGATTAGACAGGAAGAAGAGGCTGTCAAATCCTCCTGCTGAACCCGGGCGGCTGGCCATCTGTCTCCCGCGGCCGTGGTCAGAGCATGGGGGCTGTCATATGCTCATCTGTGTAAATCTCAGGACTCCATTACTGGGTGTGGTGGGCTGATGTGCTCGTCTGTCACCTGAACCACAGCGTGCTGCTCACACACCTGAACCAACCACACACCTGCCTTGGCTCACACACATCTGAACCCCAACCACACATGTGCGGCTCACACACACCTGAACCCACCTGGTGCACGCTCACCTGAACCACACACGTGCGCTCACACACCTGAACCACACATCGTGCACGCTCCACACCTGGACCACAGCCACACACGTGCACGGCTCACCTGGACCACTGCACGTACACGCTCACGCACCACCGGACCTGGCCACACTGCGTGCGGCTCTCACACACCTGAACCACACAACGTCTGCGACTCAGACACACCTGAACCACAATTTTGCGGGCACGCTCACACGAACCACAACCCGCACATGTGCGCGCTCACACACACCTGAGCCACACACGTGCGCTCACACACACCTAAACCACAACCACGCATGTGCACGCTCTGCGCCTGGGCCACACACATGCCCCGCTCACACGCACCTGAACCACAACCACCCTACCATCTGCAACTCCACCTGAACCACAACCACTGCGTGCTGCCAACACACACACACCTGAGACCACACACTCAAACACACCTGAACCACAATGGTGACGCGGCTCACACACCTGAACCCTAACCACACATGTGCACGCTCACACACCTGAGGACCACCAATCTGCCCAGCTCACACACCTGAACCACAACCACTGCGTGACTGCAGCTCAGACCACCGTGCAACGCTCAAAC
This sequence comes from Dallia pectoralis, assembly GCA_029465975.1. Lineage (NCBI taxonomy): Eukaryota > Metazoa > Chordata > Actinopteri > Esociformes > Umbridae > Dallia > Dallia pectoralis. The sequence continues at coordinate 1,435,884 of CM055728.1, forward strand.
ACCTGAACCACAGTCCCACTGCAGGCACGCCTGAACCTGGCCACATGTCATGTGCCACGCCACACACACACCCTGAGCCACCACGTGCCGCGCTCACACACCTGAACCACAGTGCACCTGCGCGCTCACGCATCCAGACAACCACACATGTGCACGCTCAAACCTGAACCACACGGCTGCCACTCAGCAGCTCACACACACCTGGGCTCACGTAACACCTCACACACCTGAGCACACGTCGCGCTCACACACACCTGAGACCACACGTGCTGCGCTCACACACACCTGAACCACAACCACACATGTGCACGTTCACACACGCCTGAGACCACACACGTGCCACGCTCACACACCTGAACCACACATGTGCACGCTCACACACCTAGACCACACACGTGCACGTACACACACACCTGAACCACAATCACACATGTGCACGCTCACACACACCTGAACCACACCGTGCACGCTCACACACCTGACCACAACCACACACGTGCCGCTCCCCACACACCTGAACCACACACGTGCACGCTCACACACCACCTGAACCATAATTACACATGGAGCACGCTCACACACACCTGAACCACAGCCACACACGTGCACGCTCACACACCTGAACCACACACGTACCACGCTCACACCTGAACCACACACGTACACGCTCACACACCTGAACCACAACCCACACGTGCACGCTCACACACACCTGAACCACACACGTGCAGGCTCACTGTCACGATTGGTGTGGTGGCGTTGCTACACTTCCATTTCGGTGATGCACTTCCGTGTTTTGTTCTAGCTGTGATTACTTCCTCTTTCACGTCACAGCTGTTTGTAATCTGTCACTTTATGAGGGATATAAAGGGGGTCGCTAGCAAGTCACTCCTTGCTTAGCATTGTTTCTATGTCACGGAGTTAGTAGGGTGAGTGTTTGGTGGATAACTGTGTTTCGAACGGTATTGTTTAAGACGCTCTGTGCGCACTTTACTTTCGTTTAGCCAGTTAGCTTTTGTTCGCCGTTCTCGGTTTGTTTTGAGTTCCTGTCCTTATTTAATAAACCTGATTGTTAAAACGGATCAACGACTCTGCACATGGCTTTGACAACACTACGCCGGAGCATCCGTGACAGAATGCTAAGCCACCCAAGAAGCCCGCAGAGCCGGACGGTGAGTGGATTCCTCGGAGGGGCAAGCTATAGCGCTCCGAGGTATGGAAGCTCACCGTCAACCCCGAGCAGCAGGAGCAGCGCTACACCTGGCAGGGTGATTGGGGGTCCGACTCCTCTCCTCGGATGATGAGGAGGCGTTCTACTGGCGAGTGGAGGAGGACTCCTGGAAGACGCCCTGCTATGGGATCCTGTCCTCAGTCGACTAGTCCCGCAACATCGGACGTCGGCTGGGGGCGGGCAGAAGACACCGCCCACTGTTCCGGGGCTGCAGACAGGGGAGGAAAACCCTGGAGCTACAGCCACTACCCCGCCGGGAAGACCCTTTCCGACCACCTACCTCCGGGACAGAGAAATCCCCGGAGGGAGCCATAAGCAGCCCCCGGCTGTCATTAGGGCGTGGTGGAAGGCATGGCTGGACTTTCAAGATCTGACGCCAGAGATCGCCTCCGCCACGCCAGCGCCCGAGATGGCCGCTACGCCTGCGCCGAGATGGCTTCAGCTACGCCTGTGCCGAGATGGCCTCAGCTATGCCTGTGCCGAGATGGCCTCAGCTCCGCCTGTGCCTGAGATGGCCTCAGCTACGCCTGTGCCGAGATGGCCTCAGCTACGCCTGTGCCCGAGATGGCCTCAGCTACGCCTGCGCCCGAGATGGCTGTTGCCCGTCACGCCCGGCGCTCAAGATGGCTGCCGTCGTCCCGCCAGCGCCCAAGATGGCTGCCGCCGTCTCGCCAGTGTCCACGATGGCTCCCGCCGTCACGCCAGCGCCCACGATGGCTGTTGCCGTCACGCCAGCGTTCAAGATGGCTGCCGCCGCCACGCCAGCGCCCAAGATGGCTGCCGCCGTCACGCCAGCGCCACGATGGTCCCGCCGTCACGCCAGCGCCCAAGATGGCTGTTGCCGTCACGCCAGCGCCCAAGATGGCTGTTGCCGTCACGCCAGCGCCCAAGATGGCTGCCGTCGTCACGCCAGCGCCCAAGATGGCCCGCTGTCACGCCAGCGCCAAGATGGCTCCCGCCGTCCCGCCAGCGTCACGATGCGCTCAAGATGGCTGCCGTCGTCACGCCAGCGCCAAGATGGCTGCCGTCGTCCGCCAGCGCCCAAGATGGCTGCCGCCGTCCCGCCAGCGCCCAAGATGGCCCCGCCGTCTCGCCAGCGTCCACGATGGCCCCGCCCGTCCCGCCAGCGCCAAGATGGCTGCCGCGTCCGCCGCCCAAGATGGCTGCCGCCGTCGCCCCAATGGCTGCTCCCGCCGCCGTCACGCCAGCGCCCAAGATGGCTGTTGCCGCCGCCCACGCCAGCCGCCCAAGATGGCTGTTGCCGTCGTCACGCCAGCGCCAAGATGGCTGTTGCCGTCACGCCGCCGCCCACAATGCCGCCGCGCTCTCGCCGCCGCCCACAATGGCTGCCGCATCCGTGGCCGCCCACAATGGCTGCCGCATCGCCGCCCACAATGGCTGCCGCATGGCCGCCGCCCACAATGGCTGCCGCATCGCCGCTCACGATGGGCCTCGCCACGCCGCCGCGCTCACGATGGCGCCGCCCCGCACCCAGCGCTCACGATGGCCGCCGCCACGCTGCGCTCACGATGGCGCCGCCCACGCTGACGCTCACGATGGCCGCCGCCACGCCTCGCTCACGATGGCCGCCGCCACTACGCTCACGATGCCGCCGCCCACGCTCGCTCACGATGGCCGCCGCCCGCCTCCGCTCACGATGGCCGCCGCCCGCTCCCGCGATGGCCGCTCACGATGCTCACGATGGCCGCCACGCTCACGATGGCCGCCGCCCCTCCGCTCACGATGGCGCCGCCGCACTCGCTCACGATGGCCGCCGCCCGCTCGCTCACGTGGCCGCCGCCCGCTCGCTCCACGATGGCCGCCGCCCGCTTCCGCTCACGATGGCCGCCGCCCGCTCGCTCACGATGCGCCGCCGCCACGATGGCGCCGCCGCCACGCCAACTGGGGCGCCGCCCGCCTCACGATGGCCGCCGCCACGCTCGCTCCCGTGGCCGCCGCCCTTCCGCTCACGATGGCCGCCGCCGACCTCGCTCACGGTGGCCGCCGCCCCGCTCGCTCCGATGCCGCCGCCACGTCGCCCCGCGATGGCCTCCGCCACGTCGCCCACGATGGCCTCCGCCACGTCGCCCACGATGGCCTCCGCCCGCCGCCCCACGATGGCCTCCGCCACGTCGCCACGATGGCCTCAGCCCGCACAAGATGGCCTCCGCCGTCGCCCTCTGGCCGCCGCCGCACCCTGAGCCGCTCCAGAACTGGCGGCCTCTCAGCCCGAGATGGCGGTCAGCTACCGTGGCCTATTCAGGACTGGACCCGTCCTGATGGACTGACCCATTGGGTTCGACTGTGGGTTCTGTCTTGTTGCTCCCTTAGGGTTTTTGTTAGTTCCGTTCGGCTATCTGGGAGCTAGCCTTTTAGTGGGGGATACTGTCACGATTGGTGTGGTGGCGTTGCTGCACGGACTTCCATTTGGTGATCCACTTCCCGTGTTTTGTTCTCACTAGCTTTTGTCTCTTTCACGTGGTCACAGCTGTTTGTAATTATAATCATGTCGGGATATAAAGGGGTCGCTAGCAAGTCCTCCTTGCTTAGCATTGTTTGTTTCTATGTCACGGAGTTAGTAGGGTGAGTGTTTGGTGGATAACTGTGTTTGAACGGTATTGTTTAAGACGCTCTGTGCGCACTTTACTTTCGTTTGCCAGTTAGCTTTTTGTTCGCCGTTCTCGGTTTGTTTTGAGTTCCTGTCCTTATTTAATAAACCTGATTGTTAAAACGGATCAACGACTCTGCACATGGCTTTGACAACACTACGCCGGTCAATCCTTGACACTCACACACACCTGAACCACAGTACACATGGGCACGCTCACACCTGAACCACAGCACACCGTGCACGCTCACACACACCTGAAACACAATAACACACGTGCACGCTCACACCTGAACCCACAGGACTTTTCACCTCAGATACAAGCAGGGAACTCAGTCTACATAAGGACTCTTCACCTCAGACACAAGCAGGAACTCCAGTCTACATAGGACTCTTCACCTCAGATACAGCAGGGAACTCTGTCTACATAAGGACTCTTCATCTCAGATACAAGCAGAACTCAGTCTACATAAGGACTCTTCACCTCAGACACAAGCAGAACTCAGTCTACATAAGGACTCTTCACCTCAGACACAAGCAGGGAACTCAGTCTACATAACGACTCTTCACCTCAGATACAAGCAGGGAACTCAGTCTACATAGGACTCTTCACCTCAGACACAAGCAGGAACTCAGTCTACATAACGACTCTTCACCTCCAGATACAAGCAGAACTCAGTCTACATAAGGACTCTTCACCTCAGACACAAGCAGGAACTCAGTCTACATAACGACTCTTCACCTCAGATACAAGCAGGGAACTCAGTCTACATAAGGACTCTTCACCTCAGACACAAGCAGGGAACTCAGTCTACATAACGACTCTTCACCTCAGATACAAGCAGGGAACTCAGTCTACATAAGGACTCTTCACCTCAGACACAAGCAGGACTCAGTCTACATAAGGACTCTTCACCTCAGATACAAGCAGAACTCAGTCTACATAACGACTCTTCACCTCAGACACAAGCAGAGACTCAGTCTACATAAGGACTCTTCACCTCAGACACAAGCAGGAACTCAGTCTACATAAGGACTCTTCACCTCAGACACAAGCAGGAACTCAGTACATAACAACTCTTCACCTCCAGATACAAGCAGGAACTCCAGTCTACATAAGGACTCTTCACCTCAGATACAAGCAGGGGAACTCAGTCTACATAAGGACTTCACCTCAGATACAAGCAGGGAACTCAGTCTACATAAGGACTCTTCACCTCAGATACAAGCAGAACTCAGTCTACATAAGGACTCTTCACCTCAGAATGCAAGCAGGATTTTCAACCCAACCAGGACACATCCAGTCCCACTCACAGACATCAGGGGCATCAGATGCTCTGTCTAATATTTATTGAGTAGAACAGGAAGGTCAGGTGGACTTCCTTCTGTGTGATGCTACATTGTTCTACAACACTTTTACTCCCACACTTACTGGCCATTCTCTGTACCAGGTGACACTGACTAATCTGCTGTGATACGGTTGACAATTGTGGAGTATTTTTTAAATAAAGCACATAGTAAAATGTAAATGTTGTGGAGCATGTACTGTAAATAAAGCACATAGTACAATGTAAATGTTGTGTAGCATGTACTGTAAATAAAGCAGATAGTAAAATGTAAATGTTTGGGCATGTACTGTAAATAAAGCACATAGTAAAATGTAAAATGTTGTGTAGCATGTACTGTAAATAAAGCACATAGTAAAATGTAAATGTTGTGTAGCACGTACTGTAAATAAAGCACATAGTAAAATGTAAATGTTGTGTAGCATGTACTGTAAATAAAGCACATAGTAAAATGTAAATGTTGTGTAGCATGTACTGTAAATAAAGCACATATTAAAATGTAAATGTTGTGGAGCATGTACTGTAAATAAAGCACATGGTAAAATGTAAATGTTGTGGAGCATGTACTGTAAATAAAGCACATAGTAAAATGTAAGCTGTTTGTGTAGCACGTACTGTAAATAAAGCACATAGTAAAATGTAAATGTTGTGTATGTACTGTAAATAAAGCACATAGTAAAATGTAAATGTTGTGGAGCATGTACTGTAAATAAAGCACATGGTAAAATGTAAATGTTGTGGAGCATGTACTGTAAATAAGCACATAGTAAAATGTAAATGTTGTGTAGCACGTACTGTAAATAAAGCACATAGTAAATGTAAATGTTGTGTAGCACATACTGTAAATAAAGCACATAGTAAAATGTAAATGTTGTGTAGCATGTACTGTAAATAAAGCACATAGTAAAATGTAAATGTTGTGTA
>CM055728.1:1442492-1598011 GCA_029465975.1 Dallia pectoralis
TATATAAATGTAACCAGGATTCATACTCTTACAATATGAACCAGTGGGACAGGACACTCATATATATAAATGTAACCAGGATTCATACTCTTACAATATGAACCAGTGGGACAGGACACTCATATATATAAATGTTACCAGGATTCATACTCTTACAATATGAACCAGTGGGACAGGACACTCATATAAATGTTACCAGGATTCATACTCTTACAATATGAACCAGTGGAACAGGACACTCATATATATAAATGTAACCAGGATTCATACTCTTACAATATGAACCAGTGGGACAGGACACTCATATATATAAATGTAACCAGGATTCATACTCTTACAATATGAACCAGTAGGTCAGGATACTCATATATATAAATGTAACCAGGATTCATACTCTTACAATATGAACCAGTAGGTCAGGATACTCATATATATAAATGTAACCAGGATTCATAATCTTACAATATGAACCAGTGAGTCAGGACACTCATATATATATAAATGTAACCAGGATTCATACTCTTACAAAATAAACCAGTGGGTCAGGACACTCATATATATGTAACCAGGATTGATACTCTTACAATATGAACCAGTGGGTCAGGATACTCATATATATACAAATGTAACCAGGATTTATACTCTTACAATATGAACCAGTGGGTCAGGACACTCATATATATGTAACCAGGATTCATACTCTTACAATATGAACCAGTGGAACAGGACACTCATATATATACAAATGTAACCAGGATTCATACTCTTACAATATGAACCAGTGGGACAGGACACTCATATATATAAATGTAACCAGGATTCATACTCTTACAATATGAACCAGTGGGTCAGGACACTCATATATATAAATGTAACCAGGATTCATACTCTTACAATATGAACCAGTGGGTCAGGACACTCATATATATAAATGTAACCAAGATTCATACTCTTACAATATGAACCAGTGGGTCAGGACACTCATATATATATAAATGTAACCAAGATTCATACTCTTACAATATGAACCAGTGGGTCAGGACACTCATATATATAAATGTAACCAGGATTCATACTCTTACAATATGAACCAGTGGGTCAGGACACTCATATATATAAATGTAACCAGGATTCATACTCTTACAATATGAACCAGTGGGTCAGGACACTCATATATATACAAATGTAACCAGGATTCATACTCTTACAATATGAACCAGTGGGACAGGACACTCATATATATAAATGTAACCAGGATTTATACTCTTACAATATGAACCAGTGGGACAGGACACTCATATATATAAATGTAACCAGGATTCGTACTCTTACAATATGAACCAGTGGGACAGGACACTCATATATATAAATGTAACCAGGATTCATACTCTTACAATATGAACCAGTGGGACAGGACACTCATATAAATGTAACCAGGATTCATACTCTTACAATATGAACCAGTGGGTCAGGACACTCATATATATAAATGTAACCAAGATTCATACTCTTACAATATGAACCAGTGGGTCAGGACACTCATATATATAAATGTAACCAGGATTCATACTCTTACAATATGAACCAGTGGGTCAGGACACTCATATATATAAATGTAACCAGGATTCATACTCTTACAATATGAACCAGTGGGTCAGGACACTCATATATATACAAATGTAACCAGGATTCATACTCTTACAATATGAACCAGTGGGACAGGACACTCATATATATAAATGTAACCAGGATTTATACTCTTACAATATGAACCAGTGGGACAGGACACTCATATATATAAATGTAACCAGGATTCGTACTCTTACAATATGAACCAGTAGGTCAGGATACTCATATATATAAATGTTACCAGGATTCATACTCTTACAATATGAACTAGTGGGACAGGACACTCATATAAATGTTACCAGGATTCATACTCTTACAATATGAACCAGTGGGACAGGACACTCATATAAATGTTACCAGGATTCATACTCTTACAATATGAACCAGTGGGACAGGATACTCATATATATAAATGTAACCAGGATTCATACTCTTACAATATGAACCAGTGGGTCAGGACACTTATATAAATGTAACCAGGATTCATACTCTTATAATATGAACCAGTGAGTCAGGACACTTATACAAATGTAACCAGGATTCATACTCTTACAATATGAACCAGTGGGACAGGACACTCATATATATAAATGTAACCAGGATTTATACTCTTACAATATGAACCAGTGGGTCAGGATACTCATATATACAAATGTAACCAGGATTCATACTCTTACAATATGAACCAGTGGGACAGGACACTCATATAAATGTTACCAGGATTCATACTCTTACAATATGAACCAGTGGGACAGGACACTCATATATATAAATGTAACCAGGATTCATACTCTTACAATATGAACCAGTGGGTCAGGATACTCATATATATAAATGTAACCAGGATTCATACTCTTACAATATGAACCAGTGGGACAGGACACTCATATATATAAATGTAACCAGGATTCATACTCTTACAATATGAACCAGTGGGACATGACACTCATATATATAAATGTAACCAGGATTCATACTCTTACAATATGAACCAGTGGGACAGGACACTCATATATATGTAACCAGGATTCATACTCTTACAATATGAACCAGTGGGTCAGGACACTCATATATATACAAATGTAACCAGGATTTATACTCTTACAATATGAACCAGTGGGTCAGGATACTCATATATATAAATGTAACCAGGATTCATACTCTTACAATATGAACCAGTGGGTCAGGACACTTATACAAATGTAACCAGGATTCATACTCTTACAATATGAACCAGTGGGACAGGACACTCATATATATAAATGTAACCAGGATTCATACTCTTACAATATGAACCAGTGAGTCAGGACACCCGTAAAACAGAACCAAACATAAGTGAATGTCCCCTCCATTCTTTTTTGCGTTGGGATCTGAGCTGAAGACATGATGGAAGAGTGCCCCCTCCTACAGAATCTCCAGCAGTATCTGTTCTCCTTTCTAGGGATCGACCTGTATCTTTCAACTCTAAAAGCACAGATATCTGACGCCCATTAGTGGCTGGGTTTGGTACTGCAACCACAGAAACCTTAATGTTGTTCCCCTGTTGACCCAATTTACAGGTGATGAGCTGTATGCAGGCGTGGCCACTGATCTGATGGGTAGAGACTTCACCATATTCCGCAGTCTGGGAGGACGGCCATCCATACGCACAGAACAACATGACTCACGCTGGCTAAATGGTTAGTTTGGGTTTGTGTGTGCCAGTACTAAATGCAATGTCTAGTATCTGGTCCTTATTATAATATCTAGTATCTGGTCCTTATTATAATATCTAGTATCTGGTCCTTATTATAATGTCTAGTATCTGGTCCTTATTATAATATCTAGCATCTGGTCCTTATTATAATATCTAGTATCTGGTCCTTATTATAATATCTAGTATCTGGTCCTTATTATAATATCTAGTATCTGGTCCTTATTATAATATCTAGTATCTGGTCCTTATTATAATATCTAGTATCTGGTCCTTATTATAATATCTAGTATCTGGTCCTTATTATAATATCTAGTATCTATTATAATATCTAGTATCTGGTCCTTATTATAATATCTAGTATCTGGTCCTTATTATAATATCTAGTATCTGGTCCTTATTATAATATCTAGTATCTGGTCCTTATTATAATATCTAGTATCTGGTCCTTATTATAATATCTAGTATCTGGTCCTTATTATAATATCTAGTATCTGGTCCTTTATATAATGTCTAGTATCTGGTCCTTATTATAATATCTAGTATCTGGTCCTTATTATAATATCTAGTATCTGGTCCTTATTATAATATCTAGTATCTGGTCCTTATTATAATATCTAGTATCTGGTCCTTATTATAATATCTAGTATCTGGTCCTTATTATAATATCTAGTATCTGGTCCTTATTATAATATCTAGTATCTGGTCCTTATTATAATATCTAGTATCTGGTCCTTATTATAATATCTAGTATCTGGTCCTTATTATAATATCTAGTATCTGGTCCTTATTATAATATCTAGTATCTGGTCCTTATTATAATATCTAGTATCTGGTCCTTATTATAATATCTAGTATCTGGTCCTTATTATAATATCTAGTATCTGGTCCTTATTATAATATCTAGTATCTGGTCCTTATTATAATATCTAGTATCTGGTCCTTATTATAATATCTAGTATCTGGTCCTTATTATAATATCTAGTATCTGGTCCTTATTATAATATCTAGTATCTGGTCCTTATTATAATATCTAGTATCTGGTCCTTATTATAATATCTAGTATCTGGTCCTTATTATAATATCTAGTATCTGGTCCTTATTATAATATCTAGTATCTGGTCCTTATTATAATATCTAGTATCTGGTCCTTATTATAATATCTAGTATCTGGTCCTTATTATAATATCTAGTATCTGGTCCTTATTATAATATCTAGTATCTGGTCCTTATTATAATATCTAGTATAATATCTAGTATCTGGTCCTTATTATAATATCTAGTATCTGGTCCTTATTATAATATCTAGTATCTGGTCCTTATTATAATATCCTGGTCCTTATTATAATATCTAGTATCTGGTCCTTATTATAATATCTAGTATCTGGTCCTTATTATAATGTCTAGTATCTGGTCCTTATTATAATATCTAGTATCTGGTCCTTATTATAATATCTAGTATCTGGTCCTTATTATAATATCTAGTATCTGGTCCTTATTATAATATCTAGTATCTGGTCCTTATTATAATATCTAGTATCTGGTCCTTATTATAATTTCTAGTATCTGGTCCTTATTATAATATCTAGTATTTGGTCCTTATTATAATTTATAGTATCTGGTCCTTATTATAATATCTAGTATCTGGTCCTTATTATAATATCTAGTATCTGGTCCTTATTATAATATCTAGTATCTGGTCCTTATTATAATATCTAGTATCTGGTCCTTATTATAATATCTAGTATCTGGTCCTTATTATAATATCTAGTATCTGGTCCTTATTATAATATCTAGTATCTGGTCCTTATTATAATATCTAGTATCTGGTCCTTATTATAATATCTAGTATCTGGTCCTTATTATAATATCTAGTATCTGGTCCTTATTATAATATCTAGTATCTGGTCCTTATATAATATCTAGTATCTGGTCCTTATTATAATATCTAGTATCTGGTCCTTATTATAATATCTAGTATCTGGTCCTTATTATAATATCTAGTATCTGGTCCTTATTATAATATCTAGTATCTGGTCCTTATTATAATATCTAGTATCTGGTCCTTATTATAATATCTAGTATCTGGTCCTTATTATAATATCTAGTATCTGGTCCTTATTATAATATCTAGTATCTGGTCCTTATTATAATATCTAGTATCTGGTCCTTATTATAATATCTAGTTTCTGGTCCTTATTATAATATCTAGTATCTGGTCCTTATTATAATATCTAGTATCTGGTCCTTATTATAATATCTAGTATCTGGTCCTTATTATAATATCTAGTATCTGGTCCTTATTATAATATCTAGTATCTGGTCCTTATTATAATATCTAGTATCTGGTCCTTATTATAATATCTAGTATCTGGTCCTTATTATAATATCTAGTATCTGGTCCTTATTATAATATCTAGTATCTGGTCCTTATTATAATATCTAGTATCTGGTCCTTATTATAATATCTAGTATCTGGTCCTTATTATAATATCTAGTATCTGGTCCTTATTATAATATCTAGTATCTGGTCCTTATTATAATATCTAGTATCTGGTCCTTATTATAATATCTAGTATCTGGTCCTTATTATAATATCTAGTACCTGGGAACAGCCCTTAGCTATGAGATATGAATCCCACACACCCTCACACATAGAATTTAACACAGTGTGTCTATGTGGTTCCCCTCCAGAACCAAAGTTTGTGGGTTCATTCTGGGTGCCAGAGAGTGAAAACCCGGATGATGACAAGATCTTCTTCTTCTTCCGGGAGACGGCAGTAGAGGCACAAGGTCTGGGGAAGTCCACCTACTCCCGTATTGGGCAGCTCTGCAGGGTGAGATAATCCTCTGGTTAAATCACTACATTTTACTATGGATAACAATAATATTCTACTATTTACACAATAGACAATAATATTGTATTATGTACACTATGGATAATAATACTACCCACTATTTACACTATAGATAATAATATTGTATTATGTACACTATGGATATTAATACTATTCTACTATTTACACTATAGACAATAATATTGTATTATGTACACTATAGATAATAATACTATTCTACTATTTACACTATAGATAATAATATTGTATTATGTACACAATGGATAACAATAATATTCTACTATTTACACAATAGACAATAATATTGTTTTATGTACACTATGGATAATAATACTACCCACTATTTACACTATAGATAATAATATTGTATTATGTACACTACGGATAATAATACTATTGTACTATTTACACTATAGACAATAATATTGTATTATGTACACTATGGATAATAATACTATTCTACTATTTACACTATAGACAATAATATTGTATTATGTACACTATGGATAATAATACTATTCTATTATTTACACTATAGACAATAATATTGTATTATGTACACTATGGATAATAATACTATTCTATTATTTACACTATAGACAATAATATTGTATTATGTACACTATGGATAATAATAATAATCTACTATTTACACTATAGATAATAATATTGTATTATGTACACTATGGATAATAATACTATTGTACTATTTACACTATAGACAATAATATTGTATTATGTACACTATGGATAATAATACTATTCTACTATTTACACTATAGATACTAATATTGTATTATGTACACTATGGATAATAATACTATTCTACTATTTACACTATAGACAATAATAATGTATTATGTACACTATAGATAATAATACTATTCTACTATTTACACTATAGACAATAATATTGTATTATGTACACTATGGATAATAATACTATTCTACTATTTACACTATAGACAATAATAATGTATTATGTACACTATAGATAATAATACTATTCTACTATTTACACTATAGACAATAATATTGTATTATGTTCACTATGGATAATAATACTATTCTACTATTTACACTATAGACAATAATATTGTATTATGTACACTATAGATAATAATACTATTTTACTATTTACACTATAGACAATAATATTGTATTATGTACACTATGGATATTAATACTATTCTACTATTTACACTACAGACAATAATATTGTATTATGTACACTATGGATAATAATAATATTCTACTATTTACACTATAGACAATAATATTGTATTATGTACACTATGGATAATAATACTATTCTATTATTTACACTATAGACAATAATATTGTATTATGTACACTATGGATAATAATACTATTCTAATATTTACACTATAGACAATAATATTGTATTATGTACACTATGGATAATAATAATAATCTACTATTTACACTATAGATAATAATATTGTATTATGTACACTATGGATAATAATACTATTCTATTATTTACACTATAGACAATAATATTGTATTATGTACACTATGGATAATAATACTATTCTATTATTTACACTATAGACAATAATATTGTATTATGTACACTATGGATAATAATACTATTCTATTATTTACACTATAGACAATAATATTGTATTATGTACACTATGGATAATAATAATAATCTACTATTTACACTATAGATAATAATATTGTATTATGTACATTATGGATAATAATACTATTGTACTATTTACACTGTAGACAATACTATTGTATTATGTACACTATGGATAATAATACTATTCTACTATTTACACTATAGATAATAATATTGTATTATGTACACTATGGATAATAATACTATTCTACTATTTACACTATAGACAATAATAATGTATTATGTACACTATAGATAATAATACTATTCTACTATTTACACTATAGACAATAATATTGTATTATGTTCACTATGGATAATAATACTATTCTACTATTTACACTATAGACAATAATATTGTATTATGTACACTATGGATAATAATATGGATATTACTATTATTTTACACTATAGACAATAATATTGTATTATGTACACTATAATAATATTCTACTATTTACACTATAGACAATATTATTGTATTATGTACACTATAGATAATAATACTATTATACTATTTACACTATATACAATAATATTGTATTATGTACACTATAGATAATAATACTATTGTACTATTTACACTATAGACAATAATATTGTATTATGTACACTATGGATAATAATACTATTCTACTATTTACACTATAGACAATAATATTGTATTATGTACACTATGGATAATAATACTATTATACTATTTACACTACAATAATAGACAATAATATTTCTATTATTTACACTATAGTATTATGTACACTATGGATAATAATACTATTATATTATTTACACTATAGACAATAATATTGTATTATGTACACTATGGATAATAATACTACCCACTATTTACATTATAGATAATAATATTGTATTATGTACACTATGGATAATAATACTATTGTACTATTTACACTATAGACAATAATATTGTATTATGTACACTATGGATAATAATACTATTGTACTATTTACACTATAGACAATAATATTGTATTATGGACACTATGGATAATAATACTATTCTACAATTTACACTATAGACAATAATATTGTATTATGTACACTATGGATAATAATACTATTGTACTATTTACACTATAGACAATAATATTGTATTATGTACACTATGGATAATGATAATAATAATCTACTATTTACACTATAGACAATAATATTGTATTATGTACACTATAGATAATAATAATATTATACTATTTACACTATAGACAATAATATTATATTATGTACACTATGGATAATAATATTCTACTATTTACACTATAGACAATAATATTGTATTATGTACACTATGGATAATAATACTACTATTTACACTATAGACAATAATATTGTATTATGTACACTATGGATAATAATACTATTCTATTATTTACACTATAGACAATAATATTGTATTATGTACACTATAGATAATAATAATATTATACTATTTACACTATAGACAATAATATTGTATTATGTACACTATGGATAATAATACTATTATATTATTTACACTATAGACAATAATATTGTATTATGTACACTATGGATAATAATACTACCCACTATTTACACTATAGACAATAATATTGTATTATGTACACTATGGATAATAATACTATTGTACTATTTACACTATAGACAATAATATTGTATTATGTACACTATGGATAATAATGATAATCTACTATTTATACTATAGACAATAATATTGTATTATGTACACTATGGATAATAATACTATTCTACTATTTACACTACAGACAATAATATTGTATTATGTACACTATGGATAATAATACTATTCTACTATTTACACTATAGACAATATTATTGTATTATGTACACTATGGATAATAATACTATTCTACTATTTACATTATAGACATTAACATGAACTTTTATGTCTGCACGTTTATTACAGAATGATATGGGTGGACAGCGTAGTCTTGTCAACAAGTGGACCACCTTCCTAAAGACTCGTCTCATCTGTTCTGTTCCGGGCAGCGACGGCAGTGACACGTATTTCGATGAGCTCCGTAAGTAGCCATTACATGAAGCTTTCATTACCTGTACCTACCTGTAGCTAGCTGTCACTCCTGGTGCTTCGTTACCTGTAGCTAGCTGTCACTCCTGGTGCTTCATTACCTGTAGTTAGCTGTCACTCCTGGTGCTTCATTACCTGTAGCTAGCTGTCACTCCTGGTGCTTCATTACCTGTAGTTACTCCTGGTGCTTCATTACCTGTCACTCCTGGTGCTTCATTACCTGTAGCTAGCTGTCACTCCTGGTGCTTCATTACCTGTAGCTAGCTGTCACTCCTGGTGCTTCATTACCTGTAACTAGCTGTCACTCTTGGTGCTTCATTACCTGTATCTAGCTGTCACTCTTGGTGCTTCATTACCTGTAGTTAGCTGTTACTCCTGGTGCTTCATTACCTGTAGCTAGCTGTCACTCCTGGCGCTTCATTACCTGTAGTTAGCTGTCACTCTTGGTGCTTCATTACCTGTAGTTAGCTGTCACTCCTGGTGCTTCATTACCTGTAGCTAGCTGTCACTCTTGGTGCTTCATTACCTGTATCTAGCTGTCACTCCTGGTGCTTCATTACCTGTAGTTAGCTGTCACTCTTGGTGCTTCATTACCTGTAGTTAGCTGTCACTCCTGGTGCTTCATTACCTGTAGCTAGCTGTCACTCCTGGTGCTTCATTACCTGTAGCTAGCTGTCACTCCTGGTGCTTCATTACCTGTAGTTAGCTGTCACTCCTGGTGCTTCATTACCTGTAGTTAGCTGTCACTCCTGGTGCTTCATTACCTGTAGTTAGCTGTCACTCCTGGTGCTTCATTACCTGTAGTTAGCTGTCACTCCTGGTGCTTCATTACCTGTAGTTAGCTGTCACTCCTGGTGCTTCATTACCTGCTGTCACTCCTGGTGCTTCATTACCTGTAGCTAGCTGCTTCACTTACCTGGTGCTGTCACTCCTGGTGCTTCATTACCTGTTACCTGTTACCTGTAGCTAGCTGTCACTCCTGGTGCTTCATTACCTGTAGCTAGCTGTCACTCCTGGTGCTTCATTACCTGTAGTTAGCTGTCACTCCTGGTGCTTCATTACCTGTAGTTAGCTGTCACTCCTGGTGCTTTATTACCTGTAGCTAGCTGTCACTCCTGGTGCTTCATTACCTCTAGCTAGCTGTACCTTCTGGTTTGTTTTTCTCTGACCTTTGACCTATGTTCCTCCTATAGGGGACGTGTTCCTGCTGCAGACAAAGGACAAAAAGAACCCATTGGTCTACACGGTCTTCTCTACATCAAGGTCAGAGGGTCAAAACAGGGAATATATGCTAATAACCCTAACCATAATGACAGGTGAAGCAAATCATGTTGATCTCCTAACGAACACTAATCGCGTTAGATCAGCTCTCCTAGTCAACATTATGTATTCAAGTAAACAGGACTGGAGTAAAGAGTAATGTCACAGTGTTATAGCCATGCGGTTATATTTGACCTGGACTATTTTATTTTTTACACTCCTAGCACTTAAAAAATGCATTAAATTAACTATTCAACAAAACTATCATAAGTTCACACAGCACAGCCAGAAGAGGACTGGTCACTCCTCAGAGCCTGGTTCCACTCTAGGTTTCTTCCTAAATTTGACCTTCAGGGAGTTTTTCCTAGCTGCCGTGTATCAACTTGTTCAACTTGTCGATGTGTGCTCTGTCCGATTCAGGTTGGGCGTTTGTTGTAAAAAGGGCTTTATAAAATACATTTGATTGATTGATTGACCAGGTACCCATTTTAGCAGGATAATGCAATCTGACTAAGCATCAATTCTGATCCTTGGTAACTCCACCTAGAAACTTTCAAGACTTACAGAATCTGATGCTAATGTATTGGTGTTTAGCTCTACTTTTCTGGCTGGGATATAGTGTTGTTTATCTCTACTTACTGACTCGGATGTAGTGTTGTTTACCTCAACTTACTGACTGGGATATAGTGTTGTTTACCTCTACTTTTCTGACTGGGATATAGTGTTGTTTACCTCTACTTACTGACTGGGATATAGTGTTGTTTACCTCTACTTACTGACTGGGATATAGTGTTGTTTACCTCTACTTACTGACTGGGATATAGTGTTGTTTACCTCTACTATGGTAGAGAATGAGTGTGGAGTGTAATGATGTACGAGTCGAACAGATTACCTTTTCAGATGGTTTATTTACATTAATATGGCTTCACAACAACGGAGCAATATGCCCTCTCACATTTGACCAGCGCTGGTCTAAAGTAGGGAAAGGGCAGTTCCATGCGCTCAACCACTTTTATACCCCAACTTTAGACCAGTCAGAAACATCGACCCATCCCCCAGTTCGCTCTCAATGACCAATCGATGTATTCCTAGTCATTCTTATCAGTTAACCCCACCCAGGCAGGATCCAATATCACACCTCTGTTGAACCTTTTGTTTCAAGGCCCATTGAAATGAATGGGGGAGGGGTGTCACAGGAGATGTCTGTTCCTTCTCCTAAGTTCACCAAAATACCTTGTGTGTTTATAACTAATTATACTAAAATTATATGAAGTTTAACACAGATATATACCCAAATGTAAACAAATACTGTAACAACCGAATTATGTAAGCAAACTACTTTTCTAAACATGTATATGAACTGAAAATCCACCACACTACTTACTGACTGGGTTATAGTAATGCTTACCTCTAGTTACTGACTGGGATATAGTGTTGTTTACCTCTACTTACTGACTGGGATATAGTGTTGTTTACTTCTACTTACTGACTGGGATATAGTGTTGTTTATCTCTAGTTACTGACTGGGATATAGTGTTGTTTACTTCTACTTACTGACTGGGATATAGTGTTGTTTACTTCTACTTACTGACTGGGATATAGTGTTGTTTATCTCTAGTTACTGACTGGGATATAGTGTTGTTTACTTCTACTTACTGACTGGGATATAGTGTTGTTTACCTCTACTTTTCTGACTGGGATATAGTGTTGTTTATCTCTAGTTACTGACTGGGATATAGTGTTGTTTACTTCTACTTACTGACTGGGATATAGTGTTGTTTACCTCTACTTACTGTCTGGGATATAGTGTTGTTTACCTCTACTTACTGTCTGGGATATAGTGTTGTTTATCTCTACCTTTCTGACTGGAATATAGTGTTGTTTACTTCTACTTACTGACTGGGATATAGTGTTGTTTACTTCTACTTACTGACTGGGATATAGTGTTGTTTACCTCTACTTACTGACTGGGATATAGTGTTGTTTACCTCTACCTTTCTGACTGGAATATAGTGTTGTTTACTTCTACTTACTGACTGGGATATAGTGTTGTTTACCTCTACTTACTGTCTGGGATATAGTGTTGTTTACCTCTACTTTTCTGACTTGGATATAGTGTTTTTTAACTCTACTTACTCACTGGGATATAGTGTTGTTTACCTCTAGTTACTGACTTTGATATAGTGTTTGTTTACCTCTACTTACTGACTGGGATATAGTGTTGTTTACCTCTACCTTTCTGACTGGAATATAGTGTTGTTTACCTCTACTTACTGACTGGGATATAGTGTTGTTTACCTCTACTTACTGACTGGGATACAGTGTTGTTTACCTCTACTTACTGTCTGGGATATAGTGTTGTTTACCTCTACCTTTCTGACTGGAATATAGTGTTGTTTACCTCTACTTACTGACTGGGATATAGTGTTGTTTACTTCTACTTACTGACTGGGATATAGTGTTGTTTACCTCTACTTTTCTGACTGGGATATAGTGTTGTTTACCTCTACTTACTGACTGGGATATAGTGTTGTTTACCTCTACTTACTGACTGGGATATAGTGTTGTTTACCTCTACTTACTGACTGGGATATAGTGTTGTTTACCTCTACTTACTGACTGGGATATAGTGTTGTTTACCTCTACTTACTGACTGGGATATAGTGTTGTTTATCTCTAGTTACTGACTGGGATATAGTGTTGTTTACCTCTACTTACTGACTGGGATATAGTGTTGTTTACCTCTACTTACTGACTGGGATATAGTGTTGTTTACCTCTACTTACTGACTGGGATATAGTGTTGTTTACCTCTACTTACTGACTGGGATACAGTGTTGTTTACCTCTACTTACTGACTGGGATATAGTGTTGTTTACCTCTACTTACTGACTGCTTCCTTCTGCCTCCAAGCAGCAGCGTATTCAAGGGATCTGCTGTGTGTATCTACCCAATGAATGACATCCGTCGAGCTTTCTTGGGACCCTTTGCTCACAAAGAGGGGCCAAACTACCAGTGGGTCCCCTTCCAGGGCAAAGTCCCCTACCCCCGACCTGGCATGGTATGTACCCCTACCCACGACCTGGTATTGTATGTACCGCTACCTACGTCCTGGCATGGTGGTATGTAGTCCTACCTACGACCTGGTATTGTATGTAGTCCTACCCATGACCTGGTATTGTATGTAGTCCTACCCACGACCTGGTATTGTATGTAGTCCTACCTATGACCCGGTATTGTATGTAGTCCTACCTACGACCTGGTATTGTATGTAGTCCTACCCATGACCTGGTATTGTATGTAGTCCTACCCACGACCTGGTATTGTATGTAGTCCTACCTACGACCTGGTATTGTATGTAGTCCTACCCATGACCTGGTATTGTATGTAGTCCTACCCACGACCTGGTATTGTATGTAGTCCTACCCACGACCTGGTATTGTATGTAGTCCTACCCACGACCTGGTATTGTATGTAGTCCTACCCACGACCTGGTATTGTATGTAGTCCTACAGCAGTTCCTGTGCAACATACAATAACATACTTTCTATCAGCATATTAATTCCCATCAACTGTGTGTCAGCTGTTTAACTGATGTTAAAACTCTAAACTCTGTGTGATCCAATCTTAACACTTAATGACGTCACTGTGGTTTTACTGTGTCACCAATTAGTGCCCCAGCAAAACGTTTGGCAGCTTCGAGTCCACCAAGGGTTTCCCTGACGATGTGATCCAGTTTGCCCGTCACCACCCTCTGATGTTTAACCCTGTGTACCCCCTGAACCGACGGCCCGTCTTTCTGAGGACCAACGTAGACTACAGCTTCACCCAGATCGCTGTAGACCGTGTTGGGGCAGCAGACGGGCAGTATGATGTCATGTTCATTGGCACAGGTACCTCACCTTACAGCTTCACCTAAACTCCATGCTTAGTCAGGTCCGGTTCTCACAGCTACCGCACCCTACAGCTTCACCTAACCTCCATGCTTAGTCAGGTCCAGTTCTCACAGGTACCTCACCTTACAGCTTCACCTAACCTCAATGCTTAGTCAGGTCCAGTTCTCACAGGTACCTCACCTTACACCTTCACCTAAACTCCATGCTTAGTCACGTCCGGTTCTCACAGGTACTGCACCTTACAGCTTCACCTAACCTCCATGCTTAGTCAGGTCCGGTTCTCACAGCTACCGCACCTTACAGCTTCACCTAACCTCCATGCTTAGTCAGGTCCAGTTCTCACAGGTACCTTACCCTACAGCTTCACCTAACCTCCATGCTTAGTCAGGTCCGGTTCTCACAGGTACCTCACCTTACAGCTTCACCTAACCTCCATGCTTAGTCAGGTCCAGTTCTCACAGGTACCTCACCTTACAGCTTCACCTAAACTCCATGCTTAGTCAGGTCCGGTTCTCACAGGTACCGC
Source organism: Dallia pectoralis (assembly GCA_029465975.1). Lineage (NCBI taxonomy): Eukaryota > Metazoa > Chordata > Actinopteri > Esociformes > Umbridae > Dallia > Dallia pectoralis. The sequence goes on from CM055728.1 coordinate 1,458,058, forward strand.
ACCTTACAGCTTCACCTAACCTCCATGCTTAGTCAGGTCCGGTTCTCACAGGTACCGCACCTTACAGCTTCACCTAACCTCCATGCTTAGTCAGGTCCGGTTCTCACAGGTACCGCACCTTACAGCTTCACCTAACCTCCATGCTTAGTCAGGTCCGGTTCTCACAGGTACCTTACCCTACAGCTTCACCTAACCTCCATGCTTAGTCAGGTCTGGTTCTCACCGGTCCATTGCATTATCGTATAGTCAGACCATTTTTGCAGCAGGTGTGAAAGCGAGACAAAGCGAGCGACATTTCCTATAGACAGCTGCTACACAATGTTATTCTCTGATAGAGACAATACATTTTGTAACAAAATGCAACAAAGTTTTTTTAAAAGTCATAGATAGCTTCGAAAAAATATTCCAACTTTGTGTAATTGATATTCGATAACCCAACTGTTTGTATAAAATAGTCCTTCATTGTTAAGAAAACAACATGCGTAAACTCCCATCAGCCAGGCTCAAACAAAGCTACCTTTACTCTGGATCAACACTGTACAGTAGAACCAAATGCAGTTTGGATCCACACTGTACAGTAGAACCAAATGCAGTTTGGATCCACACTGTTCAGTAGAACCAAATGCAGTTTGGATCCACACTGTACCAGTAGAACCAAATGCAGTTTGGAGCCACACTGTACAGTAGAACCAAATGCAGTTTGGATCCACACTGTTCAGTAGAACCAAATGCAGTTTGGATCCACACTGTTCAGTAGAACCAAATGCAGTTTGGATCCACACTGTTCAGTAGAACCAAATGCAGTTTGGATCCATACTTTACACTTGGCACAGTTTTTTTGTTCGGTATTGAGTAAGAATAGATTGTTTGATCCTGTCTAAATCTGTTTTGATGTGTTGTAGATAAAGGAACGGTGCTCAAGGTGATCTCTGTACCCAAAGAGAGCTGGAACAATATGGAGGACCTGTTATTGGAGGAGCTAGAGGTGTTTAAGGTGAGGGGACTTTACAAACACGCTGGTTTAAGGCGAGGGTAGTTTACAAACATGTTGCTTTAAGGTGAGGGGACTTTACAAACATGCTGGTTTAAGGTGAGGGGACTTTACAAACATGCTGCTTTAAGGTGAGGGAACTTTACAAACACGCTGGTTTAAGGTGAGGGAACTTTACAAACATGCTGCTTTAAGGTGAGGGAACTTTACAAACACACTGGTTTAAGGTGAGGGAACTTTACAAACATGCTGCTTTAAGGTGAGGGAACTTTACAAACACACTGGTTTAAGGTGAGGGGACTTTACAAACACGCTGCTTTAAGGTGATGGGACTTTACAAACATGTTGCTTTAAGGTGAGGGGACTTTACAAACATGCTGCTTTAAGGTGATGGGACTTTACAAACATGCTGCTTTAAGGTGAGGGGACTTTACAAACATGCTGCTTTAAGGTGATGGGACTTTACAAACATGCTGCTTTAAGGTGATGGGACTTTACAAACATGCTGCTTTAAGGTGAGGGGACTTTACAAACATGCTGCTTTAAGGTGAGGGGACTTTACAAACATGCTGCTTTAAGGTGAGGGGACTTTACAAACACGCTGCTTTAAGGTGAGGGGACTTTACAAACATGCTGCTTTAAGGTGAGGGGACTTTACAAACACGCTGCTTTAAGGTGAGGGGACTTTACAAACATGCTGCTTTAAGGTGAGGGGACTTTACAAACATGCTGCTTTAAGGTGAGGGGACTTTACAAACATGCTGCTTTAAGGTGAGGGGACTTTACAAACATGCTGCTTTAAGGTGAGGGGACTTTACAAACACATTGCTTTAAGGTGAGGGGACTTTACAAACATGCTGCTTTAAGGTAAGTGGACTTTACAAACATGCTGCTTTAAGGTGAGGGAACTTTACAAACACATTGCTTTAAGGTGAGGGGACTTTACAAACATACTGCTTTCAGGTAAGTGGACTTTACAAACATGCTGCTTTAAGGTGAGGGGACTTTACAAACATGCTGCTTTAAGGTGAGGGGACTTTACAAACATGCTGCTTTAAGGTGAGGGGACTTTACAAACATGCTGCTTTAAGGTGAGGGGACTTTACAAACATGCTGCTTTAAGGTGAGGGGACTTTACAAACATGCTGCTTTAAGGTGAGGGGACTTTACAAACATGCTGCTTTAAGGTGAGGGGACTTTACAAACATGCTGCTTTAAGGTGAGGGGACTTTACAAACATGCTGCTTTAAGGTGAGGGGACTTTACAAACATGCTGCTTTAAGGTGAGGGGACTTTACAAACACGCTGCTTTAAGGTGAGGGGACTTTACAAACACGCTGCTTTAAGGTGAGGGGACTTTACAAACATGCTGCTTTAAGGTGAGGGAACTTTACAAACATGCTGCTTTAAGGTGAGGGGACTTTACAAACACGCTGCTTTAAGGTGAGGGGACTTAACAAACATGCTGCTTTAAGGTGAGGGGACTTTACAATCATGCTGCTTTAAGGTGAGGGGACTTTACAAACACATTGCTTTAAGGTGAGGGGACTTTACAAACACACTGCTTTCAGGTAAGTGGACTTTACAAACATGCTGCTTTAAGGTGATGGGACTTTACAAACATGCTGCTTTAAGGTGACTTTACAAACATGGGGACTTTACAAACATGCTGCTTTAAGGTGAGGGGACAAACACGCTGCTTTAAGGTGAGGGGACTTTAAAACATTGCTTTAAGGTGAGGGGACTTTACAAAAACACACTGCTTTCAGGTAAGTGGACTTTACAAACATGCTGCTTTAAGGTGATGGGACTTTACAAACATGCTGCTTTAAGGTGAGGGGACTTTAAAACATGCTGCTTTAAGGTGAGGGGACTGCTTTAAGGTGAGGGGACTTTACAAACATGCTGCTTTAAGGTGAGGGGACTTTACAAACATGCTGCTTTAAGGTGAGGGGACTTTACAAACACATTGCTTTAAGGTGAGGGGACTTTAAAAACACACTGCTTTCAGGTAAGTGGACTTTACAAACATGCTGCTTTAAGGTGAGGGGACTTTACAAACATGCTGCTTTAAGGTGAGGGGACTTTACAAACATGCTGCTTTAAGGTGAGGGGACTTTACAAACATGCTGCTTTAAGGTGAGGGGAATTACAAACACGCTGCTTTCAGGTGAGGGGACTTTACAAAGACATTGCTTTAAGGTGAGGGGACTTTACAAACATGCTGCTTTAAGGTGAGGGGACTTTACAAACACGCTGCTTTCAGGTAAGTGGACTTTACAAACATGCTGCTTTAAGGTGATGGGACTTTACAAACATGCTGCTTTAAGGTGAGGGGACTTTACAAACACATTGCTTTAAGGTGAGGGGACTTTACAAACACACTGCTTTCAGGTAAGTGGACTTTACAAACATGCTGCTTTAAGGTGATGGGACTTTACAAACATGCTGCTTTAAGGTGAGGGGACTTTACAAACATGCTGCTTTAAGGTGAGGGGACTTTACAAACATGCTGCTTTAAGGTGAGGGGAATTACAAACACGCTGCTTTAAGGTGAGGGGACTTTACAAAGACATTGCTTTAAGGTGAGGGGACTTTACAAACATGCTGCTTTAAGGTGAGGGGACTTTACAAACACACTGCTTTCAGGTAAGTGGACTTTACAAACATGCTGCTTTAAGGTGATGGGACTTTACAAACATGCTGCTTTAAGGTGAGGGGACTTTACAAACATGCTGCTTTAAGGTGAGGGGACTTTATAAACATGCTGCTTTAAGGTGAGGGGACTTTACAAACACATTGCTTTAAGGTGAGGGGACTTTACAAACATGCTGCTTTAAGGTGAGGGGACTTTACAAACATGCTGCTTTAAGGTGAGGGGACTTTACAAACATGCTGCTTTAAGGTGAGGGACTTTACAAACATGCTGCTTTAAGGTGAGGGGACTTTACAAACATGCTGCTTTAAGGTGAGGGGACTTTACAAACATGCTGCTTTAAGGTGAGGGGACTTTACAAACATGCTGCTTTAAGGTGAGGGGACTTTACAAACATGCTGCTGGCATATACGTTTTAATGATGATGTAAGGTGACCTTGAGTGTCAAGAAAGGCGCCTATAAATAACATGTATTATTATGTATTATTATTATTATTATTAACTATACACAAGTACGTGTTCTTGTTTTAAATTAAATGTGATTTTCTTAAAAAAAATTATTCTGGTCTGCAGGACGCATCATCCATCATCAACATGCAAATCTCCTCAAAGAGGGTGAGTCGTGTGAATGTCAGGATGTGTCTACAGCTAATTCACAATGCTCTATTCTTCCTGTCTACAGCCATTTCACATTGCTCTATTCTTCCTGTCCACATCCATTTCACATTGCTCTATTATTCCTGTTTACACATTGCTCTATTCTTCCTGTTCACAGCCATTTCACATTGCTCTGTTACTCCTGTTTACACATTGCTCTATTCTAACAGTTTACAGCAATTTCACATTGCTCTATTCCTCTTGTTTACTTCCATTTCACATTGTTTTATTCTTCCTGTTTACAGCCATTTCACACTGCTCTATTCCTCCTGTCTACAGCCATTTCACATTGCTGTATTCTTTCTGTTTACAGCCATTTCACATTGCTTTATTCCTCCTGTCTACAGCCATTTCACATTGCTCTATTATTCCTGGCTACAGCCATTTCACATTGCTCTATTCTTCCTGTTTACAGCCATTTCACACTGCTCTATTCTTACTGTTTACAGCCATTTCACACTGCTCTATTCCTCCTGTCTACAGCCATTTCACATTGCTGTATTCTTTCTGTTTACAGCCATTTCACATTGCTTTATTCCTCCTGTCTACAGCCATTTCACATTGCTCTATTATTCCTGGCTACAGCCATTTCCCATTGCTCTATTCTTCCTGTTTACAGCCATTTCACACTGCTCTATTCTTACTGTTTACAGCCATTCACATTGCTCTATCCTTCCTGTTTACAGCCATTTCCCATTGCTCTATCCTTCCTGTCTACAGCCATTTCTCATTGCTCTATTCCTCCTGTTTACAGCCATTTCACATTGCTCTATTCCTCCTGTTTACAGCCATTTCACATTGCTCTATTCCTCCTGTTTACAGCCATTTCACATTGCTCTATTCCTCCTGTTTACAGCCATTTCACGTTGCTCTATTCCTCCTGTTTACAGCCATTTCACATTGCTCTATTCCTCCTGTTTACAGCCATTTCACATTGCTCTATTATTCCGTTATGCAGCAATTTCACACTGCTCTATTCTTCCTGTGTACAGCCATTTCACACTCCTCTATTCTTCATCTTTACAGCCATTTCACATTGCTCTATTCTTGCTGTTTACAGCCATTTCACATTGCTCTATTCTTCCTGTTTACAGCCATTTCACACTGCTCTATTCTTACTGTGTACAGCCATTCACATTGCTCTATTCTTCCTGTTTACATCCATTTCACAGTGCTCTATTTTTCCTGTCTACAGCCATTTCACATTGCTCTATTCCTCCTGTCTACATTCATTTAACATTGCTCTATTCCTCCTGTTTACAGCCATTTCACTTTGCTCTATTCTTCCTGTCCACAGCCATTTCTCATTGCTCTATTCCTCCTGTTTACAGCCATTTCACATTGCTCTATTCCTCCTGTTTACAGCCATTTCACATTGCTCTATTCCTCCTGTCTGCAGCCATTTCACATTGCTATATTCTTCCGGTGTGCAGCCATTTCACATTTCTCTATTCTTCCTGTTTACAGCCATTTCACATTGCTATATTATTCCTGTTTACACATTGCTCTCTTCTTCATGTTTACAGCCATTTCACATTGCTCTATTCCTCCTGTTCACAGCCATTTCACATTGCTCTATTCGTCCTGTGTGCAGCCATTTCACGTTGCTCTGTTATTTCTGTTTACACATTGCTCTATTCTAACAGTTTACAGCGATTTCACATTGCTCTATTCCTCCTGTTTACAGCCATTTCACATTGTTTTATTCTTCCTGTTTACAGCCATTTTACACTGCTCTATTCCTCCTGTCTACAGCCATTTCACATTGCTCTATTCTTTCTGTTTACAGCCATTTCACATTGCTCTATTCCTCCTGTCTACAGCCATTTCACATTGCTCTATTATTCCTGTCTACAGCCATTTCACATTGCTCTATTCCTCCTGTTTACAGCCATTTCACATTGCTCTATTCTTCCTCTGTTTACAGCCATTTCACACTTTCACGCTCTATTCTTCCTGTTTACAGCCATTTCACATTGCTCTATTCCTCCTGTTTACAGCCATTTCACATTGCTCTATTCTTTCTGTTTACAGCCATTTCACATTGCTCTATTCCTCCTGTCTACAGCCATTTCACATTGCTCTATTCTTCCTGTTTACAGCCATTTCATTATTCTTACTGCAGCATTCACATTGCTGTGCTCTATTTTTCTTCCTGTGCTACAGCCATTTCACAGCCATTGCTCTATTCTTCCTGTTTACAGCCATTTCACATTGCTCTATTCTTGCTCAGCCATTTCACATTGCTCTATTCTTCCTGTTTACAGCCATTTCACACTGCTCTATTCTTCCTCTTTTCACATTGCTCTATTCTTCCTGTGTACAGCCATTTCTTGCTCTATTCTTCCTGTTTACAGCCATTTCACATTGCTCTTTTCCTGTCCTGTGCTTACAGCCATTTCACATTGCTCTATTCCTCCTGTTTACAGCCATTTCATTGCTCTATTCTTCCTCCTTTGCAGCCATTTCACATTTACTGTTTACTGCCAGCCATTCACATTTCACATTTCTCTATTCCTCCTGTTTACAGCCATTTCACATTGCTATATTATTCCTGTTTACACATTGCTTTTCTTCACAGCCATTTCACATTGCTCTATTCCTCCTGTTCACAGCCATTTCACATTGCTCTATTCCTGTTTACAGCCATTTCACGTTGCTCTGTTATGTTTACACATTGCTCTATTCTAACAGTTTACAGCCATTTCACATTGCTCTATTCCTCCTGTTTACAGCCATTTCACATTGTTTTATTCCCTGTTTACAGCCATTTTACTCTCTTTCCTCCTGTTTACAGCCATTTCACATTGCTCTATTCTTTCTGTTTACAGCCATTTCACATTGCTCTATTCTCCTGTCTATTTCACATTGCTCTATTATTCCTGTCTACAGCCATTTCACATTGCTTCCTGTTTACCTGTCTATTCAGCCATTTTACACATTGCTGCTATATTCTTACTGTTTACAGCCATGTTTACAGCCATTTCACATTGCTCTATTCTTCCTGTTTACAGCCATTTCATATTGCTCTACAGCCATTTCACAGCCATTTCCTGTTTACAGCCATTTCATTGCTCTATTCTTCCTGTTTACAGCCATTTCACACTGCTCTATTCTTCCTGTTTACAGCCATTTCCCATTGCTCTATTCCTCCTGTTTACAGCCATTTCACATTGCTCTTCTTCTTGTTTACAGCCATTTCACAGCCTGTTTACAGCCATTTCACATTGCTCTATTCTTCCTGTTTACAGCCATTTCATATTGCATTGCAGCCATTTCATATTCTTCCTGTTTACAGCCATTTCACATTGCTATATTCTTCCTGTTTACAGCCATTTCATATTGCTCCTGTTTACAGCCATTTCAGCCATTTCATTCCTTGCACTATTCCTCCTGTTTACAGCCATTTCACATTGCTCTATTCTTCCTGTTTACAGCCATTTCACATTGCTCTATTCCTCCTGTTTACAGCCATTTCAGCCATTTCAGCCATTTCACATTGCTCTATTCCTCCTGTTTACAGCCATTTCACATTGCTCTATTCCTCCTGTTTACAGCCATTTCACATTGCTCTATTCCTCCTGTTTACAGCCATTTCACATTGCTCTATTCCTCCTGTTTACAGCCATTTCACACTGCTCTATTCCTCCTGTTTACAGCCATTTCACATTGCTCTATTCCTCCTGTTTACAGCCATTTCACATTGCTCTATTCCTCCTGTTTACAGCCATTTCACACTGCTCTATTCCTCCTGTTTACAGCCATTTCACATTGCTCTATTCTTCCTGTCCACAGCAACAGCTGTATGTGGGTTCAGACACAGGGCTGGCTCAGGTCCCTCTGCACCGCTGCAGTATTTATGGGAAGGCCTGTGCTGAGTGCTGCCTGGCCAGAGACCCGTACTGTGCCTGGAATGGAACCTCCTGTACCCGATACCTTCCCAATACCAAACGGTAAAGAACATGGGAACTGGAACGTCAAATGGAATGTTTCCCAGTCAATCCGTTATGCACAATCCAACCCTAACTCTATATACTAAACATACTGTACTCATACTATACATACTGTACTCATACTATACATACTGTACTCATACTATACATACTGTACTCATACTATACATACTGTACTCATACTATACATACTGTACTCATACTATACATACTATACATAATATACATACTATACATACTATACATACTGTACTCATACTTTACATACTATACATACTGTACTCATACTATACATACTGTACTCATACTATACATACTATACATAATGTACATACTATACATACTATACATACTGTACTCATACTAAACATACTGTACTCATACTGTACATACTGTACTCATACTTTACATACTATACATAATGTACATACTATACATACTATACATACTATACATACTGTACTCATACTATACATACTGTACTCATACTTTACATACTATACATAATGTACATACTATACATACTATACATACTATACATACTGTACTCATACTAAACATACTGTACTCATACTGTACATACTGTACTCATACTTTACATACTATACATAATGTACATACTATACATACTATACATACTATACATACTATACATACTGTACTCATACTATACATACTGTACTCATACTTTACATACTATACATAATGTACATACTATACATACTATACATACTGTACTCATACTTTACATACTATACATAATGTACATACTATACATACTATACATACTATACATACTATACATACTGTACTCATACTATACATACTGTACTCATACTTTACATACTATACATAATGTACATACTATACATACTATACATACTGTACTCATACTATACATACTGTACTCATACTTTACATACTATACATAATATACATACTATACATACTGTACTCATACTTTACATACTATACATAATGTACATACTATACATACTTTACATACTATACATACTGTACTCATACTATACATACTATACATAATGTACATACTATACATACTATACATACTATACATACTATACATACTGTACTCATACTATACATACTGTACTCATACTTTACATACTATACATAATGTACATACTATACATACTATACATACTATACATAATGTACATACTATACATACTATACATACTGTACTCATACTAAACATACTGTACTCATACTATACATACTGTACTCATACTATACATACTGTACTCATACTTTACATACTATACATAATGTACATACTATACATACTATACATACTATACATACTGTACTCATACTATACATACTGTACTCATACTATACATACTATACATAATATACATACTATACATACTATACATACTGTACTCATACTATACATACTGTACTCATACTTTACATACTATACATAATGTACATACTATACATACTATACATACTATACATACTGTACTCATACTATACATACTGTACTCATACTTTACATAATGTACATACTATACATACTAAACATACTGTACTCATACTATACATACTATACATACTATGCATACTATACATACTAAACATACTAAACATACTGTACTCATACTAAACATACTGTACTCATACTATACATTGTACTCATACTATACATACTGTACTCATACTTTACATACTATACATACTGTACTCATACTTTACATACTATACATAATGTACATACTATACATACTAAACATACTTGTAGGAGCCAAATTGAGCTTTAAGTTTATTTCATTTTTCTTTCATGTGAAAAGTAGTGAGTGTGTGTATGTGTGGAGGAATGAGTGAGTGTATATGGCCACAGGTCTGTCTAGCCCCATTCAGAGGACGGTTCGGAGGCTGGAGGTGGAGCCCAAGTGGAAAGGCTTTAAAGACAGGAAGCCACAGAAAGAGGGCGGGGCCTGAGAGGGAAACAGTCTTTTGACCGTGTGGGCATGTGGATGTATACCGGGTGGTAGCAAGACGTGACTGCCTTAGTGTAATTATTTGTTTTATTTTACCTCAAGCTTTTGGATTTGTAACATTTTATTTACAAGCAAGAATAATAAACGGTCATTGGACCAACTGGATCAAGTTTCTACTACTCATCATTACAACTGCACGTGTCAAGATATCCAGCTCAGCCACCATTAGTAGCAATCCAGGAGGGCAAAGGGCAACTGGAAAAGGCTGCTACAATTTAGTCAAAAGACTCCTCTGGATGGATATACTTGGATCAAAGGAATATTGGATACTTGGAACAAAGGAATACCAGAGCCAGCCATCTTGGATTGCTTGAAGGCCGAAGTGAATCCAAGTCAATCCAAAGGAATCGGTATGTGAAACAAAGAACTTTTAAAACAGTTTTTCTCTGTTTATTTAGAAGACTTCATTGGATGGATTATTGAGCTATATTTTTGGAAGAAAAATGACTTTTGTGTTTGCCACATGGAACAAAGGGCCTCAAACAATATGGACGCCAGTGTCACTGATGTGGTACCTGGTGAGGAAGGAAAGAACAAAGAATTGTCTGAAATAGAAAGGAAGAGGAAAGATGCAGGACGTGCTAGAAAAAGTGTGCTGCATTGACTCGTAAAATGAACCAAACAACTGGACTTATGTCTGATCCTGTCAATCTGGAGAAAGTAAAGGAGAAGGTTCAGAAATACACCGAATTGAGGAAGAGTTTAAAAACTTACATAAACAATACCAAAAGTATTTGTCAAAGGATGAGTGCACCGCAGACACAGAACAGTGGTATGAACCAAAGTTGATAGTTGAACATCAATGAGTTTGGGATTAAGGCTGAAGAGTGGATTCAATTCTGTCCTGTTCAACCACTGCCAGAAAGAGGAGATGAAATTGGTCCTAAAGACAGTATCTCTTTAGTAAGTCAGAGTTCACATAAAAGTTCACATGTAAGCTCAGCATCAGCTCGACTGGTGGCACATGCAGAGAAGGCAGCGCTTTTAGTAAAGGCCACTGCTTTGAAGGAAAGGCATGCATTGGAAGAAAAGGAAGAGCACTTGGCTAAAGAAAGAGAGGAAGTAAGAAGGCAAAAGGAGACTCTGAACTTTGCAGTTGAGTTGTCTGCTGCAAATGCAAGGCTGGCAGTGTTGGATGGCGCGGAAGAGCAAGTTTATTCCACCCCAGTTGACGGTATGAACGCCTACTTTCAGGGTAGAAACTTGGAACTCGCCAACATGGAAACTATGCAAACAAGGGCTCCAGCAACCAGTGTACGTAAAGAAAGGAGTGTGCGCCCAAAGGACGGGGTACAGCATCTACAGCATCTGCCATTGTATCAATTACCATACCAACAGGAAAGTTCCCATGGTGACCAGAGAGGACACTGGTTATTCCAGGAGACCCAGCAAGGCGTGGGGATTACACAAAAGCAGGCGCAATCTCTGCAGCCAGAGGGCAGAGAGGAGCTCAGTACAGAATATAGAAAGCTGGGGGATAATGTTCTTACAAACATACCAGATCCTATGTTACCAGAACAGGAGTTTGTGCAGTGCAGACCAGTAGAAGACAGTGCAACTTCCAAAGTCTCATTTCTGTCTTAAACAGACAAAATCAAATTACATCTTTGCTTCTCAAACAGCAGCAATTGTCATTATTGCCACCCAAAAATGTTACCATATTTGATGGGGACATTTTACAGTTTAGGTCATTTATGGCATCTTTTGAACACAACATTGAGATAAAAACAGACAGTGGACAGGATAGGTTGTTTTACCTTGAGCAGTTTACTAGAGGGCAAGCTAGAGATCTAGTAAGAAGTTGCCAGCATATGGATGGAGATCAGGGTTATCTCAGGGCAAAGCGCTTGTTGCTTGAACATTTTGGCAATGAGTACAACATTTCCACCGCCTATATTGAAAGGATTCTGAAATGGCCAAATATAAAACCCGAAGATCCTAAAGCCCTAAATTAGTATTACCTGTACCTCAAAGGATGCTGTAATGCTATGGCGAAGATGGACTACATGGAGGAATTGAACGTAGCCTCTACCTTGAAAGCAATTGTTATGAAATTACCCTACAAGCTGCGGGATAGATGGCGGACTAAAGCTCAAAATAAACTGGATGACAACAGCAGAATCACATTCACAGACCTTGTACAATTCGTTGAGAAAGAGGCCAAGATATGTTCCAACCCTATATTTGGAGATATACAAGAACCAGTTGCAAGCAGGAATAAAAGGCTCAATTTAAGTAAGACCTCTTTTAGACCCAAGTCAATGTATGCAACTAATGTAACAACACTGAGTACATCAGACGCTCCAAGCAGGAAAACTGATGTGAAAACTCCATGCCTCTGCTGTGATGGCGCTCATTGTCTGGAGAACTGCTTTTACTTTAAGAAGAAAACACACAGGGAAAAGTTAAACCTTTTAAAGGAAAAAGGACTCTGCTTTGGTTGTTTGAGTAAAGGATACATAAGCAAAGACTGCAAAGATCGTCTTACATGTAACCTCCGCAATCAAACCGATCCCAATGTGCATCACATCAACTTTGGGGCTAAAGGTCAAGCATCAATGTCAGCAGAGCAGTCCCAGAGACACATCGGCAAGGTGTCATCAAATGCTTGTGGACATACAGGGGCCGGGAACAGTAAATGTGCACTATCAATACTTCCTGTGCAAGTTAGGTTTGTCAAAGGCAACAGAAGCATTCAAACTTATGCTCTTCTTGATCCTGGCAGTTCAGCTACATTCTGCACCAAGAGGCTGGCGCAGAAGTTGTGTCTGTAGGGGAAACAAACGACTGTACTGTTGAGAACAATGGCGCATGAGAAGCCCATAAAAAGTGTGTTAGTATCTGGTTTAGAAGTCAGTGAACTTAATGGCGACAGATTCTTTCCTTTACCCGATGTCTGCACACAGAAATCTATGCCTGTAACAAAGGAGAACATCCAAACACAAGAAGATTTAAAGCAATGGCCTTACCTTAGTGAAGTCCAGTTACCTCACATAGACAGTGACATTGACTTGCTCATAGGAATGAATGCAGCTAATGTTATGGAACCTTGGCAGGTAATCAACTCACAAGAAGATGGACCTTATGCTGTAAGAACGCTGTTAGGTTGGGTAATCAACGGTCCATTGGGAGGTAGCAGCAAAGGTGTGGAAATGGCTACAGTGACTGCAAACAGGATCTCCTTGGTCAACCTGCAAGAACTTCTGGTGAGTCAATACAACACAGACTTCAATGAGAAGGCCTATGAAGAAAAAAGTGAAATGTCAGTGAATGACAAGAAATTCCTGAACATTGTCAATAAATCTGAAAAGTGAAAGAGGGTCACTACTGCATTAAATTGCCTTTCAAAGCAGATGATATCACAATGCCCAACAACCGCGTTGTTGCAGAACAGCATCTGTTGAATCTGAAAAGGAAGTTCAAAAGGGATCCGAACCATCAACGGGAGTATACGGAGTTCCTCAGTGATGTCATTTACAAGGGCTACGCTGAAATTGTTCCATCAGCACAACTGAATAGGGCTGATCGAAAGGTGTGGTATATCCCTCATCATGGGGTGTATCACCCAAAGAAGAAGACCATTCGAGTAGTGTTTGACTGTGGTACAACCTTTCAGGGGACATCCCTTAACTCTGAACTACTCCAAGGCCCAAATTTAACAAACACGCTGATTGGAGTGCTGACATGTTTCAGGGAAGAACCAGTACCGCTGATGGCGGGCATACAGGCTATGTTCCACCAAGTCAAGGTGACTGAATGTGACACAGACTTTCTATGCTTCTTATGGTGGCCACAAGGAAATGTGGATGATGCTCCATTGGAATATCGCATGACGGTTCATTTGTTTGGTGCAGTGTCTTCACCAAGCATAGCCAACTTTGCACTCAGAAAGACTGCGCAAGACAATGCAAGCAACTTCCCTCCTGAGGTAACAAACACAATCATGGAGCACTTTTATGTAGATGATTGTTTAAAATCAATGCTCACAGAACTAGAAGCAATGGAGCTAATCTCAAACCTCATTGAAGTCTGTCATAGAGGGGGCTTCCATTTGTCAAAGTGGATAAGCAACAGTAGAGCTGTCCTTTGTGCTGTTCCACAAGAAAACAGGGCTAGAGAGATAAAAGACTTGGACTTGAGCAAGGATCAATTACCTATAGAACGAGCCTTAGGACTTCAATGGTGTGTCCAAAGTGACTCCTTCAAGTTCAACATCACCATCAGTGACCGTGCACTTACCAGGAGGGGCATCCTATCAATGGTAAGCTCTGTATATGATCCATTAGGCTTTCTGTCTCCACTTACCTTGCCAGCTAAACTGTTGTTGCAGGAATTGTGCCGACAGGACCTTGGATGGGACATGACAATTCCTAACTCACTGTCTGACCAGTGGATCAAATGGACGGGCAGTCTCGCACAACTCACAGAATTAAAAATTCCACGCTGCTTTAAGTCAAAGGATTTTGGTGAGTCAGTGCATAACCAGGTTCACCACTTCTCGGACACCAGCGAGCTTGGCTATGGAACAGTCAGCTATCTCAGAATGACAAATGCAGAAGGAAAGGTTTGTGTAGCATTTTTGATTGGCAAGGCAAGAGTAGCTCCATTAAAATGGCAAACCATCCCAAGGCTGGAGTTAGCAGCTGCAGCTTTGTCAGTTAAGGTGGATAAAATGTTAAAAGCAGAGTTGCTGCCACCTACCAATAGGTCAGTGTTTTGGACTGACAGCACATCTGTCTTAAAGTAGATCTCAAATGACCACACTTGTTTTCATACATATGTGGCGAATAGGACATCTAGGATTAGAGAGGCAACACAAGTCTCTCAGTGGAAATATATTGACACAAAGAGAAACCCTGCTGATGACTGCTCTAGGGGTGTGAGCGCAGAGAGGTTCTTGAGGAACACAAGATGGATCTCTGGGCCAGAGTTCCTTTGGTCAGCAGAAGAGGACTGGCCAAATGAATCTGTAGACAAGGTCAAACTTTGTGAGGATGATCCAGAAGTGAGGAAATCTGCAACAGTGAATGCAATCATGCAAACATGTGAGGAAAGGCCCACAGACAAGTTGCTCAATCACTTTTCAGATTGGCTGAAGTTGAGGGTAGCTGTTGCATGGATCTTAAAAATTAAAGATGCATTGGTGCAGAAAATAATTGACCCAAAGAAAGACTGTAAGCAGACTCCAAGGGTAACCAGAACGGCAAAGGGGTATGTCAAAACCCACATTAGAAACACAATAACAGTTTAGGATCTGATAATTGCAGAAAATGCTGATCTCTCCTATGTACAGAGACAAAGTTTCCCTGAGGAAATCAACATGTTGCAACAGGGTGCTTCCAATGTGAAAAGGAGCAGTAGCCTGTACAGATTGGATCCAGTGCTGGACAATGGAATCCTCAGAGTGGGTGGTCGCCTCAGAAAAACAGCAATGCCTGAGGCGAGAAAACACCCTGCCATTTTGGCCAAAACTCACCACGTAGCCACTCTGATCCTGCGCCACTTCCATGTTCAAACTGGACACGGGGGAAGGAACCACATGCTATCTCAGGTACGGAAATCATACTGGATAACAAATGGTAACTCTGCTGCAAGAAAGGTTCTCTCTCACTGTGTGACGTGCAGAAAGCGCAGAGGCAAAGCCGGTGAACAAAAGATTGCTGATCTGCCAAGTGAAAGACTGGTCGCAGACTTACCACCATTCTCCAACGTTGGCATTGACTTCGGTCCTTTTCAGATAAGAAAGGGAAGGAGCACCATGAAGAGGTACGGTGTCATCTTTACCTGCATGACCAGCCGAGCAGTACATCTAGAGGTAGCCTGTTCTTTAACTACAGACTCATGCATCAATGCTATCAGAAGATCCGATAATGGCACTAACCTTGTAGGTGCAGAAAGAGAACTAAGAGAAGCACTCAGAACTTTAGATCAAAGGAAGATCCACCAAACTCTGTTGAAGGAAGGAGTTCAGTGGAGCTTTAACCCCCCTACAGCCTCGCACCATGGTGGGTTCTGGGAACGCCTCATCAGAATGGTAAGGCATGTCTTATGCTCAGTCTTAAAACAACAAACCTTGGACGATGAAGGGCTACACACTGTCTTCTGTGAAGTTGAGGCAATCCTTAACAGCCGTCCCATTACAAAGATCTATACCACAGAAGACGGTGGAGACAGGTCCAGTATATGGCCGAGCTGTTCTGGAAAAGATGGCTTCTGGAATACCTCCCGCTTCTACAAGAACGACAAAAATGGTCAAGAGCTAGAAGAAATTTCATTCCAGGGGACATCGTCTTGATCGCAGACAGTACCGCTCCTTGCAGTTCGTGGTTACTAGGAAGAATTGTTGAGGCCAAACCTGATGCCAGAGGTCATGTCCGGGTTGTAAAGCTGAAAACAAAGACAAGTGAACTGGAAAGGCCAGTATCCAAGATCTGCTTAGTGTTGGAGGGTGAGGAAGATCCTGGGCATTCAAGCACATCGAAGATAAGTTGACCCATTTGACTTTGTGTTTCACTTTGAATATTACTATAAGATGTATGTAGAAAGAATGCAAGTAGAATGGCTCCTTTATCATTTAAAAAAAGTAATAGTTGTTGCCTCTACAAACACTATTAGGGGCCGGTATGTAGGAGCTAAATTGAGCTTTAAGTTTATTTCATTTTTCTTTCATGTGAAAAGTAGTGAGTGTGTGTATGTGTGGAGGAATGAGTGAGTGTATATGGCCACAGGTCTGTCTAGCCCCATTCAGAGGACGGTTCGGAGGCTGGAGGTGGAGCCCAAGTGGAAAGGCTTTAAAGACAGGAAGCCACAGAAAGAGGGCGGGGCCTGAGAGGGAAACAGTCTTTTGACCGTGTGGGCATGTGGATGTATACCGGGTGGTAGCAAGACGTGACTGCCTTAGTGTAATTATTTGTTTTATTTTACCTCAAGCTTTTGGATTTGTAACATTTTATTTACAAGCAAGAATAATAAACGGTCATTGGACCAACTGGATCAAGTTTCTACTACTCATCATTACAACTGCACGTGTCAAGATATCCAGCTCAGTCACCAGTAGTAGCAATCCAGGAGGGCAAAGGGCAACTGGAAAAGGCTGCTATAATATTGTACTCATACTATACATACTGTAATCATACTTTACATACTGTACTCATACTATACATACTGTACTCATACTATGCATACTGTACTCATACTATGCATACTGTACTCATACTATACATACTGTACTCATACTATACATACTGTACTCATACTATACATACTGTACATACTGTACATACTGTACTCATACTATACATACTGTACTCATACTATACATACTGTACTCATACTATACATACTGTACATACTGTACATACTATACATACTATACATACTAAACATACTGTACTCATACTATACATACTGTACTCATACTTTACATACTATACATACTGTACTCATACTATACATACTGTACTCATACTTTACATACTATACATAATGTACATACTATACATACTGTACTCATACTATACATACTATACTCATACTATACATACTGTACTCATACTATGCATACTGTACTCATACTTTACAAACTATACATACTAAACATACTGTACTCATACTGTACATACTGTACATACTGTACATACTGTACTCATACTATACATACTGTACTCGTACTAAACATACTGTACATACTATACATACTAAACATACTGTAATCATACTATACATACTGTACTCATACTTTACATACTATACATAATGTACATACTATACATACTATACATAATAAACATACTGTACTCATACCTTACATACTATGCATACTTTACATACTATACATAATGTACATACTGTACTCATACTATACATACTGTACTCATACTATACATACTAAAAATACTGTACTCATACTGTTTGTATGTGTGGATTGGGGGTTGGGTTTTGCGTTCTAGAGAGCAGACAAACTGTCAGCACAGTAAGTTGCATATTATTAATGATATATTGTACTATTTTGTCTCTCCAGGCGTTTTCGGCGTCAGGATGTGAGGAACGGAGACCCCAACACACTGTGTTCAGGAGGTAATGACTATATATATCTGTTCTAACTCTGGAACTCATTTAACTGAGTCTGAATAAGACTCTATAATCTGTTCTAACTCTGAAACTAATTTAACTGAGCCTAAATAAGACTCTATATATCTGTTCTAACTCTGGAACTCGTTTAACTGAGTCTGAATAAGACTCTATATATCTGTTCTAACTCTGGAACTCGTTTAACTGAGTCTGAATAAGACTCTATATATCTGTTCTAACTCTGAAACTAATTTAACTGAGCCTAAATAAGACTCTATATATCTGTTCTAACTCTGAAACTAATTTAACTTAGTCTAAATAAGACTCTATATATCTGTTCTAACTCTGAAACTAATTTAACTGAGCCTAAATAAGACTCTATATATCTGTTCTAACTCTGAAACTAATTTAACTTAGTCTAAATAAGACTCTATATATCTTTTCTAACTCTGAAACTCGTTTAACTGAGTCTGAATAAGACTCTATATATCTTTTCTAACTCTGAAACTCGTTTAACTGAGTCTGAATAAGACTCTATATATCTGTTCTAACTCTGAAACTAATTTAACTGAGTCTGAATAAGACTCTATATATCTGTTCTAACTCTGAAACTAATTTAACTGAGTCTGAATAAGACTCTATATATCTGTTCTAACTCTGAAACTAATTTAACTGAGCCTAAATAAGACTCTATATATCTTTTCTAACTCTGAAACTCGTTTAACTGAGTCTGAATAAGACTCTATATATCTGTTCTAACTCTGGAACTCGTTTAACTTAGTCTGAATGAGAATCTATATATCTGTTCTAACTCTGAAACTCATTTAACTGAGTCATGCTGAATAGATCAGTCAGTTTGAGTTTCCACACTGGATATGTTGTGTTCATGGATAGATGAGAAGCTGACTGACCGTGCCCACATCCTGACCTCTGTAACCCCTGATGCCCAGACTACAATAGAGCATTCTGTCACATTGTTAGATGAGTTACACAAACGCTTTAACAATGTGATTATGTCATGTCTTGCTCAGTAGGAGTGTTAATTGGTCAGTGGGAATATCTCAGAGCTGGATGACTTCAGCCTTCGTAAGTGCCTGTGTGAAAAGGGTCAAACTGTAGGCACATAGATGTCCAGAAAAACATGACCACATAGGTCACAAAACACCTGCCGTACATCACTTTATACCTGTCGACCACCATAAGCACAGTTTATTATTCTACATTACCACTATCTGAACATGTGTACCGCCCCCTGTAGACCACCATAAGTACTGTTTATTATTCTACATTACCACTATCTGAACATGTGTACCGCCCCCTGTAGACCACCATAAGCACAGTTTATTATTCTACATTACCACTATCTGAACATGTGTACCGCCCCCTGTAGACCACCATAAGTACAGTTTATTATTCTACATTACCACTATCTGAACATGTGTACCTCCCCCTGTAGACCACATAAGTACAGTTTATTATTCTACATTACCACTATCTGAACATGTGTACCTCCCCCTGTAGACCACATAAGTACAGTTTATTATTCTACATTACCACTATCTGAACATGTGTATCGCCCCCTGTAGACCACCATAAGCACAGTTTATTATTCTACATTACCACTATCTGAACATGTGTACCGCCCCCTGTAGACCACCATAAACACAGTTTATTATTCTACATTACCACTATCTGAACATGTGTACCGCCCCCTGTAGACCACATAAGCACAGTTTATTATTCTACATTACCACTATCTGAACATGTGTATCGCCCCCTGTAGACCACCATAAGCACAGTTTATTATTCTACATTACCACTATCTGAACATGTGTACCGCCCCCTGTAGACCACCATAAGCACAGTTTATTATTCTATATTACCACTATCTGAACATGTGTACCGCCCCCTGTAGACCACATAAGCACGGTTTATTATTCTACATTACCACAATCTGAACATGTGTACCGCCCCCTGTAGACCACATAAGCACAGTTTATTATTCTACATTACCACTATCTGAACATGTGTACCGCCCCCTGTAGACCACCGTAAACACAGTTTATTATTCTACATTACCACTATCTGAACATGTGTACCGCCCCCTGTAGACCACCATAAGCACAGTTTATTATTCTACATTACCACTATCTGAACATGTGTATCGCCCCCTGTAGACCACCATAAGTACAGTTTATTATTCTACATTACCACTATCTGAACATGTGTACCGCCCTCTGTAGACCACCATAAGTACAGTTTATTATTCTACATTACCACTATCTGAACATGTGTACCGCCCCCTGTAGACCACCATAAGTACAGTTTATTATTCTACATTACCACTATCTGAACATGTGTACCGCCCCTGTAGACCACCATAAGCACAGTTTATTATTCTACATTACCACTATCTGAACATGTGTACCGCCCCCTGTAGACCACATAAGCACAGTTTATTATTCTACATTACCACTATCTGAACATGTGTACCGCCCCCTGTAGACCACCATAAGCACAGTTTATTATTCTACATTACCACTATCTGAACATGTGTACCTCCCCCTGTAGACCACCGTAAACACAGTTTATTATTCTACATTACCACTATCTGAACATGTGTACCGCCCCCTGTAGACCACCATAAGCACAGTTTATTATTCTACATTACCACTATCTGAACATGTGTACCGCCCCCTGTAGACCACCATAAGTACAGTTTATTATTCTACATTACCACTATCTGAACATGTGTACCGCCCCTGTAGACCACCATAAGCACAGTTTATTATTCTACATTACCACTATCTGAACATGTGTACCGCCCCCTGTAGACCACCATAAGTACAGTTTATTATTCTACATTACCACTATCTGAACATGTGTACCGCCCCTGTAGACCACCATAAGCACAGTTTATTATTCTACATTACCACTATCTGAACATGTGTACCGCCCCCTGTAGACCACCATAAGTACAGTTTATTATTCTACATTACCACTATCTGAACATGTGTACCGCCCCCTGTAGACCACCATAAGCACAGTTTATTATTCTACATTACCACTATCTGAACATGTGTACCGCCCCCTGTAGACCACCATAAGCACAGTTTATTATTCTATATTACCACTATCTGAACATGTGTACCGCCCCCTGTAGACCACCATAAGCACAGTTTATTATTCTACATTACCACTATCTGAACATGTGTACCGCCCCTGTAGACCACCATAAGCACAGTATATTATTCTACATTACCACTATCTGAACATGTGTACCGCCCCCTGTAGACCACCATAAGTACAGTATATTATTCTACATTACCACTATCTGAACATGTGTACCGCCCTCTGTAGACCACCATAAGCACAGTTTATTATTCTACATTACCACTATCTGAACATGTGTACCGCCCCCTGTAGACCACCATAAGCACAGTTTATTATTCTACATTACCACTATCTGAACATGTGTACCGCCCCCTGTAGACCACCATAAGCACAGTTTATTATTCTACATTACCACTATCTGAACATGTGTACCGGCCCCTGTAGACCACCATAAGCACAGTTTATTATTCTATATTACCACTATCTGAACATGTGTACCGGCCCCTGTAGACCACCATAAGTACAGTATATTATTCTACATTACCACTATCTGAACATGTGTACCGGCCCCTGTAGACCACCATAAGCACAGTATATTATTCTACATTACCACTATCTGAACATGTGTACCGGCCCCTGTAGACCACCATAAGCTCCGTGTGGCTGAGCGAAAGCTGTTCGGTGTGGAAGGCAGCAGCACCTTCCTGGAGTGCATGCCCAAATCCCTGCAAGCCCGAGTGACCTGGACCTTCCAGAAGCATCCAGATAACCCCCGGGAACAGGTGACATGCACATCTACAGTTAACCAATATGCAATTGACTGTTCTCTTACCGTAACTTTTCTCTTACCGTAAATGTTCTCTTTCCGTATATGGTCTCTTATCGTAACTGTTCTTTCGGCACGAGAGTTGGAGACATTGTTTTTATTTGTTTTTCTATGACGTCCTCTAGTTGGAGCTTCTGATTATATTTGAGTTTCTCCGTTTCTCCAGTTGCCTCTTGGCGATCGTGTGATGCAGACGGAGCGTGGGTTGCTGGTCCGGAGGGTTCTGAAACGTGACACCGGCCTCTATCAGTGCCACTCTATGGAACACGGTTTCACCCAGACCCTTCTGGGCATCACCTTGGAGGTGGTACCATCCTCCTCCTCCTCCCAGCATGCAGACCCTCAGTTCCGATTGGACCTGCGAAGTGCAGGCGGTGCTCCACTCTCCAATCAGAAGCTCTGGTACCGTGACTTCATGCAGCTGGTGGACCACCCCAATCTGAGCACTGTGGACCAGATCTGTGAGAAGGTGTGGGAGAGCAAGAACGCCCAGTTGGACAAGAGCTTCCAGGCGTCTGCCAAACAGGTCCATGGTCCTCTGGTCCGGTCTCCTCCTATGACCTGGAAACATCTGCAGGACACCCGTAAGGGGAGAAACCGTCGCACCCACGATGGTAAACTCTCCCCTAGAGCACCACGCAGTGCTGGAGAGTGAAGATGGACCAGGAGAGGAGAGAGAGGACTGGAACTGAAAGAGAAAGAGAGGAGCGAGAGACTGGTACTGAAAGAGAGGAGAGAGAGAGACTGGTACTGAAAGAGAGGAGAGAGAGACTTTGTCAATATTTAACTTCCATTGCCCCACTATCCACTGCCCCATGATGCTTCATTCTAACGTGACCCCTGACCCCTACCCCTTGCTTGTAATTGCCCCTAATATTCTACTTGTGGTCATTCTATCTGCCCCAGCCTCTAATCAGTCTGTAGATCCTCTCCTAGAGAACTTAAGCACAGAACCCACTGGAACGCCCACATTGAATCTGACAACTGGAGAACAGCTGAATCATAACTGGAATATCAGAATGGAGAACAGAAACGTACAACCTGACATGACTTTAATAATGATATGGATGACACATTCTGGGAAAGACAAAAACCCATATGATCCAGAAAACTTCCAACATTAATAATCGTAATATAGTCACATCTCACATGTTTTTTACAGACTGTTTAGTTTAGACATGTGCTTTGAGGTAGGCTTGAAACTACTTACTTTTTTTGCATTTTCAAATCAGCACAGGAAGCAGGAAGCACTAATTGAATTCCAGTGTTCAGCAAGAGTTCTTACAATGAGTTGATATTCTGAAGCAGAGAGGAAGTGTAGAGATGGTGCATAAGAGCAATACAATGGTTTTAGTTTTACAAATGTCTGACACGGTAAAGGAAGGGCCAGATGTTGTACATCAGCACTATTTAACTCTGGTTCAGATTGTCCAGATAACATCTGCCATTTAATAAATGATTCAGGCTCCAGACGAACTCTCACCAGGAGTGGAGTTGAATAGACTGATTCTACATGTACTTTTATAAGGTGACAAGAAAGATGCTTTCATCTTTTATTTTGACATTATTTGTGTGTGTTTTCTTACTTAAATGATGTGTGCTATCTGCTGACAGATGTAGGAGGTTGAGATGAATGTGAGATGGCACAAGTGACAGACTGCCAGAGGTCAACATGGAGGTGTGCTTCCTAAAAGAATCCGGGACTTATTTTGACTTTGAGCTAAAAGCATGATATTTATGTGTGAATACATTTAGATTTTTATTCTAAACGGTAACAACATTGTTCATTTACAC
Source organism: Dallia pectoralis (assembly GCA_029465975.1). Taxonomy (NCBI): domain Eukaryota; kingdom Metazoa; phylum Chordata; class Actinopteri; order Esociformes; family Umbridae; genus Dallia; species Dallia pectoralis. The sequence continues at coordinate 1,482,146 of CM055728.1, forward strand.
TGCCTAGTAGAGGCAATAGATGTGTGTGTGTGTCTGTGTGTGTGAGAGAGAGAGAGTGTGTGTGTGTCAGTCAATGTGACAGAGTGTGTGTGTATGAGAGAGAGAGAGAGAGAGAGAGAGAGAGTGTGTGTGTGTCAGTCAATGTGACAGAGTGTGTGTGTATGAGAGAGAGAGAGAGAGAGAGAGAGAGAGAGAGTGTGTGTGCAGTTAGCAAGATAGTGTACACGTTTTTCTGAAAAAAAATCCTTAAATCATATTAAATGTTGTCATTACATCATAAGCAAATAAACAATAATCGGTGAAAATGACAGTTAGTTTATAAGCAATAATCCAGCACAATAAAATAAATAGCCATTAGAGGTTTTATTCAGTTATATACAACCTTGTATTGACTTGTGTTTGCTCAGTTATATACAACCTTGTATTGACTTGTGTTTGCTCAGTTAAATACAACCTTGTATTGACTTGTGTATGCTCAGTTATATACAACCTTGTACTAACTTGTGTTCGCTCAGTTATACACAACCTTGTATTGACTTGTGTTTGCTCAGTTTTACACAACCTTGTATTGACTTGTGTTTTCTCAGTTATATACAACCTTGTATTGACTTGTGTTTGCTCAGTTTTACACAACCTTGTATTGACTTGTGTTTGCTCAGTTAAATACAACCTTGTATTGACTTGTGTTTGCTCAGTTTTACACAACCTTGTATTGACTTGTGTTTGCTCAGTTATAAACAACCTTGTATTGACTTGTGTTTGCTCAGTTATACACAACCTTGTATTGACTTGTGTTTGCTCAGTTATAAACAACCTTGTACTAACTTGTGTTCGCTCAGTTATACACAACCTTGTATTGACTTGTGTTTGCTCAGTTTTACACAACCTTGTATTGACTTGTGTTTTCTCAGTTATATACAACCTTGTATTGACTTGTGTTTGCTCAGTTTTACACAACCTTGTATTGACTTGTGTTTGCTCAGTTAAATACAACCTTGTATTGACTTGTGTTTGCTCAGTTTTACACAACCTTGTATTGACTTGTTTGCTCAGTTATAAACAACCTTGTATTGACTTGTGTTTGCTCAGTTTTACACAACCTTGTATTGACTTGTGTTTGCTCAGTTAAATACAACCTTGTATTGACTTGTGTTTGCTCAGTTAAATACAACCTTGTATTGACTTGTGTTTGCTCAGTTTTACACAACCTTGTATTGACTTGTGTTTGCTCAGTTATAAACAACCTTGTATTGACTTGTGTTTGCTCAGTTATACACAACCTTGTATTGACTTGTGTTTGCTCAGTTATAAACAACCTTCTACTAACTTGTGTTTGCTCAGTTATACACAACCTTGTATTGACTTGTGTTTGCTCAGTTTTACACAACCTTGTATTGACTTGTGTTTTCTCAGTTATATACAACCTTGTATTGACTTGTGTTTGCTCAGTTTTACACAACCTTGTATTGACTTGTGTTTGCTCAGTTAAATACAACCTTGTATTGACTTGTGTTTGCTCAGTTTTACACAACCTTGTATTGACTTGTTTGCTCAGTTATAAACAACCTTGTATTGACTTGTGTTTTCTCAGTTATATACAACCTTGTATTGACTTGTGTTTGCTCAGTTTTACACAACCTTGTATTGACTTGTGTTTGCTCAGTTAAATACAACCTTGTATTGACTTGTGTTTGCTCAGTTTTACACAACCTTGTATTGACTTGTGTTTGCTCAGTTATAAACAACCTTGTATTGACTTGTGTTTGCTCAGTTATACACAACCTTGTATTGACTTGTGTTTGCTCAGTTATATACAACTTTGTATTGACTTGCGTTTGCTACACCCATTGTTTGTTTTCTGCGAAACGACGTGAGTAGATCGCCCTCTTGTGTTGTTTTTTGTAAAGCCCTGGTCAATAGACCGTCTGGGATACCATTTCCTCATTGATCGTCTGCAGTGAAAGAAAAGTGTCTATTTGAAATGAAACCTTTACTTTTTCCCTTTCATCAGCATCTACAAAAGCCTAAGATGTATGGATTCCTGTCTTATTTATTTCTGCTTTATAAATATGTAATTATTAACTATTGTACGACCAATACAATTATTAGACTGTAGCTATGCTCTCTTAAATTGCATGAACAAGGTTAGTGAATGAGCGGTTGACAATAGAGACTGTGTTTACATGGCACACTAATATTTATAGTGTGCTTGTTTTGACCCTACAAACACAATAGAGACTGTGTTTAAATGGCACACTAATATGTATAGTGTGCTTGGTTTGACCCTACAAACACAATAGAGACTGTGTTTAAATGGCACACTAATATTTATAGTGTGCTTGTTTTGACCCTACAAACACAATAGAGACTGTTTTTAAATGGCACACTAATATTTATAGTGTGCTTGGTTTGACCCTACAAACACAATAGAGACTGTGTTTAAATGGCACACTAATATTTATAGTGTGCTTGTTTTGACCCTACAAACACAATAGAGACTGTTTTTAAATGGCACACTAATATTTATAGTGTGCTTGTTTTGACCCTACAAACACAATAGAGACTGTGTTTAAATGGCACACTAATATTTATAGTGTGCTTGTTTTGACCCTACAAACACAATAGAGACTGTGTTTAAATGGCACACTAATATTTATAGTGTGCTTGTTTTGACCCTACAAACACAATAGAGACTGTGTTTAAATGGCACACTAATATTTATAGTGTGCTTGTTTTGACCCTACAAACACAATAGAGACTGTGTTTAAATGGCACACTAATATTTATAGTGTGCTTGTTTTGACCCTACAAACACAATAGAGACTGTGTTTAAATGGCACACTAATATTTATAGTGTGCTTGTTTTGACCCTACAAACACAATAGAGACTGTGTTTAAATGGCACACTAATATTTATAGTGTGCTCGGTTTGACCCTACAAACACAATAGAGACTGTGTTTAAATGGCACACTAATATTTATAGTGTGCTTGTTTTGACCCTACAAACACGATAGAGACTGTGTTTAAATGGCACACTAATATTTATAGTGTGCTTGGTTTGACCCTACAAACAGAAGCTTCTCGCAGAATCCTTTGTAAGAGGTCTTTTATTTTAACTGCAGGAGAATCCTTAAAATGTGTTCAAATAAATATAAATTGGTATGATAAATTTACACCTTTTAATGTTTAAACATTTATTTTGAGGAACACTGACGAAGAGTTCAATTCCAATCATTGTTTTTGTCCCTCTACAGTTTCAATGTAAAGAAACACAATAAAGAAACCTCCATGAACCTTTTGTTTTTGATTGCAGTGAATTTTTATGAGGAATTGTGTGTGTGTGCGCGTGCGATCCTGCATATATTAGTGCCAATGTGCTGTTCAGGGTTTTGCCTTACAATAATGCAATTCCTATTTTCTACACAAGGTGGCAGCAAAGGAAATGGATCAGACATTTCAAATTAAAACCCAACGTGTGCCTTCATGTCCTCTGACCCTCCGCAGCCAGAACCTTAAGTGCCTAACCTCTTAATCTAGAACCCTAGCATTTTAATTTTGAAACCAAGACCTCTTCATTTATAACCATGACCTCTTCATTTATAACCATGACCTCTTCATTTATAACCATGACCTCTTCATTTATAACCATGACCTCTTCATTTATAACCATTTATAACCTAACCTCTTTTTATAACATTTATAATAACCATAACCTCTTCATTTATAACCATTTATACCTCTTCATTTATAACCATGACCTCTTCATTTATAACCATGACCTCTTCATTTATAACCCTCTTCATTTATAAACCTAACTTTCATTTATAACCATGACCTCTTCATTTATAACCATGACCTCTTCATTTATAACCATGACCTCTTCATTTATAACCATGACCTCTTCATTTATAACCATGACCTCTTCATTTATAACCATGACCTCTTCATTTATAACCATGACCTCTTCATTTATAACCATGACCTCTTCATTTATAACCATGACCTCTTCATTTATAACCATGACCTCTTCATTTATAACCATGACCTCTTCATTTATAACCATGACCTCTTCATTTATAACCATTCATTTATAACCATGACCTCTTCATTTATAACCATGACCTCTTCATTTATAACCATGACCTCTTCATTTATAACCATGACCTCTTCATTTATAACCATGACCTCTTCATTTATAACCATGACCTCTTCATTTATAACCATGACCTCTTCATTTATAACCATAACCTCTTCATTTATAACCATAACCTCTTCATTTATAACCATAACCTCTTCATTTATAAACATATGTATCCAGGTGGTAGGAAGCCACAGTGTTGTTTCTTGTTTGGTCCACTAGGTGGCAGTTGCTAGGTTTGGACAGGGAAGTGGAAAAGGGATTTTACATGTGGAAATAGAGGGTTGGCGCACGACAGTGGCTAGTAAAACACAGTGTGGGATAAGTTAAGTAGAAAACATGATGAAGCAATGGCAACTATTGCTGCACTAGGTAAAGCACCTACCAGGTCCTATGTGTATGTACCTAGGGAGAGACAGATCCAGCCTTTTAGTGGTGACGCCGAAAAGGATGGTCGGCCTGTAGAAGAGTTCATTGAAGAAATAGAACGTGTAATTAGAGCTAGAAATCAGAATAGTGATGAAACTATAGAATTCATTCTGTCTCTGTTAAGGGGCTCAGCCTTCAATTATAATCCTTACTATGGGTTAGAGTTAGGATTGAATACACACCCATATCTATGGGTTAGAGTTAGGGTTGAACACATACCCATATCTATGGGTTAGAGTTAGGGTTGAACACATACCCATATCTATGGGTTAGAGTTAGGGTTGAACACATACCCATATCTATGGGTTAGAGTTAGGGTTGAACACATACCCATATCTATGGGTTAGAGTTAGGGTTGAACACATACCCATATCTATGGGTTAGAGTTAGGGTTGAACACATACCCATATCTATGGGTTAGAGTTAGGGTTGAAGACATACCCATATCTATGGGTTAGAGTTAGGTTGAACACATACCCATATCTATGGGTTAGAGTTAGGTTGAACACATACCCATATCTATGGGTTAGAGTTAGGGTTGAACACATACCCATATCTATGGGTTAGAGTTAGGGTTGAACACATACCCATATCTATGGGTTAGAGTTAGGGTTGAACACATACCCATATCTATGGGTTAGAGTTAGGGTTGAACACATACCCATATCTATGGGTTAATGTTGGGGTTGAACACATACCCATATCTATGGGTTAGAGTTGGGGTTGAACACATACCCATATCTATGGGTTAGAGTTAGGGTTGAACACATACCCATATCTATGGGTTAGAGTTAGGTTTGAACACATACCCATATCTATGGGTTAGAGTTAGGGTTGAACACACACCCATATCTATGGGTTCGAGTTAGGGTTGAACACACACCCATATCTATGGGTTAGAGTTGGGGTTGAACACATACCCATATCTATGGGTTAGAGTTAGGGTTGAACACATACCCATATCTATGGGTTAGAGTTGGGGTTGAACACATACCCATATCTATGGGTTAGGGTTGAACACATACCCATATCTATGGGTTAGGGTTGAACACTAACCCATATCTATGGGTTAGAGTTAGGGTTGAACACATACCCATATCTATGGGTTAGAGTTAGGGTTGAACACACACCCATATCTATGGGTTAGAGTTGGGGTTGAACACATACCCATATCTATGGGTTAGAGTTAGGGTTGAACACATACCCATATCTATGGGTTAGAGTTGGGGTTGAACACATACCCATATCTATGGGTTAGGGTTGAACACATACCCATATCTATGGGTTAGGGTTGAACACTAACCCATATCTATGGGTTAGAGTTAGGGTTGAACACATACCCATATCTATGGGTTAGAGTTAGGGTTGAACACATACCCATATCTATGGGTTAGAGTTAGGGTTGAACACATACCCATATCTATGGGTTAGAGTTAGGGTTGAACACATACCCATATCTATGGGTTAGAGTTAGGGTTGAACACATACCCATATCTATGGGTTAGAGTTAGGGTTGAACACATACCCATATCTATGGGTTAGAGTCGGGGTTGAACACATACCCATATCTATGGGTTAGGGTTAGGGTTGAACACATACCCATATCTATGGGTTAGAGTTAGGGTTGAACACATACCCATATCTATGGGTTAGAGTTAGGGTTGAACACATACCCATATCTATGGGTTAGGGTTGGGGTTGAACACATACCCATATCTATGGGTTAGAGTTAGGGTTGAACACATACCCATATCTATGGGTTAGAGTTAGGGTTGAACACATACCCATATCTATGGGTTAGAGTTAGGGTTGAACACATACCCATATCTATGGGTTAGAGTCGGGGTTGAACACATACCCATATCTATGGGTTAGGGTTAGGGTTGAACACATACCCATATCTATGGGTTAGAGTTAGGGTTGAACACATACCCATATCTATGGGTTAGAGTTAGGGTTGAACACATACCCATATCTATGGGTTAGGGTTGGGTTGAACACATACCCATATCTATGGGTTAGAGTTAGGGTTGAACACATACCCATATCTATGGGTTAGAGTTAGGTTGAACACATACCCATATCTATGGGTTAGAGTTAGGTTGAACACATACCCATATCTATGGGTTAGAGTTAGGTTGAACACATACCCATATCTATGGGTTAGAGTTGGGGTTGAACACATACCCATATCTATGGGTTAGAGTTAGGGTTGAACACATACCCATATCTATGGGTTAGAGTTAGGGTTGAACACATACCCATATCTATGGGTTAGAGTTGGGGTTGAACACATACCCATATCTATGGGTTAGAGTTGGGGTTGAACACATACCCATATCTATGGGTTAGAGTTGGGGTTGAACACATACCCATATCTATGGGTTAGAGTTAGGGTTGAACACATACCCATATCTATGGGTTAGAGTTAGGGTTGAACACATACCCATATCTATGGGTTAGAGTCGGGGTTGAACACATACCCATATCTATGGGTTAGGTTAGGGTTGAACACATACCCATATCTATGGGTTAGAGTTAGGTTGAACACATACCCATATCTATGGGTAAGAGTTAGGGTTGAACACACACCCATATCTATGGGTTAGAGTTAGGGTTGAACACATACCCATATCTATGGGTTAGAGTTAGGGTTGAACACATACCCATATCTATGGGTAAGAGTTAGGGTTGAACACACACCCATATCTATGGGTTAGAGTTAGGGTTGAACACATACCCATATCTATGGGTTAGAGTTAGGGTTGAACACATACCCATATCTATGGGTTAGAGTTAGGGTTGAACACATACCCATATCTATGGGTTAGAGTTAGGGTTGAACACATACCCATATCTATTGGTTAGAGTTAGGATTGAACACATACCCATATCTATGGGTTAGAGTTAGGATTGAACACACACCCATATCTATGGGTTAGAGTTAGGATTGAACACATACCCATATCTATGGGTTAGAGTTGGGGTTGTTATGAATCCCAGATAGGTTCCCATTGTTAAACCCAGTGTTTTTTGGACAACAGCAGATGTATTGTACAGCAGCAACCTGATCAGGATTCTCTGCTCTGCCAATCTTGAATATATATTGATTAGCTGCAGATCCTTTAACCTGCATATTGATTAGCTGCAGATCCTTTAACCTGCATATTGATTAGCTGCATATCCTTTAACCTGCATATTGATTAGCTGCAGATCCTTTTACCTGCATATTGATTAGCTGCACATCCTTTAACCTGCATATTGATTAGCTGCACATCCTTTAACCTGCATATTGATTAGCTGCACATCCTTTAACCAACATATTGATTAGCTGCAGATCCTTTAACCTGCATATTGATTAGCTGCACATCCTTTAACCTGCATATTGATTAGCTGCAGATCCTTTAACCTGCATATTGATTAGCTGCATATCCTTTAACCTGCATATTGATTAGCTGCAGATCCTTTAACCTGCATATTGATTAGCTGCAGATCCTTTAACCTGCATATTGATTAGCTGCAGATCCTTTAACCTGCATATTGATTAGCTGCATATCCTTTAACCTGCATATTGATTAGCTGCATATCCTTTAACCTGCATATTGATTAGCTGCAGGTCCTTTAACCTGCATATTGATTAGCTGCATAACCTTTAACCTGCCTTTTGATTAGCTGCATATCCTTTAACCTGCATATTGATTAGCTGCAGGTCCTTTAACCTGGATATTGATTAGCTGCAGATCCTTTTACCTGCATATTGATTAGCTGCACATCCTTTAACCTGCATATTGATTAGCTGCACATCCTTTAACCTGCCTATTGATTAGCTGCACATCCTTTAACCTGCATATTGATTAGCTGCACATCCTTTAACCTGCATATTGATTAGCTGCAGATCCTTTAACCTGCCTATTGATTAGCTGCACATCCTTTAACCTGCATATTGATTAGCTGCAGATCCTTTAACCTGCCTATTGATTAGCTGCACATCCTTTAACCTGCATATTGATTAGCTGCAGATCCTTTAACCTGCATATTGATTAGCTGCACATCCTTTAACCTGCATATTGATTAGCTGCACATCCTTTAACCTGCATATTGATTAGCTGCACATCCTTTAACCTGCATATTGATTAGCTGCACATCCTTTAACCTGCATATTGATTAGCTGCATAACCTTTAACCTGCATATTGATTAGCTGCACATCCTTTAACCTGCCTATTGATTAGCTGCACATCCTTTAACCTGCATATTGATTAGCTGCACATCCTTTAACCTGCATATTGATTAGCTGCACATCCTTTAACCTGCATATTGATTAGCTGCACATCCTTTAACCTGCATATTGATTAGCTGCACATCCTTTAACCTGCATATTGATTAGCTGCACATCCTTTAACCTGCATATTGATTAGCTGCATAACCTTTAACCTGCATATTGATTAGCTGCACATCCTTTAACCTGCATATTGATTAGCTGCACATCCTTTAACCTGCATATTGATTAGCTGCACATCCTTTAACCTGCATATTGATTAGCTGCATAACCTTTAACCTGCATATTGATTAGCTGCACATCCTTTAACCTGCATATTGATTAGCTGCATAACCTTTAACCTGCCTTTTGATTAGCTGCATATCCTTTAACCTGCATATTGATTAGCTGCAGGTCCTTTAACCTGCATATTGATTAGCTGCACATCCTTTAACCTGCATATTGATTAGCTGCACATCCTTTAACCTGCATATTGATTAGCTGCAGATCCTTTAACCTGCATATTGATTAGCTGCACATCCTTTAACCTGCATATTGATTAGCTGCAGATCCTTTAACCTGCATATTGATTAGCTGCACATCCTTTAACCTGCATATTGATTAGCTGCAGGTCCTTTAACCTGCATATTGATTAGCTGCACATCCTTTAACCTGCATATTGATTAGCTGCACATCCTTTAACCTGCATATTGATTAGCTGCACATCCTTTAACCTGCATATTGATTAGCTGCAGATCCTTTAACCTGCCTCTTACACATCTGTTATTGTTACATTCCACCAGATGCTACGGCTAAGCTAGCGATGTAAGAGCTGCAGGCTGCCATTAGCATTCAACATACTTCTCATCCTGATGCTCTTATAATGGATGGACTTCAAAAAGGGGCGCAACTACCCAGTCTTAGAGGCAATGCAGCAACAATTTTGAAATGACTGCTAATTGGGTTAAGCAATCATTACTCATATTAGAACGAAGGTATGTCTCTTTCTCCTTGCCTGTGTTCTTCTCCACTAAGACATTGTAAAACAGACATTATGTAATAGATTTTCCATTCCACTTTTATTAATAATATTAAGAAATCAATCTGATGGTATCAAGTGGCTCCCTCTACACTTCCACCTAATGTGAGACCTACCTGTTGCCTTCCCCTGTCTTTCCTGATCCACCATCCTCACACCTGAATGAAATGAACTCACTGTTAAATATAGCAGCCTAAATTCAATTCTTAAATCAGCCCAGTGATGGCATCAATAAGACAACTATTATGCAGCAAGGTTGTGCTGCTGTTGAAATTACATTAACTTTTTGGAAAAAGCCTATAATGAGCGAATAAAAAAATCACATTGTTTTGTAATTTGTCGAATTTTCTGTAAATCACTTGATATTCATGTTTTTGGCTGCTGATTGATCCGATTTACAAGTGACCTACGTGGGAAGCATGATATGACAGCCTATCAGAATGTAGAGAAACAGTTGCGTCATCTTCTCTAGTTGTCTATTCAACTGTATGCTAGTCACAGAGGCTGATATCAAAATGTTGAGAAAGAAAGTTTGAGAGTGGTGCTCATAAACGTTTTGATAGCAGCCTCTGTGACTAGCACAAAGTTGAATAGACTACTAGAGAAGATGACGCAACCGTTTTGGGTGTGTATTCACGTAAACACAGTCGGTTATGTCTTTACAGAACGTACAGGTGTGAGAATATCGGATGTGCATCAGTGCAATTGGATCTGCACACTCGGTCTTAAAGTGACAGTGCGTAATAAACCTAATGCCGTCTGTACACTTAATATTAATCAAACAAATATCATTAATCAAAGAAATACCACTATGATTTGGAAGCAGACTTTGTGGAGGAAGCGGTGCAGTTCAGGGAGTTTGTACAGAATGACAAGTTGGGCAGTGTCACGATCTGCCCTTGGCAGATGATGGGAGATAGACACAGGCGCAGAGAATACTTCTAATTTGAAGTCTTTATTCATTACGCAGGCAAGACAGACACTGAACATAAGAACTGAAACACTGAAACACACAGAAAAGACCACCAATCAAAATAGGGTAGACCAGAACACAGTGAACACTAAACACAAAAACCCATACCCTACAATGAGAACCAACTGGTAAACAAGAAACATGAACAAACTAACATACAAAGAACCTGACCAAACTAACATACATAGAACCTGAACAAACTGACATACATAGAATACGACCAAACGTACCAACAGAAACCAACATACCTTAAACAATGACCCAACAATGACAGACAGGAAACCACTGAACTAAATACCTGAACGAACAAGGAAATACATCTAACAAACGATCAAAAAACATGCATACCGACATGGAACGCAGACATGACACACAGACATAGAACTAGAACCCAACGTACCTGAAACAATGACCGACACAGACAAACTGACACAGACCAAACTAAAATGCAGACACTAACGAACTGAACACAAAACAGGTGAGAAACAAACACAGGTGTAAGACATTGTCCTTGATGAATTGCCACTCCGAGGTGGCAGGGGGAGTGTCAACCCTGGCATGAAGGGGGACAGAGGCAGTTCGTTACAGGCAGCACGTCGGCAGTGGAGTTACAGAAAGTATTAAGCTGTATAAACTCCTACAGTGTTTCCCAACACAGATATAGCTCTACGGTTATTCCTGACCATGCCAGTGACCAACATGCTTTCTGCTTTTGTTGTATATAGACAAATGTGATCATTAGACTTTATTGTGGGCTTACAAAACCTCTCAGCCCCAGGGCCTAACAGCAGGTTAATGCGGGCCTACACACACACACACACACACAGACACACAGACACATAGATATGTAATTACAGGGTCACATCTCTCTCTCTCTCTCTCTCTTTAAAGGTCTGTGCTAAGTACATACAAACATATTAACATATATATTTGTATGTACACATACATACATTTATATATAGCAAAGATCTTTAAAGAGAGAGAGAGATGTGACCCTAATTGCAGCTTCCACGTCACCCAGCAGATGTAACTATAGCCTGTTTGTCTTACAGCACAACTAACATGAACAGCTAATGGTAAAACACAATCTATTTGTTTCCATGATAAACCAGCCTTATGGCACAAGTAATGTTTTCCAGCTTGTAGACATTTATTGTGCATGCTACCTTATATTTATCAGTTGTTATTTTACTTTAATAAAGTTGAGATATTTCATGCATGGGATTGGTACCTTAGGGTTTAACCAAAATCTAAATGTAGATATCAGCAATATTATTTTGCATTAAGTTAGCAAACACTTGCCAATCTGTTAACATTAATATTTGCAAGCCTCCAAGTTTAGTAAATCCAAGATGGCGTAACTGTGCAGACGTGTTTTATCTCTGTCCCTGTATATAGTCCTCTTTTGTCCTTGTTTTGCTTCTCCTACGATTCCGTAAGTTACGAGCTAAGCAATCGTTCGTCAACATTTGTCTTTCCTCCATTTTTTATTTTTTTTTCAACTTTCTCCAGCGTGCAACGCAAACTTTGTTAACAACGCCGATCGGCGCCAGCTAGACAACAGCTAACTAGCTTCAGCTAGCGGCCTCCACGTAGTGTCTGAGCCAGCCGGATAGCTTCTCTGCCGGATAGCTTTCTCCGCCGCAGCACACCACCAGCCCGGCGGCCTCAATTCTTTTATCGGACTTTACAATTCTATCGGTCTTCTCCATCGTACAACCGGATTCCTTTCACTGGCCATTGGCTACCGCGCACCCCGGATCATCACAGCCAGCCACCCGGAACGGACCCGACAAGCGGCTAACGAGCCACCGAGCTACGGCCAGCGGCACTTCCCATTGTTCCGGACCCGGCGCATAGCTTCTCCACCGGCCATCGTTGGCTAAACATCCGCTTGCGTTGGCTAAACATCAACACAGCGACTAGTACCAGTCTACTCTTCGGGCCCTCCGGATTCTTACCGGACTCTCACTGGACATTTGTCTTCACAGCCGGAGCTTCACAGCTAGCTCTCCCCGGCTAGGCGATTAGCCGTGGTAGCATACCATCTGCCCGGAGGACAATAACAACATACATCTCGGTACTGTTTGACTGTTAGCTAGGCCCCAACACCGTTTATTGTCCTTGCTCAGCCTTGGTCATTACAACAAGTGTCTCCCCTGCTTTGTTCACACCAAACTATGTTGTGTTTTCTGCTGTTTTTGCTCTCCTTTACTGCCATACTCCCATGTAGATTACTTAACCCACTCTGCTTCAATTATGATTACTCGTCTACTGTACTGTCTACTGAGTTAGACACCTCTGGCATATATTTTCTGTCCAGAGATGCAACCTCTTTCTTTATTACTTTACACTTAGGTTTACCTCTGCCGAACACCCACACTGTTATACCCCTGGCCTCCCACACTGCACTACAGTTAATGTATCACGATATTATGCCCATTTCCTTGTATAATGCTACTCGCCGTTCCAAACGGCCAGTCCTTAAAGCCATGTGCCACACCGTCATTCTACTTCTCCTTTGTTCATCTGGAGACGTAGAGCTCAACCCTGGCCCTGAAACCCCTAGTACCATCCCCGAGCCCCAGGCGATCTCTTTCACTGACTTCTGTGATCGTAAAAGCCTTGGGTTTATGCAAATCAACATTAGAAGTCTACTCCCAAAGCTAGACTTACTTACATCTCTTGCACATTCAGCCAATCCTGACATCCTAGCAGTATCCGAATCCTGGCTTAGGAAGTCTGTTAATACCACTGAAATAGCAATCCCAAACTATAATATCTTTCGGCAGGATCGAGCTACGAAAGGTGGTGGAGTAGCAATCTACTGCAGGGATAAGCTACAGAGCTCAGTCATACTGTCCAGGTCTGTACCCAAACAGTTTGAGCTTTTACTTTGAAAAATCCAGCTCTCACAAAACATGGCTATTACTGTTGCTGCCTGCTACAGACCCCCCTCAGCCCCATGCAGTGCCCTGGACTCCATATGCGAACTCATCGCCCCACACCTATCTTCTGAGTTTCTATTGCTTGATGACTTAAACTGGGATATGCTTAACCCCCCAGTCACTTTACTTTCTAAGCTTGATGCGCTCAACCTCACGCAGATTATAAATGAACCTACCAGATTTAATCTTAAATCAGAAACCAAGGGGACCCTCATAGACGTTGCCCTGACCAACTTGCCATGTAAATACACCTCTGTTGTTTACAACCAGGATCTCAGTGATCACTGCCTTATTGCCTGCGTCCGTAATATGACCGGGGTCAAACGACCACCTCTCATCTCCGTCAAACGCTGTCTAAAACACTTCAGCGAACAGGCCTTTCTAAACGACCTGAACGCTATTTCTTGGTCAAACATTAATCTCATCCCGTCAGTTGAGGACGCTTGGCTGTACCTCAAAAGTTAATTTCTCTCTGTCCTAAATAAACATGCCCCTTTTAAAAAATTCAGAACAAAAGATAGATACAGCCCATGGTTCACCACAGAACTGACCTCCCTCAATCAACACAAAAACGCTCTGTGGCGTGTCGCACTGGCATCAAACAAGCCCCGCGATATGCAACTTTTTAAAGAAGCCAGAAACCGTTACACACAGATAGTTAGGGAAACATAGGCCCACTTCTTTAAACAGAAATTTGCCTCATGCCACACCAACTCCAAAAAGTTCTGGGACACGAATAAATCTTTGGAGAACAAAGTCACCTCCTCCCAACTTCCCACAGCCCTAAAAATAGGTAATACTGTTACTACTGATAAGGTTAAAATATTAGAGAACTTTAACAAGCATTTCGCTGAAGCCGGCCACGCCTTTCAGCTAAAGACTCGCCCCCAAGCTAGCTGCCCTACAACCACTACACCCTCGTGCCCAGCCCCCTGCCCACACTTCTCCTTTACCCCTATCCAGACAGCCGATGTACTAAAAGAGTTGCAAAAGCTGGACCCATACAAATCAGCTGGGCTGGATAATCTGGACCCGTTCTTTCTAAAATTATCTGCAAATATTATTGCTGCCCCCATCACCAGTCTATTTAACCTCTCTCTCTCTTATCTTCTGAAATCCCGAGAGATTGGAAATCTGCCGCAGTCATTCCCTTGTTCAAAGGGGGAGACTCCCTCGATCCCAACTGCTACAGACCAATATCCATCCTACCCTGTCTCTCCAAAGTTTTCGAAAAACTGGTTAACAAACAAATTCTCAACCATCTGGAATCCCACCGCATTCTTTCTGCTATGCAGTCTGGTTTTCGTGCTGGTCATGGCTGCACCACGGCCACCCTAAAGGTCCTGAACGACATCATAGTCGCCATTGATAAAAAGCACTACTGTGCGGCCGTCTACATCGACCTGTCCAAGGCTTTTGATTCTTTAAACCGCCTTGTCCTGATCAGCCGACTCAATAGCCTGGGCTTCTCCCGCAACTGCCTCGCCTGGTTCTCCAACTATCTCTCAGAAAGGGTCCAGCGTGTAAAATCGGAGGGCCTGTTGTCGGGACCCATGCCTGTCTCTATGGGGGTGCCACAGGGCTCGATACTCGGGCTGACTTTATTTTCCCTCTACATCAACGATGTGGCTCTCGCTGCTGGTGACTCTCAGATCCATCTTTATGCAGACGATACCATCCTGTACACATCAGGCCCGTCACTAGATACTGTGCTCAAACACCTCCAGGAGAGTTTCAATGCCATACAACATTCATTCCTAAACCTTCAGTTATTACTAAACTCTGGTAAAACTAAGTGTATGCTATTCAACCGATGTCTTCCCATACATGCCCGTCTGCCCAGCATCGCCACGCTAGATGGGTCTGAACTAGAATTTGTTGACACTTACAAATATCTAGGTATCTTGTTAGACAGCTCTCTCTCCTTTCAGCAGCACATTAATAAACTTAAGTCCAAAATTAAGTCCAGAATTGGCTTCCTCTTCCGCAACAGAGCCTCCTTCACTCAGGCAGCCAAACTTGCCCTGGTGAAAATGACTATTATTCCAATGTTTGACTTTGGCGATGTCATCTACAGAACAGCCTCAAACTCTCTGTTGAAAAAATTGGATGTGGTTTACCATAGTGTCATACGCTTTGTAACAAATGCTCCATACAGCACCCAGCACTGCAAGCTTTACACGTTAGTCGGCTGGCCGTCGTTAAGTACTCGGCGTCTAACCCACTGGTTCCAACTTGTCTATAAGTCCCTGCTAGGCAAAGTCCCATTGTACCTGAGCTTCCTAGTTACCATTGCCCTACCCACCCGCAGTCTGCGCTCCAGTAGGTACATTTCCTTAGCCACACCAAAAGCTTATACATCTTTCGGCCGCCAATCCTTCCAGTTTGCAGCCGCCAATGACTGGAACGAACTACAAAAAACCCTAAAACTTGAAACTCTCATATCACCAGTTGCCTTTAAACTACTCCTTTCTGAACACCTGTCCGACCTATGCACCTGCTAACGGTCTTCAACATCTCTCCCTTATTCTATGCCCACCTTGCACAGTGGACATCTCTCTCCTGCACTATTGTCATACCTGTGACTTTTGTATTACTGTTATTTAGTCAGATATTGCTCAAATGCTCTTTCCCATATTCGCGGGCATATAAACCATGCAAATGACCTACCTGCTAGACTCACTTTATTCTTTAAATATCCAGTTGAATGATACTCACCGTATTTTTATATTTTAAAATGTATCCGCTTAGTGCCTTACTTATGCTGCTCAACAGAACCATATATACCTCATCCTGTTTTACTGAACCAGTATTGCCTTTTCTGTCTTATTGTGTCTAAATTTGTAATCTTTGCACTCGTGTCTAAATTTGTAATCTTTGCATTCGTGTTTTATGTGTACTGTAACTGTATGTTGTATGTCGTCTTGCACATTTCTCGCCTTATCTTATCTTGGCCAGGTTAAAGAAAGGTAAAATAAAAAAATAATAAAGTAGCAAATCTATGCATGATAGAGATATTGCATTCGTTGTTTTCCAAATTCTTGTAAATGAGAATTTGTTCTCAATCGGCCTACCTGGTTTCACCATCCACTTATTTAGCTGCCGTCGCATCCCTTGACATGCCATCTCCTTTTCCCTCTTTCTTTTTCTATTTTTAGCACCCGACAGCTTTTTTGCTTTATCCATCTTTTACGAGTTTCAACGACAACTCACTACTGTGATGGTCTCTCAGTGCTCACAGTCCCCCGTCTGCTCGCGTCTCGCGATATTACCCTTCTATGTCAAAATACATTTTATGGAATCGTATGAGGGCGCCGGCGCCTACTCTAGCCCGTTAGTCCTCAGTCTCACATATCTTTATTATTCTGTCAGTGGTGTTAACCTGGATGGAACTTATACAGTCTCATATATCTTTATTATTCTGTCAGTGGTGTTAACCTGGATGGAACTTATAAAGTCTCGTATTTCGTTATTATTCTGTCAGTTGTGTTAATATGGATGGAACTTATAAAGTCTCATATATCTTTATTATTCTGTCAGTGGTGTTAACCTGGATGGAACTTATAAAGTCTCATATATCTTTATTATTCTGTCAGTGGTGTTAACCTGGATGGATGGAACTTATAAAGTCTCGTATTTCTTTATTATTCTGTCAGTTGTGTTAATATGGATGGAACTTATAAAGTCTCATATATCTTTATTATTCTGTCAGTTGTGTTAATATGGATGGAACTTATACAGTCTCATATATCTTTATTATTCTGTCAGTGGTGTTAACCTGGATGGAACTTATAAAGTCTCATATATCTTTATTATTCTGTCAGTGGTGTTAACCTGGATGGAACTTATAAAGTCTCATATATCTTTATTATTCTGTCAGTGGTGTTAACCTGGATGGAACTTATAAAGTCTCATATATCTTTATTATTCTGTCAGTGGTGTTAACCTGGATGGAACTTATAAAGTCTCATATATCTTTATTATTCTGTCAGTGGTGTTAACCTGGATGGAACTTATAAAGTCTCATATATCTTTATTATTCTGTCAGTGGTGTTAACCTGGATGGAACTTATAAAGTCTCATATATCTTTATTATTCTGTCAGTGGTGTTAACCTGGATGGAACTTATAAAGTCTCATATATCTTTATTATTCTGTCAGTGGTGTTAACCTGGATGGAACTTATAAAGTCTCGTATTTCGTTATTATTCTGTCAGTTGTGTTAATATGGATGGAACTTATAAAGTCTCATATATCTTTATTATTCTGTCAGTTGTGTTAATATGGATGGAACTTATACAGTCTCATATATCTTTATTATTCTGTCAGTGGTGTTAACCTGGATGTAACTTATACAGTCTCATATATCTTTATTATTCTGTCAGTGGTGTTAACCTGGATGTAACTTATAAAGTCTCGTATTTCGTTATTATTCTGTCAGTTGTGTTAATATGGATGGAACTTATAAAGTCTCATATATCTTTATTATTCTGTCAGTTGTGTTAATATGGATGGAACTTATAAAGTCTCATATATCTTTATTATTCTGTCAGTTGTGTTAATATGGATGGAACTTATAAAGTCTCATATATCTTTATTATTCTGTCAGTTGTGTTAATATGGATGGAACTTATAAAGTCTCATATATCTTTATTATTCTGTCAGTTGTGTTAATATGGATGGAACTTATACAGTCTCATATATCTTTATTATTCTGTCAGTGGTGTTAACCTGGATGTAACTTATACAGTCTCATATATCTTTATTATTCTGTCAGTGGTGTTAACCTGGATGTAACTTATAAAGTCTCATATATCTTTATTATTCTGTCAGTGGTGTTAACCTGGATGTAACTTATAAAGTCTCATATAGCTTTATTATTCTGTCAGTGGTCAACCTGGATGTTTGAACGTCATGAGACCTAAACAGGAGAAATCCTGGTTTGTCTCACACACTCCCTGTCATTCATTCATTCATCTTTTATAATAACTACTTAACGACATAAATGCAGCCAAACGTTTGCCTCGCTGACACACACCCAGCAACACAGCGACAGGGCCTAATGATTAATGGTTGTAATTAGTAGTAATTACCTCCCTCGTGGAGGCGTCACCTCATGCTGGTGAGAGGTGTTGACATACAGGAGACAGGGTTTTAGTGTAGATCTGCGAGTGGCGCTGACAGACCTCGGCCAACGGCGACTCAAAAACGGTTCAACCCAAACACGCCACGACAAAATGTGTTTCCTCAGAAAACAAACAGACAAGGTGGGCCGAGAGCGATGGAGAACGTGGAGGAGACGAGAGGACAATGAGTAAAGTGTGTGGAGAGAGGAGAGAGGAGAGGGGCTGAGGAAAGCTGTGGGTGCTTTTACAGCCGGCAACCATCGTGGTTTATACAGAACTGCTGGAAACCCAGACATTAGTGATCACTTTATATGAGTCTGTTGGAAACCCAGACATTAGTGATCACTTTATATGAGTCTGTTGGAAACCCAGACATTAGTGAACACTTTATATGAGTCTGTTGGAAACCCAGACATTAGTGATCACTTTATATGAGTCTGTTGGAAACCCAGACATTAGTGAACACTTTATATGAGTATGTTGGAAACCCAGACATTAGTGAACACTTTATATGAGTCTGTTGGAAACCCAGACATTAGTGAACACTTTATATGAGTCTGTTGGAAACCCAGACATTAGTGATCACTTTATATGAGTCTGTTGGAAACCCAGACATTAGTGAACACTTTATATGAGTCTGTTAAAACCCCGACATTAGTGATCACTTTATATGAGTCTGTTGGATCCCCAGACATTAGTGATCACTTTATATGAGTCTGTTGGAAACCCAGACATTAGTGATCACTTTATATGTGTGTGTTTGAAACCCAGACATTAGTGAACACTTTATATGAATCTGTTTGAATCCCAGACATTAGTGATCACTTTATATGAGTGTGTTTGAAACCCAGACAATAGTGATCACTTTATATGAGTCTGATGGAAACCCAGACATTAGTGAACACTTTATATGAGTCTGTTGGAAACCCAGACATTAGTGAACACTTTATATGAGTCTGTTGGAAACCCAGACATTAGTGATCACTTTATATGAATGTGGTTTAGATCTCGCCAGGACCACAACACTGTTGAAGATGACAGCATGGGTTGATTTTATCAAACCTTCATTGACGTCTCCATTGGCCCCCACTATAATGTACTCACATCTGAATTGTCTATTGTGGACAGAGCAAGGCAGGGTGTTTGTGTTACTGTAATACTACAGGAAGATATGGCGATACTGGACAATGCATAAGCCAGACTCCACACCCATAGGAAGGAAGTGGAGAACGTGACGCTCTGAACCGGAGACATCCTGTGACTACAATAAACTACAGCTGAAGGAGCTCTGACGAAACGTTGGAAAAATACCTGACTCGTTGACTCAAGCAAAATTAGTTTAAGAAAAACAATCAAATAGCTAGTTAGTCACATCGTCTGGTGCTGAAGCTCTCTCACTACATAATAATAAACCTTGCTTTCTGTTTCTGAATTATGGGAAATTTACAGGCAAAATGAGTCATTGGCATGAGAACACAATAGTTGATACAGAGCATCCCATCTTAACACAATAGTTGATGCTGTGGTGGAACTTTACTGTATCATGTTATATATTCCAATCTTTTATAATTATGTATTATCATTATTGTCTAAATCTGAATGGTTCTGCTTTAAGTAAGTTCAGTTCCCGTGGGAAGTCCCATGTCCTCTCCCAGGTGCAGGATGTGTTCCATGTAGTCGTGGGTTCCAGATAAGAGGGACTCCAGAGTTAATAACAAGTACAGGGAGGATAGGATAACATAAGCTCCAAATTTATAACAACCGGTACAGGAGGAGGGTTTTATACTGGACACGTGTGTGTGTATATATACACGTGTATATATAACCTAGTTCAACCTAATAATGGTTGAGCATTTGACTTGACATGTAAATGTGTTAACTGCTCCAGGGTCATGAATCTTGAATAAATACATTTTCATTATTAAAAGAAACTACAGTCTCTGTCTTCCCTTTAAATTTCCACGACAATACAGAGCATCCCACCTTAACACAATAGTTGATAAAGAGCATCCCATCTTAACACAATAGTTGATACAGAGCATCCCATCTTAACACAATAGTTGATAAAGAGCATCCCATCTTAACACAATAGCTGATACAGAGCATCCCATCTTAACACAATAGTTGATACAGAGCATCCCATCTTAACACAATAGTTGATTCAGATCATCCCATCTTAACACAATAGTTGATACAGAGCATCCCATATTAACACAATAGTTGATACAGAGCATCCCATCTTAACACAATAGTTGATACAGAGCATCCCATCTTAACACAATAGTTGATACAGAGCATCCCATCATAGTAACACAATAGTTGATACAGAGCATCCCATCTTAACACAATAGTTGATACAGAGCATCCCATCTTAACACAATAGTTGATACAGAGCATCCCATCATTAACACAATAGTTGATACAGAGCATCCCATCTTAACACAATAGTTGATACAGAGCATCCCATCTTAACACAATAGTTGATACAGAGCATCCCATCTTAACACAATAGTTGATACAGAGCATCCCATCTTAACACAATAGTTGATACAGAGCATCCCATCTTAACACAATAGTTGATTCAGATCATCCCATCTTAACACAATAGTTGATACAGAGCATCCCATCTTAACACAATAGTTGATACAGAGCATCCCATCTTAACACAATAGTTGATACAGAGCATCCCATCTTAACACAATAGTTGATTCAGCATCCCATCTTAACACAATAGTTGATACAGAGCATCCCATCTTAACACAATAGTTGATACAGAGCATCCCATCTTAACACAATAGTTGATACAGAGCATCCCATCTTAACACAATAGTTGATAGATCAGAGCATCCCATCTTAACACAATAGTTGATACAGAGCATCCCATCTTAACACAATAGTTGATACAGAGCATCCCATCTTAACACAATAGTTGATACAGAGCATCCCATCCCATCTTAACACAATAGTTGATACAGAGCATCCCATCTTAACACAATAGTTGATACAGAGCATCCCATCTTAACACAATAGTTGATACAGAGCATCCCATCTTAACACAATAGTTGATACAGAGCATCCCATCTTAACACAATAGTTGATAACAGAGAGCATCCCATCACAAGTTGATACAGAGCATCCCATCTTGACAGAGCAATAGTTGATACAGAGCATCCCATCTTAACACAATAGTTGATACAGAGCATCCCATCTTAACACAATAGTTGATTCAGATCATCCCATCTTAACACAATAGTTGATACAGAGCATCCCATCTTAACACAATAGTTGATACAGAGCATCCCATCTTAACACAATAGCTGATACAGAGCATCCCATCTTGACACAATAGTTGATACAGAGCATCCCATCTTAACACAATAGTTGATACAGAGCATCCCATCTTAACACAATAGTTGATACAGAGCATCCCATATTAACACAATAGTTGATACAGAGCATCCCATCTTAACACAATAGTTGATACAGATCATCCCATCTTAACACAATAGTTGATACAGAGCATCCCATCTTAACACAATAGTTGATACAGAGCATCCCATCTTAACACAATAGTTGATACAGAGCATCCCATCTTAACACAATAGTTGATACAGAGCATCCCATCTTGACACAATAGTTGATACAGAGCATCCCATCTTAACACAATAGTTGATTCAGATCATCCCATCTTAACACAATAGTTGATACAGAGCATCCCATCTTAACACAATAGTTGATACAGAGCATCCCATCTTAACACAATAATTGATACAGAGCATCCCATATTAACACAATAGTTGATACAGAGCATCCCATCTTAACACAATAGTTGATACAGAGCATCCCATCTTAACACAATAATTGATACAGAGCATCCCATATTAACACAATAGCTGATACAGAGCATCCCATCTTAACACAATAGTTGATACAGAGCATCCCATCTTAACACAATAGTTGATACAGAGCATCCCATATTAACACAATAGCTGATACAGAGCATCCCATCTTAACACAATAGCTGATTCAGATCATCCCATCTTGACACAATAGTTGATACAGAGCATCCCATCTTAACACAATAGTTGATACAGAGCATCCCATCTTAACACAATAGCTGATACAGAGCATCCCATCTTAACACAATAGCTGATACAGAGCATCCCATCTTAACACAATAGTTGATACAGAGCATCCCATCTTGACACAATAGTTGATACAGAGCATCCCATCTTAACACAATAGTTGATACAGAGCATCCCATCTTAACACAATAGTTGATACAGAGCATCCCATCTTAACACAATAGTTGATACAGAGCATCCCATCTTAACACAATAGTTGATACAGAGCATCCCATCTTAACACAATAGTTGATACAGAGCATCCCATCTTAACACAATAGCTGATACAGAGCATCCCATCTTAACACAATAGTTGATACAGAGCATCCCATCTTAACACAATAGTTGATACAGAGCATCCCATCTTAACACAATAGTTGATACAGAGCATCCCATCTTGACACAATAGTTGATACAGAGCATCCCATCTTAACACAATAGTTGATTCAGATCATCCCATCTTAACACAATAGTTGATACAGAGCATCCCATCTTAACACAATAGTTGATACAGAGCATCCCATCTTAACACAATAATTGATACAGAGCATCCCATATTAACACAATAGTTGATACAGAGCATCCCATCTTAACACAATAGCTGATACAGAGCATCCCATCTTAACACAATAGCTGATACAGAGCATCCCATCTTGACACAATAGTTGATACAGAGCATCCCATCTTGAACACAATAGTTGATACAGAGCATCCCATCTTAACACAATAGTTGATACAGAGCATCCCATCTTAACACAATAGTTGATACAGAGCATCCCATCTTAACACAATAGTTGATACAGAGCATCCCATCTTAACACAATAGTTGATACAGAGCATCCCATCTTAACACAATAGTTGATACAGAGCATCCCATCTTAACACAATAGTTGATACAGAGCATCCCATCTTAACACAATAGTTGATACAGAGCATCCCATCTTAACACAGTAGTTGATACAGAGCATCCCATCTTAACACAATAGTTGATACAGAGCATCCCATCTTAACACAATAGTTGATACAGAGCATCCCATCTTAACACAATAGTTGATACAGAGCATCCCATCTTAACACAATAGCTGATACAGAGCATCCCATCTTAACACAATAGTTGATACAGAGCATCCCATCTTAACACAATAGTTGATACAGAGCATCCCATCTTAACACAATAGCTGATACAGAGCATCCCATCTTAACACAATAGTTGATACAGAGCATCCCATCTTAACACAATAGTTGATACAGAGCATCCCATCTTAACACAATAGTTGATACAGAGCATCCCATCTTAACACAATAGTTGATACAGAGCATCCCATCTTAACACAATAGTTGATACAGAGCATCCCATATTAACACAATAGTTGATACAGAGCATCCCATATTAACAGAGCATCCAGCCTTTACAATAGTTGATACAGAGCATCCCATATTAACAGAGCATCCAGCCTTTACAATAGTTGATACAGAGCATCCCATATTAACACAATAGTTGATACAGAGCATCCCATATTAACACAATAGTTGATACAGAGCATCCCATCTTAACACAATAGTTGATACAGAGCATCCCATCTTAACACAATAGTTGATACAGAGCATCCCATCTTAACACAATAGCTGATACAGAGCATCCCATCTTAACACAATAGTTGATACAGAGCATCCCATCTTAACACAATAGTTGATACAGAGCATCCCATATTAACACAGTAGTTGATACAGAGCATCCCATCTTAACACAATAGTTGATACAGAGCATCCCATCTTAACACAATAGTTGATACAGAGCATCCCATCTTAACACAATAGTTGATACAGAGCATCCCATCTTAACACAATAGTTGATACAGAGCATCCCATCTTAACACAATAGTTGATACAGAGCATCCCATATTAACACAATAGTTGATACAGAGCATCCCATATTAACACAATAGTTGATACAGAGCATCCCATCTTAACACAATAGTTGATACAGAGCATCCCATCTTAACACAATAGTTGATACAGAGCATCCCATCTTAACACAATAGTTGATACAGAGCATCCCATCTTAACACAATAGTTGATTCAGATCATCCCATCTTAACACAATAGCTGATACAGAGCATCCCATCTTAACACAATAGTTGATACAGAGCATCCCATCTTAACACAATAGTTGATACAGAGCATCCCATCTTAACACAATAGTTGATACAGATCATCCCATATTAACACAATAGTTGATACAGAGCATCCCATCTTAACACAATAGTTGATACAGAGCATCCCATCTTAACACAATAGTTGATACAGAGCATCCCATCTTAACACAATAGCTGATACAGAGCATCCCATCTTAACACAATAGTTGATACAGAGCATCCCATATTAACACAATAGTTGATACAGAGCATCCCATATTAACACAATAGTTGATACAGAGCATCCCATATTAACAGAGCATCCAGCCTTTACAATAGTTGATACAGAGCATCCCATATTAACAGAGCATCCAGCCTTTTAACACAATACAATAGTTGATCCCACATCCAGCCTTTACAATAGTTGATACAGAGCATCCCATCTTAACACAATAGTTGATACAGAGCATCCCATCTTAACACAATAGTTGATACAGAGCATCCCATATTAACATAATAGTTAATACAGAGCATCCCATCTTAACACAATAGCTGATACAGAGCATCCCATCTTAACACAATAGTTGATACAGAGCATCCCATCTTAACAAAATAGTTGATACAGAGCATCCCATATTAACACAATAGTTGATACAGAGCATCCCATATTAACAGAGCATCCAGCCTTTACAATAGTTGATACAGAGCATCCCATATTAACAGAGCATCCAGCCTTTACAATAGTTGATACAGAGCATCCCATATTAACACAATAGTTGATACAGAGCATCCCATATTAACACAATAGTTGATACAGAGCATCCCATTTTAACAGAGCATCCAGCCTTTACAATAGCTGATACAGATTGTAGTGGCCTTAATGTCCTCCTATGCTTTCATTAAGCCACTATGGAGAGTGGTGGACGTTTCGTCCTGACGTATACAAATGCAATGTCCACAGATTAATTTGTTGGAAAAATAATAAGTCCTTTATTTTGCTGTTCTTTTAGAAACAAAAAAGCTAATAATGAATCAAAAGTTGTATTGTTCAAAGGTCACGTTAACAGACTAGATCAATGAATCAAACTGAAAGACCAAACATTTCTAGGCATACATGCATTCATGGTCAAAAGACTGTGTTCTGCCATTCCGGCCACTCCTCCTTTGTCCCTGGAGCATGTAGGCCTTTATGGTGTGCTCATATTCCTGTAGGGGGGGATAAACACACTACATACATATATTAGTGGCAGTCACCCCCAATGGCTCTGTAAGGCTCCTACACCCGGCCCCAATTGTATTTAGTTATTTAACGAAAACAATTCAATACATACTGTCCTATTCCTAAAAGGAGCCTTGCATCAATCTGCATCCATGTGAAGCAAGCATATCTTGGTGATGGGTCTGTCTAGAACGCAGTTTTTAGTTTTAAGGCGCACTGTACGTACCAACCCCTTGGAGTCAGGCTTAATCTCCCGAACTCTTCCCAGCAACCAGGAATTTCTTGGTGCTGTGCGGTCAACCACAAGGACCACATCCCCTTCCTTGAAACTACGTTGTATCTTACGTTGTATCTTGCCCAACTTTTGTCTCTCCTGCATAAGTGGCAGGTACTCTTGAGTCCATCTCTTCCAAAATTGCTCAGACATATACTGAACCTGTTTCCAGCGTCGTCTTGCATACAGATCACGGTTTTGGAAGAGTCCAGGGGGTAGGATGGGTTTAGACTTCAGCAATAAAATGTGATTTGGTGTTAGTGGTTCTAGATCTAGGGGGTCATTGGTTACTGTGGTGATTGGTCGGCTGTTAAGAATGGCTTCTACTTCACACAATACTGTGTGCAATCCCTCTTCATCTAGTGCAGGGGTCCCCAAGCTTTTTTCTGTGAGGGCCACATCATTTTCCCTTTCCCTAATGGGGGGCCGGGTCGGTCTGTAACGAATAAATGACATGGGCCCGAATGACTACCAGTATCATTGTGGAGATTCTAATATGATTATAAATGTATTATGCCTCATAATGCTAGATTAACATTAGTTTATTATTTTGTTATGCACCGTGCATACAAATGAACATTACTTTCAAGAGATATATAGCCTATTAAAAGACCTATAATGAATTTTTTTCATATTTATTGCTATTGAAATTAAAACATAGATTCAGTGTGAACTGTGGGCTTGCTTCTGGCTGGTGAGATGTCCAATGTCAGGTTCCATTCCTGTCACAGTCAGTCTCAAAGACTGGTGCAAATGTTCATCAGTGAGTCTTGATCTTATGGGAGTTTTCATCAGTTTCATCCGTGAAAAGGTTTGCTCACAGATGTACGTGCTGCCAAAAAGTGTGGACATTTTCATCGCATGCCTTTTGATGTTTGGGTATGTCTCGTTAGGGAGGGCAGCATAGAATTCAATGAGACTGTTGGGTTTCATATATACTGTTTCGTGACCGATGAGGCAAACAGCCATTTCTTTGCATTGAACAAACAATAATCACTTGTCCACTGTCGGTTAAATACCCTGCATTCGGAATCAACTTTCCTCTTTCTCAACCTTTTGGCCATTTTGTTGTGTCTTTTATTTTTCTTGCTGGCGCGGGTGCACCTGACATAAGAGAGAAATCCTTGCGTGCTCGCAGATATGATTACCGTATTGTTTGCACTATAGAGCGCACTTAAAAGCCTGTAATATTCTCAAAAAACAACAGTGTGCCTTATAATGCGAAACGCCTTAGATATGGATTAATTCTGCTTTTGCTTACTGACCTCTAAGCGATTTTGTGTGTTACAAGGCGCTCACTGAGCTAAGTCAAAACGTTTTAGTACAACATTGGTAAACAACCAAGTCGCACCGCTTGCAGCATTACGGTACCGTAGCCAGGAGCGTCGCGGAGTGATACATACTGTGCTTCACCAAAACAGCAACACAGACACTTACTCAGATAAAGACGAGGGGGATTCTGACTTTTCTTTATATATGAAAAAAAATGAAAATAGACCATTCATTGACACTGCGCCTTATAATCTAGTGCGCCATATAGTGCAAAAAAAGGTATTTTAATTTTCAAAATATGTAGTACTTTCAAAATTGGAGTACCTGGCGAATCATGGGATTAGTCTTTCCCAGACACCACCATGATGGGACGCTCCGGGAGGGTTGAACTTCCATTGTACTCCTTCCTGAAGCAAAGCATTTTGGAGTTTCTTGTCGTTTAATGCAACCAGTGCTTCTCTGAGCTCACTCTCAGTACCAATGAAGTTAGTTCCGTTATCAGATCTTATTTGTTTCACTTCTGCACATGAATCGTCTTACAGCATTAATACATGAGTCTGTGTCAAGAGAATAGACGATCTCAATGTGTATTTCCCTACTTGACATACATGTAATAATGACTCCGTACCTCTTAACAGTTCCTCTTCCCTTTTTTACCTCTATAGGACCAAAGTAGTCCACACCTACGTTGGTAAATGGTGGGGTGTCTGGCATGATCCTCTCAAGTGGTAAATCAGACATTTTCTGCTCACCGATTTTGCCTCTTTGCCTTCTGCAAATAACACACTGAGATATGATTTTCCTTTCAGCTGAATTTGCATTAGTAACCCAATATCTTTGCCGAAGTAGTGAGAGCATGTGATTCCTACCACCATGGCCTGTTAGCTGATGTATGTGACGCAGGAGAAGTGTGGAGATATGAATGCCTTTGGGTAGAATGATAGGATGCTTGACATCTTCTGGCATCGCTGACTTGCTTAGCCGTCCTCCCACTCTGAGAACTCCTCCCACCAACACTGGATCTAGCTTGTAAATAATACTCCCTTTCTTGACAAATGCTGGTGACTTTTTTAAGGTCACCATTTCTTCTGGGAAACATTGTTCTTGAGTATATTGAAGTTTTGAACAATTGCTTTTTCTGCCTGCAGGAGCTCATCCACGCTTACAGTTTGACCACCATAAGTGGTTTTGAGGACCTGTCTTTTCTCTTTCAACATCTTGGTCTTAGAGCGTGTGCTGGTGCAATCACTTGGCTGAATTTCTTTTCTTTTCATTTGACTGTAACGAGTTCTTCCATTTCAGGAACCAAGCCACTGCTTTCTTCAACTTAATCCAATCTGAAAAGTATGATAGCAGCTGTTTGGTTGGGTTTTCTATCTGATGTTCAGTAGCACTACAAACATCAATACCCTTTTTGACCTCTGAGTCATGAGGTGAAATAGGACCTAAGTACTTGTGTTGTCGAGGCCACTCATCCTCTGGTTTCCATAGAAACTCTGGGCCATGAATCCACCTTTTGCGTTCCAGGAATCTGTCTCCATCTAGTCCTCTGGAGGCATCATCAGCAGGATTCTGCTTGGTATCAACATACCTACACTGTGATATAGTTGAGTTCTCTCTTATCACAGAGATCCTATTTGCAACAAACGTTTTGAACCTTGTGTGTTCGTTGGCTAAGGCTATCCCTCCAGAATACAGAGTCATCCAGCTGTAACTGCAACTCTGTTCGTAACATCTTGTCCACCTTGACACTCAGTACTGAAGCAGCCAGCTCCATGCAAGGAATGGTTATTTGCTTCAGAGTAGTCACTCTAGCCTTCCCCAGTAGAAGAGCTACATGAACATCCCCGTTTCCATGTGTCAGTCTAACATAGCTTGCCGTTCCATATCCTAGTTCACTAGCATCTTAAAAATGGTGCAATTGAGATTGAATAAGTTGCCCAAATCTCCTTCGCTTAATGCACCTTTCAAACTTGAAGTGAACCATTTTCTCCAGGTCTCTTGTCCATTTCTTCCATTTCTCAGAGAAACTCTCAGTGACAGCGTCATCCCAACCACATCTTGTTCTACACAGTTCTTGTAATAGTTGTTTGGCTGGCAGAGTGAATGGAGCGAGGTAACCCAGGGGATCATAGATGGAACTCACCATGGATAGAATTACTCTTCTTGTGTGAGGTTGTTTTTTAATAGTCACATTAAAAGAAAATGTGTCACTCTCCACACACCACTGCACACCCAGCGCTCTTTCAATTGGAAGTCTGTCTCTATCAAAGTTCAAAAGTTTGACATCATTTGCCCTGTCAGCCTCTGGAATAGAAGCTAGTACGGCTCTACTGTTGCTCACCCATTTGGAGAGATGGAATCCTCCTATCTGACAAGTGCCCGTAAGCTCTTTGACCAGTCCACTGCCTTCTCTTCAGTGTCAACTGACTTCAAGCAGTCATCAACGTAGAAGTTATTCCTTATAGTGTCGACTACCTCTGGATTAGGACATCCCTCTGCAGTCTTCTGTAATGCATAACTTGCACAGCTTGGTGATGAGGTGGCTCCAAACAGATGCACAGTCATGCGATACTCTTCAGGTGGTAGTGTAATGTCTCCTCCAGGCCACCATAAGAACCTCAGGAAATCTACATCACTTTGTGGTACCTTTACCTGGTGGAACATAGCCTTTACATCAGACATGATTGCTACATGCTCTTAGCGGAATCTTGTGAGCACCCCTACCAGACTGCTAGTCAGATCTGGGCCTTGAAGAAGTTCAATGTTCAGGGATTTGCCCTTGTAAGTAGCAGCACAGTCAAAAACAACCCTAATTGTCCTCTTTTTCGGGTGATACACCCCATGGTGTGGTATATACCACACTTTGCCATATGTGCGCTTCAGCTGCTCTTCTGGCACTTTTTCAGCATATCCCTTGTCCAGAACATCAGAGAGGAAACTTGTATACTCTTCTTGGAATTGCTTTTGTTTCTGGAATTTACGTTTCAAATGTATCAGGCGCTGTACTGCAACTTGACGGTTGTTAGGTAAAGTGATGTCATTCATCCTGAAAGGTAACCTCAGGCTGTAGTGGCCATTCTGTAACTTAACTGAGTCATCAGCTACCTTCAAAAACTTCTTGTCTTCT
Organism: Dallia pectoralis; assembly: GCA_029465975.1. Classification (NCBI taxonomy): domain Eukaryota; kingdom Metazoa; phylum Chordata; class Actinopteri; order Esociformes; family Umbridae; genus Dallia; species Dallia pectoralis. Next base: position 1,513,209 of record CM055728.1, read on the forward strand.
ATGGACATATCCTTTTTCTCATAGGACTTCTCATTAAACTCTGTATTGTACTGACTCCTCAGCATCTCTTCCAGTTTTGTAACTGAAATCCTGCTAACTGTAACGGCAGGGCAACCATGTTTGTCCTGTTCGTTATGGCTTCTAAGGGAACCATTGACAGCCCAACCCAACAGAGTTCTTACTGCATATGGTCCATCTCCATGACTGTTAATTACTTCCCATGGTTCTAAGAGCTTTGGAGCATTGGATCCTATCAACAGCTCCACATCTGCATTGATTTCGGGAATCTGTACATTTCTCAAATAAGGCCATTGGGCCAGTTCGTTTGCTGTGGCAATGTTTCCTGTCCTCACAGGCATGTTGTTCTGAGTGTAGGTGTCAGGTAATTGAATGAACCCATCCCTCTTCAATTCAGAAACAGCCAATCCTCTAACAATCTTAGTATGCACAGATTTTCCTTCCACTTCGTTCAAAGTTTTTAACTGCATTTTGGCTCTTTTTCCTGTGTTGCCAAGTTCTGTCATCAGTCTCTCCGTACAAAACGTGGCCGTACTTCCTGGGTCCAGAAAGGCATACGTTTGTACAACCTTGTTGCCTTTACAGTGTTTCACCTGTACTGGAACAATAGCAAGTGCCCACTCCTCATCCCCGGCCCCAATATGACCACACGTGTTTTGAGAGACTAGTGCACTGCTCCCAGGTGTTGCCGACCACTGCTCTGTGGGTCCCCTGTCCTTTTGTCCAATATGAAGCACACTTGGGTGAGTTTGGTTGCATACACTACATGTAAGACGCCTAGTGCAGTCTCTTGACATGTGACCTGTTGACAAGCAACCAAAACATATTCCTTTTTCCTTTAAGAAATCAATCTTCACCCGGCGGCTTCTGCTCCTAAGCAGTGGACACAGTTCCAATTTGTGATCACAGTTACAGAACAGACACTTGCGACGGGTTTGGAAAGCTTCCATTGGTGCTGTCGCGCTGGTAGCACAACTTCTAGTGGACCTATTTGAAATACTTGGTGTTTTTTGACCCTTATTTCTTGCTGGGTTAGGATCTTGTACATCCCCGAACACTGGATGGGTGGCTATTCTCACCTGTTTCTCAATGTACTGAACAAGATCCAGGAGTTTGGCACGCCTTCCATGTTGCTGCTCCTGTAATGTACAAGGCACTGACCTCCATCCCTCTCTAAGTTTATAGGGAAGTTTCATGACAATGTTCCTTAAACTGGAGGCCAGATCCATCTCGTCCATGTATTCAGAATCTTCCATTGCGTTACAACAAGCTCTTAAGTATAAAGCATATGCCTGTAATGCTTTGTGATCTTCCGATTTGATCCCAGGCCATCTAAAAGCCTTCTCAGAGTATGCGTTGGCAATCCGGTATTCATTTCCAAAGTGCTCCTTTAGTAAGCTTTTGGCCTTTTGATAGCCTCTACTTGGGGTCATATGCTGACAGCTCCTAACTAGTCCTCTAGCCTGACCTGTAGTATATTGTTCAAGGAAATGCATTTTATCTTGATCATTTTGGGTTCTATTCTCTACTCCTTGCTCGAATGACTATATAAAGGACCTGTATTGCAAAATGTCACCATCAAAAACAGGTATTTCTCTGGGTGGCAGGAAGTTGTATTGTTGCTGCTGTAGAAACATGGCTGTAAGGTCATTTTGTCTTTGGAGGATGTTTACAAGATGATGTTGTTCTCTCCCCTCACATGAAGTGCCCGACGTTGTGGTAATGAAAAGTTCTCACGATCTGTGGCACCGGCTTGGTTTGCTAGATGGCAGTGGCTACAATATGTGGAAGAGGCCGATCATATTGTGGGTTTTGTTTGCCTGAAAGCAGTCGGAAAAAAGTAATACCTAGAGATAAATTTAAGAAAGACAACCCAATGCCGGCTTTTCAAATTGGCGTAAAGCCACTGAAACTCCCTGGACATTCGTCCCTCATGAGATACTTTATCTCCACGACTCCAGAGCTGCTTCTGATTAATAGCGCATATATTCATCTGAGCTGATGATGTCTGTGTTTCAGACCCTGGCTGTGTGCACTGAAGTCAGTGTATATGTACGGTGGCCCTGAAGTGCAAATCACAACAGCAAATAAGAAAACACAACGGCAAATAGGAAAACACAACGGCAAATAGAAAAACACAACGGCAAATAGGAAAACACAACGGCAAATAGGAAAACATAACGGCAAAAAGAAAAACACAACGGCAAATAGGAAAACACAACGGCAAATAGGAAAACACAACGGCAAATAGAAAAACACAACGGCAAATAGGAAAACACAACGGCAAATAGAAAAACACAACGGCAAATAGGAAAACACAACGGCAAATAGGAAAACACAACGGCAAATAGGAAAACACAACGGCAAATAGGAAAACACAACGGCAAATAGGAAAACACAACGGCAAATAGGAAAACACAACGGCAAATAGGAAAACACAACGGCAAATCACAACGGCAAATAGGAAAACACAACGGTAGGGCCTATCTAGGAAAACAGAAATAGGAAAACACAACGGCAAATAGGAAAACACAACGGCAAATAGGAAAACACAACGACATTAACTTCAACCGGATCCAGAGAACGGACCCTTGTGATTGGTTGACAACATATCAACTATTACGTCGTATGTATGCCCTGCATCAAAATAATTCCTAACAGTGCCGTAACCAGGATTTTTCAAATACAGAGGTCAAAAATACCTCCCACCCCTTTTTTAATCAAAAAAAAATAAAAGTCTGAGTTTGAATGTTTGCGAAATGCTGCTAACCTACCTGTAATATAGGTAGTATCAGGGGCGGACTGGCCATCTGTGTGATCTGGTACTCCATCACTCACAGTCATCACTTGTTGTTTCTACTAATCTGTTGGAGTTGTGGTTAGTGCGCTCGGCTGTGGATCAAGGCGACGCGGGTTTGATTCCCCCTACCAAATGCCATATGTCTTTTGATTTTATTTTCTGAATTCTAATGTTGACCATGTGTATGATGTATTTAAAACAGCTAAACTTCAACATTTTAGCTCTAAAATTCCACATGCAGTAGCTAATATTAAGAAATATGTTGTGCTTTTACTTTTTTAGTCCCAGTCCGTCCCTGGGTAGTATCAGCTGGCTTTTTTAAAGTCCCATTCATTAAAGCTGTAAAGTATTGCAATCGAAGTTCGCACTAATTCTACAATTCGAAATTCTAGTGAAATGCACCTAGTCGTTATCTAAGGGATTATGTTCACCAAATACTGAATATCATCCATGGGCCATGTCTGTCTCATTCCGCGCTCACAAGAGTACAAAGGTATAGGGAAAACATGACATGGATTTCAGGAGAAATAACTTTTGTTAATGTGTAAGGCAAGTCAAATGGATTTGTGAAATAGACCGACCAGGATTTTTTATTATCGGTGCTGAAAAGAAAGACGTTATGTTTTAGCAGTCACATCGATAATATTGCTCGCATAATCATACAGTAGCCTATGATCAATATGGGGTGGACCAATTGTCCTTCTTTGAATATTGGGGGGACGTGTCCTCAATAGTAGTTACGGCACTGCTTCCTAACAATATAAAGTATCTTCGGTACTCATGTTTTAAAAATATGCGCTTTTTATGTTTTTCACCTCTCCTTCCTGTTAAAAGACAGACAGTCCGTCTGTCCAATCACAAGGGTCCGTTCTCTGCTAGATAGGCACAACCTTTTCCGTTTGAAGTTAATGCCGTTGTGTTTTCCTATTTGCCGTTGTGTTTTCCTATTTGCCGTTGTGTTTTCCTATTTGCCGTTGTGTTTTCCTATTTGCCGTTGTGATTTGCACTTCAGGGCCACCGTATATATGGCAATAAAGAAGTGAATCTCAATGTATTTATTTTTAAGACGTATTTTAAATAGGCCTATAGGCTCATAGCTTTTTTGTAAAAAAAAAATCACAGCACCCCCTGTTCAAAATGACTTCCAGCGGCCCTGGTTTCAGCAGCTACTCCATTAAACCTCTAGCATGTACAGCATTACATCCTGAGTTTCTAGGAAATAACTATTGTCTATAATGTATGTCTTTATTCTCCAACAGTCTTAGGATCTCCACCCTGGCTCAACAGGGGGAAGACATTGAATGAGAACCATCTGGTAAAGCTAGGCCCAAATAACAGATAACAGGCTGTGACTGTAAAGGCTGGCCAACGCTGATTTGAAACCAGCTTAAGACATTAAGTGAAACGGCCACAGCAGCTGAGGTCCTAATTACCCCCTGCTGTATGACTAAAGAGAGTTTATGGGAGAACCTGCTGCCATGGAACTGACCCATTTGACTTCATATTAACGTGGCACCACTCAAGCCTGTTCTTCCTCTGGTGGAGAATGACATCACTGGTGAGGGGGGCATTTCACAGGTTTAGGACAAGGCACAGCGACTGTGTTCAGGGTGTTAACGCATTTGGGTGATTGGGTTACAGTATGAGGTTGGGTTTTAGCGACCCGGCCAGTAACACTCACAAAAACCTCTGTTGACTTTAAGCTGCTGTTATCGGGGTAATTACACGGAGGTTTCATGCATGACTACCTTAATTGGCGACTGCTACGACCGGGGTTTGCCAACTTTTAGTTCACTTGAGCGTAAAGCACACCAAATGCTTTTGCATTACATCAAATTTCCTCTCAGATTGTACGCAGCTTCCCACTACTTTGTTTAAAGAGTTCTGTTTTTATTGCCAAGAAGGTGGGGAAAGAGAGAGTCCGCTGAAAGAGAAGTTGGTTCACAAATGTAGTTAGTTTTGTGCCACACGGGGAGTTTAGTGGGGTGCACTTTCTGTTTCTGATGATTGTGTAGTTGTTAGGACAGATGGGGCTGGTTAGCTAATCACTGTGGATATTTAACACTATAGTTTGGGTTGCACTTTGCTAGTCATTATTTCATTTCACGGGTATGTGGCGGTGGGTATTAAGCTGTTATTTTGTACTGTTTGTTTACACTCAGGAAGCCGGTAGGTAGCGCATTTTTTTTCTATTCACTTCATATTTTCCGTTTCATGTTCAGTGTTTGTTGGAGACAATAACTACATGAACCATTTCAAGCACTGCAGTTTGCTTTTACCTACACTACACCTAAGAGGAAAATCCAACCCCATGCTGCAGCAGTACATGGGCCCTGAAGTGTCTGGGAAAACAGCACGTGCAAGTGTCTGGGAAAACAGCACGTGCAAGTGTCTGGGAAAACAGCACATGCAAGTGTCTGGGAAAACAGCACATACAAGTGTCTGGGAAAACAGCACATACAAGTGTCTGGGAAAACAGCACGTGCAAAACAGTGTCTGGGAAAACAGCACATACAAGTGTCTGGGAAAACAGCACGTACAAGTGTCTGGGAAAACAGCACGTGCAAGTGTCTGGGAAAACAGCGCATACAAGTGTCTGGGAAAACAGCACATACAAGTGTCTGGGAAAACAGCACATACAAGTGTCTGGGAAAACAGCACGTGCAAGTGTCTGGGAAAACAGCACGTACAAGTGTCTGGGAAAACAGCACGTGCAAGTGTCTGGGAAAACAGCACATACAAGTGTCTGGGAAAACAGCACATACAAGTGTCTGGGAAAACAGCGCATACAAGTGTCTGGGAAAACAGCACATACAAGTGTCTGGGAAATCAGCGCATACAAGTGTCTGGGAAAACAGCGCGTACAAGTGTCTGGGAAAACAGCGCATACAAGTGTCTGGGAAAACAGCGCATACAAGTGTCTGGGAAAACAGCACGTACAAGTGTCTGGGAAAACAGCACGTACAAGTGTCTGGGAATTAACAAAATAATCCACAGGAATTATGTAAAAAACGGTATTTATTTGTTAAATAGCATCCACTTACAGTCTTCACAGCATGCAGGAAGACATCATTAAATAAGACATAATACAGCAACCATTTAAATTAGGCTCTTTCCTGTCCATACGTTACTTTGATTTGGTTCAGTTATATTTTTGGTTCAGGATTATCACTGAATTGCTAGTTGGATTGATTTGAATGTGCCTTTGACATTTTCAACAGAAATGCTAACTTTGATAAGAAGGAACCCATTGAACATTTGCCGTGTCCTATTGTATCATAACCTAACCCTACTATTGTATCATAACCTAACCCTACTATTGTATCATAACCTAACCCTACTATTGTATCATAACCTAACCCTACTATTGTATCATAACCTAACCCTACTATTGTATCATAACCTAACCCTACTATTGTATCATAACCCTAACCCTAACCCTACTTTGTATCATAACCTAACCCTACTATTGTATCATAACCTAACCCTACTATTGTATCATAACCTAACCCTACTATTGTATCATAACCTAACCCTACTATCATAACCTAACCCTACTATTGTATCATAACCTAACCCTACTATTGTATCATAACCTAACCCTACTATTGTATCATAACCTAACCCTACTATTGTATCATAACCTAACCCTACTATTGTATCATAACCTAACCCTACTATTGTATCATAACCTAACCCTACTATTGTATCATAACCTAACCCTACTATTGTATCATAACCTAACCCTACTATTGTATCATAACCTAACCCTACTATTGTATCATAACCTAACCCTACTATTGTATCATAACCTAACCCTACTATTGTATCATAACCTAACCCTACTATTGTATCATAACCTAACCCTACTATTGTATCATAACCTAACCCTACTATTGTATCATAACCTAACCCTACTATTGTATCATAACCTAACCCTACTATTGTATCATAACCTAACCCTACTATTGTATCATAACCTAACCCTACTATTGTATCATAACCTAACCCTACTATTGTATCATGTGAGATGTGACAGGGTTCTGCCATCACCAATGAGAATGACATCTGCTACAGTAAAAAAGAATTACTCAAAACAGACCAAAACCTACTGACATTATATGCTAGGATTTTATAACACTCGCAGATATAAAATAGAGGATTTGTGCTATTAGCTGTCTCTATTCTCATTTACTGATGTTAGGATTTAATAAGTCTAACAGAGTAAACCTAGAGGATTTGTGCTATTAGCTGTCTCTATTCTCATTTACTGATGTTAGGATTTAATAAGTCTAACAGAGTAAACCTAGAGGATTTGTGCTATTAGCTGTCTCTATTCTCATTTACTGATGTTAGGATTTAATAAGTCTAACAGAGTAAACCTGTCTCTATTCTCATTTACTGGTTATTTGTGCTATTAGCTGTCTCTATTCTCATTTACTGATGTTAGGATTTAATAAGTCTAACAGAGTAAACCTAGAGGATTTGTGCTATTAGCTGTCTCTATTCTCATTTACTGATGTTAGGATTTAATAAGTCTAACAGAGTAAACCTAGAGGATTTGTGCTATTAGCTGTCTCTATTCTCATTTACTGATGTTAGGATTTAATAAGTCTAACAGAGTAAACCTAGAGGATTTGTGCTATTAGCTGTCTCTATTCTCATTTACTGATGTTAGGATTTAATAAGTCTAACAGAGTAAACCTAGAGGATTTGTGCTATTAGCTGTCTCTATTCTCATTTACTGATGTTAGGATTTAATAAGTCTAACAGAGTAAACCTAGAGGATTTGTGCTATTAGCTGTCTCTATTCTCATTTACTGATGTTAGGATTTAATAAGTCTAACAGAGTAAACCTAGAGGATTTGTGCTATTAGCTGTCTCTATTCTCATTTACTGATGTTAGGATTTAATAAGTCTAACAGAGTAAACCTAGAGGATTTGTGCTATTAGCTGTCTCTATTCTCATTTACTGATGTTAGGATTTAATAAGTCTAACAGAGTAAACCTAGAGGATTTGTGCTATTAGCTGTCTCTATTCTCATTTACTGATGTTAGGATTTAATAAGTCTAACAGAGTAAACCTAGAGGATTTGTGCTATTAGCTGTCTCTATTCTCATTTACTGATGTTAGGATTTAATAAGTCTAACAGAGTAAACCTAGAGGATTTGTGCTATTAGCTGTCTCTATTCTCATTTACTGATGTTAGGATTTAATAAGTCTAACAGAGTAAACCTAGAGGATTTGTGCTATTAGCTGTCTCTATTCTCATTTACTGATGTTAGGATTTAATAAGTCTAACAGAGTAAACCTAGAGGATTTGTGCTATTAGCTGTCTCTATTCTCATTTACTGATGTTAGGATTTAATAAGTCTAACAGAGTAAACCTAGAGGATTTGTGCTATTAGCTGTCTCTATTCTCATTTACTGATGTTAGGATTTAATAAGTCTAACAGAGTAAACCTAGAGGATTTGTGCTATTAGCTGTCTCTATTCTCATTTACTGATGTTAGGATTTAATAAGTCTAACAGAGTAAACCTAGAGGATTTGTGCTATTAGCTGTCTCTATTCTCATTTACTGATGTTAGGATTTAATAAGTCTAACAGAGTAAACCTAGAGGATTTGTGCTATTAGCTGTCTCTATTCTCATTTACTGATGTTAGGATTTAATAAGTCTAACAGAGTAAACCTAGAGGATTTGTGCTATTAGCTGTCTCTATTCTCATTTACTGATGTTAGGATTTAATAAGTCTAACAGAGTAAACCTAGAGGATTTGTGCTATTAGCTGTCTCTATTCTCATTTACTGATGTTAGGATTTAATAAGTCTAACAGAGTAAACCTAGAGGATTTGTGCTATTAGCTGTCTCTATTCTCATTTACTGATGTTAGGATTTAATAAGTCTAACAGAGTAAACCTAGAGGATTTGTGCTATTAGCTGTCTCTATTCTCATTTACTGATGTTAGGATTTAATAAGTCTAACAGAGTAAACCTAGAGGATTTGTGCTATTAGCTGTCTCTATTCTCATTTACTGATGTTAGGATTTAATAAGTCTAACAGAGTAAACCTAGAGGATTTGTGCTATTAGCTGTCTCTATTCTCATTTACTGATGTTAGGATTTAATAAGTCTAACAGAGTAAACCTAGAGGATTTGTGCTATTAGCTGTCTCTATTCTCATTTACTGATGTTAGGATTTAATAAGTCTAACAGAGTAAACCTAGAGGATTTGTGCTATTAGCTGTCTCTATTCTCATTTACTGATGTTAGGATTTAATAAGTCTAACAGAGTAAACCTAGAGGATTTGTGCTATTAGCTGTCTCTATTCTCATTTACTGATGTTAGGATTTAATAAGTCTAACAGAGTAAACCTAGAGGATTTGTGCTATTAGCTGTCTCTATTCTCATTTACTGATGTTAGGATTTAATAAGTCTAACAGAGTAAACCTAGAGGATTTGTGCTATTAGCTGTCTCTATTCTCATTTACTGATGTTAGGATTTAATAAGTCTAACAGAGTAAACCTAGAGGATTTGTGCTATTAGCTGTCTCTATTCTCATTTACTGATGTTAGGATTTAATAAGTCTAACAGAGTAAACCTAGAGGATTTGTGCTATTAGCTGTCTCTATTCTCATTTACTAATGTTAGGCCTGCAACACACCACAGCACTCCCCTTCACCACATTCTGGTTGGTCTTAATGATACAATCACAAATATTATTTGGAGAGAAAACAACAGGACTAAAAGCTAAGATTTGCTTTCACTTCTCTCAAACTAAGAAAATAAACTGAAGATTGAGTGATGTTTTTTTCTACATACTGAAATCGCTGCAGAAGCAGGAAGCCATGGCCCATGTTTGGAAACAGTTACCTCACACAACTGGATAAAGAGTTTTAGAGGACAGACCCTTTGTTCCCTGGAACTTAAAACTGCACTTTTTCAGTGCATATTCACAAAACGTCTCCTCTTGTCTGTCACCTCTACAAGGCAGCTCCCAGCCATGTGACCAGTGGGACGTTTTAAGCTCTGTTTGCAACCAGCTTAAACCCTGAACCCCCCACATTAACTCAATCTATTCAATATCCCTCCATTATCCATTGTACCCCCCCCGCCCCATTCTCTCTATGACCCCAGGTTGGGTTAGGGTTGAGGTTAGGTTTAGTCTAATCTTATCCCCTCAGGGTTAGGGTCCTCTCCCCAACCCTTTACTAAGACCAGTGGCCCAGTAAAGAGAGCATACAGTGAAGTTCAGTGAAAACATTGTATTTTAACAGAGATATAAAATAATCACTTATCCTCTACTTAAATAAAAATACAGTGTTTACAATATGACCGGTGAACATTCAGAAACAGAACAAAACACATTTTCCTTTTTAAGGAGTAAGCAGAACACCTACATACACAAGAATTATGGGTACTGGAGACTAAGAGATTAAACAACAAAAAGGCATTTTCTCTGTTGAATCGTCAACAGTCGTCTCATGAATAATTCCAGTTATAGCGAAGGTCTTGTGTTGTTGGCTGGGTGTGTTTTGCCACTGTGCTTATCCAAACATCTGGGTATGAAATAAATAACTCATTATCTGAGTTTGTCATTTTCTACCTGGAATGTAACTACATTAACAATTTTAGCATGTCTAAAATTACCCACATAAAATTATTGTTACCTTAGTTTTCAGTACTTTGTGGACATTCCCTTGCCAGGAAAACGACTGGATAATTTCATATATTAGTTTTTATGAGTTTGAAGAACACAATGGAAGGAATCCGACTTCCACACAGAATATCTCCAAGACCTTGTGATCTTTCTATAGGTGCTTGTTAATTGATTAAATTCAAATTGATTCTGTTTTCAATCTACCATTTATTTGTGGACATTGATGTGAGATTAAGTGCACAGAATTGAACTACGATCTGTTTGCTGACATGGTTTAGTCTCCTGACAGGTTCTTGGTAAAGATCATAATGTTGTTGTCTTAGCAACAAGGTTCTCTGATGAGATCAAAGAAGACAATAATTCTGTAGATGATTGTGTTTGCTTAGCAGGGTACTTGATTACTGTACGTGCCAAGAAGTGGTTAAATGTGTGGTTGATTTGTGGGGTAATGTGATTACTGTGGTTCTACATACAGTGGAACATATTTGAAGGCCATACAATGAATGAAGTCACTAGTGGAACAATGCAAACAAATGTAGACTGTATATATTCATGTTTTTAACCCAAACCCAATGTTTTGGTAACTCCATCTTGTGTCTCTGTGCCATGAGACAATAACATCTCTGCTAGACAGTGGTGGAAGCTTATAAACACTATAAACACTATCAAACAGCGCTCCAAACCACCTCAGAGCTCCCCTCATATCAACACTATAAACACTATCAAACAGCACTCCAAACCACCTCAGAGCTCCCCTCATATCAACACTATCAACTAGCGCTCCAAATCACCTCAGAGCTCCCCTCATATCAACACTATAAACACTATCAAACAGCACTCCAAACCACCTCAGAGCTCGCCTCAACTATAAACACTATTTAACAGCACTCCAAACCACCTCAGAGCTCGCCTCATTTTAATTGAGCACCATTTGATTTTGTAGAGTCTGGAAAGGGACCAGAGTGAAACACAAAAGATTTGGCATGAAATGGGTGATGTGGAATTAGCTCAGAAGGTAGATGTGTGACCCACAATCTATTTCCAGTGTGGTACAGACCGCCCAGAGTCTAGGGGTTCTTAGGTAAAAACCGTGAGGGCTTCATGAGTCTCTGTCTCTAAACCACTCTGACTACAGCTTGGTGACAGTACGTCTCCTACAATACATTTGGCTAACTTCCTGTTCTCTCTGTCTCTCTTTTTCTCCGGTTCTGTCTGTTTGTCGCTCTCCTCTACAGCTGCTGGTTGCCTACGTGGCGTGGGGTCCGGTTGCGTTCTCCAGAACCCTTGTTCCGGGTCTTGCGGGCACTGTCATGTGCAAGGCGGTACTTGTCCAGCATGTTCTTGTGTTTACGTCGCAGCTTGTCGTTACACCACATTCTCTCACAGTACTCCTCCACATGAGGGAGGTTGGATGGGCCAATCAGCTGCATGATGTCCTTGAACCAGGATCGAGAGTGGCCAATCGGGCCAGTGCTTCTGATAGCGGGGCAGGGGGGCCAGGCCCGGTAACCCTTAGTGCCGTCGAGGGGGGCGTCGTCACGGGCCAGAAGCTCGATTAGCGCGTCTCCTGGCAGGACCTCCAGGGCGAAGCGAGCGAGGGTTCGGGTGAAGCCGTGCTCACGGGAACGGCACACGTACACACCCTCATCATGGTGGAAGACGCGACGAAACAGCAAACCCTGTTCAGTACGCATCAAACGCTCATCCAGCTTCACCTACAGGGAGGAGGTGGTGGAGAGGAGGTGAATAGAGAGGGGGTGTAGAGGGGGTGTAGAGGGGGTAGAGAGAAGAGGTGGAGAGAGGGTAGGTGGAGAGAGGGTAGGTGGAGAGAGGGTAGGTGGAGAGAGGGTAGGTGGAGAGGGGTAGGTGGAGAGGGGGGTGGAGAGGGGGGTGGAGAGAGGGGGGGTGGAGAGGGGGTGGGTGGAGAGAGGGGGTGGGTGGAGAGAGGGGGTGGGTGGAGAGAGGGTGGGTGGAGAGAGGGGTGGGTGGAGAGAGGGGGTGGAGGAGAGAGGGTGGGTGGAGAGAGGGGGGTGGGTGGGGAGAGAGGGTGGGTGGAGAGGGGGTGGGTGGAGAGAGGGGTGGGGTGGAGAGAGGGTGGTGGAGAGAGGGAGGGATGGGAGGTGGAGAGGGAGGTGGAGAGAGGGAGGTGGAGAGAGGGAGGTGTGGAGAGGGGAGGTGTGGAGAGGGAGGTGGAGAGGGGAGGTGGAGAGGGAGGTGGAGAGGGGGAGGTGGAGAGGGGGTAGGTGGAGAGGGGGTGGTGGAGAGGGGGTAGGTGGAGAGGGGGTAGGTGGAGAGGGGGTAGGTGGAGAGGGGGTAGGTGGAGAGGGGGTAGGTGGAGAGGGGGGTGGAGAGGGGAGGTGGAGAGGGGAGGTGGAGAGGGGGTGGAGGTGGGTGGAGGGGGGTGGAGAGAGGGAGGTGGAGAGGGGAGGTGGAGAGGGGAGGTGGAGAGGGGAGGTGGAGAGGGGAGGTGGAGAGGGAGGTGGAGAGGGGGAGGTGGAGGTGGAGGGGGAGGTGGAGAGGGGGAGGTGGAGAGGGGAGGTGGAGAGGGGAGGTGGAGAGGGGGTGGTGGAGAGGGGGGTGGAGAGGGGGAGGTGGAGAGGGGAGGTGGAGAGGGGGTGGGTGGAGAGAGGGGAGGTGGAGAGGGGGAGGTGGAGAGGGGGTGGGTGGAGAGGGGAGGTGGAGAGGGGGTGGGGTGGAGAGGGGAGGTGGAGAGGGGGAGGTGGAGAGGGGAGGTGGAGAGGGGAGGTGGAGAGGGGAGGTGGAGAGGGGGTGGAGAGGGGGTGGGTGGAGAGAGGAGGTGGAGAGGGAGGTGGAGGGGGAGGGTGGAGAGGGGAGGTGGAGAGGGGAGGTGGGAGGGGGAGGTGGAGAGGGGGGTGGAGAGGGGGAGGTGGAGGGGGTGGGTGGAGAGGGAGGTGGAGAGGGAGAGGGGGAGGTGGAGGGGGGGTGGAGAGGGGAGGTGGAGAGGGGAGGTGGAGAGAGGGGGTGGGTGGAGAGAGGGGTGGGTGGGAGGTGGAGAGGGGAGGTGGGTGGAGGGGAGGTGGAGAGGGGGGGGGTGGAGAGGGAGGTGGAGAGGTGGGTGGGGGGGGGTGGAGAGGGAGGTGGAGGGAGGTGGTGGAGAGAGGGGGTGGGTGGAGAGGGAGGTGGAGAGGGAGGTGGAGAGGGGAGGTGGAGAGGGAGGTGGAGAGGGAGGTGGAGGGGAGGGGAGAGGGGAGGTGGGTGGAGAGGGGAGGTGGAGAGGGGGTAGGTGGAGAGGTGGAGAGGGGAGGTGGAGAGGGGAGGTGGAGAGGGGAGGTGGAGAGAGGAGGTGGAGAGAGGGGGTGGGTGGAGAGGGGAGGTGGAGAGGGGAGGTGGAGAGGGGAGGTGGAGAGGGGGTAGGGGAGGGGGAGGTGGAGAGGGGAGGTGGAGAGGGGAGGTGGAGAGGGAGGTGGAGAGGGGAGGTGGAGAGGGGAGGTGGAGAGGGAGGTGGAGAGGGGAGGTGGAGAGGGGAGGTGGAGAGGGGAGGTGGAGAGAGGAGGTGGAGAGGGGGAGGTGGAGAGAGGGGTGGGTGGAGAGGGGAGGTGGAGAGGGGAGGTGGAGGTGGAGGGGAGGTGGAGAGGGGAGGTGGTTATAAGGTTATACCTGCTATTATACCTGTATTCATTTCTCTACCTCACCTCCTCTTCTCCTGTATTCATTTCTCGCCTCCTCTTCTCCTGTATTCATTTCTCACCTCCTCTTTGCGGTCTTCTCGTTGAACTAATCATGTAACCTCCACTCTCACACACTATGGGCCATATTCTTCAACCGTTCTTAAGAAGAAATTCGTTCTTAAAACCCACTTACGCAGTTTCCACGCAGATTCTGACATTCACCAATGTTTACTTATCTGGAATTTGTTCTTAGGAAGGAACAGAATCTACGCACAGTGAAAAGCACTCTTACGCAGATTTGCGCGCTGACATTTTCGTGACAAATCATTAGTCTCTGCGTTTTCATCAATTGTACAGTGATTTAAATATAATGAAGAATAACATTATGAATAATATTCAATTATTTCAAATATTTGCATATATTTAACACTTTTCTGTGGATGGCACACCCGAGATTGCGGTCATTCCGATTATGTCCCCGATGCGCTGGTCCAGCTCAGTAAGGACAATGCAAGCCTTTCCCCCCCTGTGGTCAGCATCTCTCGTTTGTGTTTGGCAATACTTTTTTTGCCTCAAACTTCATGTCAAACCATTTCTTTTTCATGTCATCAGCACCCTTCCCCTGACACAGCGTTCACAGAACGAGTGATTAAATCCCATGCATCCTTTTTGTATTTGATTTTCCAACCACTACTGACGCTGCTAAATATTACATAATTTTGCCTGTTCACTTCTTGCAGAAGTATTTCCACTTCTGAAGTTTGTTTTTCTTTTGGCGTCTGATCCTCTTTTGTCTTTACTTTCGTTTCGGCATTTTTGCATTCTCCAACTTTTTACGATGAGTTTCCACTCCGCCCTGCAGTTTAATGCCCTTTTATGGGAAATACCGGGGCGTTTACCTATGCTAATTAGGAACAACGGACACGCGCTTTCAATTTACGAAGACGTGGTATTTATCATTATAGGAACGTAGGTGCGAACAATTATGCCATTTAAAAACACGTTCGTGAATTTGAGTAAGACTTAGTAAAGGTCACAAGACCTTCATCAGGGGTATACAAAAGTTCAAGTTATTAACTTAGGAAAACATTGAAGAATATGGCCCTATATCTCCTGTATTAATTTCTCTCCACTTTGCGGTCGTTGAACTAATCATGTAACCTCCAGTCTCACCTCCTCTTCTCCTGTATTCATTTCTCAATCTCACCTCCTCTTCTCCTGTATTCATTTCTCAATCTCACCTCCTCTTCTCCTGTATTCATTTCTCAATCTCACCTCCTCTTCTCCTGTATTCATTTCTCAATCTCACCTCCTCTTCTCCTGTATTCATTTCTCAATCTCACCTCCTCTTCTCCTGTATTCATTTCTCAATCTCACCTCCTCTTCTCCTGTATTCATTTCTCAATCTCACCTCCTCTTCTCCTGTATTCATTTCTCCTCCTGTAATTTCTCTCACCTCCTCTTCTCCTGTATTCATTTCTCAATCTCACCTCCTCTTCTCCTGTATTCATTTCTCAATCTCACCTCCTCTTCTCCTGTATTCATTTCTCTATCTCACCTCCTCTTCTCCTGTATTCATTTCTCACCTCTTCTCCTGTATTCATTTCTCACCTCCTCTTTACGGTCTTCTCGATGAACCAGCCATGTTACGGTGGCCTGAGGAGAGCGAGGAATACACTCCAGAAAGGTGCTGTTGTTTTCTGTCCCGTAAACAACTCTTTCCTCTGTCACATCCAGATCCTCCACTGCAACAAACAGAGAACACAACACACATCAGAAGACATAAACAGAGATTAGATTAGATTCAACTGTATTGTCAGTGGACAGTACAAGTACAGTACATTTTCACTTAGGGGTGTACTCACTTTGCCTGCGGTTTAGACAATAATGGCTGTGTGTTCAGTTATTTTGAAAGGGACAGCAAATGTACACAGTTATACAAGCTGTACACTCACTACTTTACATTGTAGCAAAGTGTCATTTGTTCAGAGTTGTCCCAGATATAATCAAATATTCACAAAACTGTGATGGGCGTAGTCACTTTTGTGAGATACTATATATATATATATATATTTATCAATCAACAAAGATAAATCATGCGTTTCACCTTAGTGTTCAGAGTGTTCTCTGTTCTCTCTCATAATAACGTCCCAAAGACCAGATGCTGGGCTTCACATTCTAAACTACTCATGGTTTCTACTGGCTTTCGGTCGGGCAAACAATTAAATGTTTACGTCCTGTTTGCTCCCCACTATGACAAAGTCAGGAGTCCTATTTATTGTTTTGTTTCTGGCACCCTATATCCTATAAAGTGCACTTGTGTTGATAACAGATCACACACTTCCTGTCTGACAGGAGGCTGCGAGTGAGGTTGGGGAAACATGTCTCTGACTCCATCAGCAGATCTCCTCAAGGCTACGTCCTATTCCCTCTGCTGTTCTCCCTGCACACCAACAGCTGCACCTCTAGTCATCAATCCGTCAAGCTCCTGAAGTTTGCTGATGACACCACCCTCATGAGACGGCCTACAGGGGGGAGATTGAACATCTGGTGTATTGGTGCAGCCAGAACAATCTGGAGCTTAACGCTATAAAGACTGTGGATATGGTTGTAGATTTTAGGAAGACCCCAGCCCCACCATCCTGTGTGACCCTACTGTCACCATGTCAGAGTAATTTCGCTTCCTGGGCATCATCATCCCCCAGGACCTCCAGTGGGAGCTAAACACCTGCTCCATCACCAAATAAGCACAGCAGAGGATGTACTTCCTGTGGCAGCTGAAGAAGTTTAATCTACCAAAGACAATGATGGTTCACTTCTACACAGCAATCATTGAGTCATCCTCTCCTCTTCCATTATCAGCAGCAGGTCATTAGATCTGCAGGGTGATTGGCTGCAATCTGACACCCCTTCAGGATCCCTCAAGTGTGTCTGAAAGATTGTGTCTGACACTCCCATCCTGGACAAACTGTTCCAAACACTCCCCTCCAGCAGGAGGCTACGGTCCATCAGGACCAAAACCTCACGCAACATGAACAGTTTTCTCCCATCGGCAGCTGGCCTCATCAACAAGGCCAAGTCCCCCCCCTCGCACAGACACACACACGCACACGCACGCAGAGACAACTCCCCCCCTAACTTATTGTGTTACATTCATGCACTCTGGACTGCTGACTTGCACATTGCACATTTCTTCATTGTGTTGCACATTCCTGGTGAGCACTTTTATTAATTTTACTGTTACTTGTATGGTTATTTATGTTTTTATTATCTACTTCTGCACTGTTATGCACCAACATTTCAAAGCAAGTTCTTCATATATGTAAACCTTATTGGCAATAACAGCTGATTCTGATTCTGATTCTGATTCTGAATCTAAAGTAGTGCACTATAGAGTAATGTCTAATGAGTAATAATAAGTACTGAGTCTCAGTGTCCCTCCTCTCAATGGGACAGTTGAGGTGCAGAACATCTCATCTCATCTCATCTTCAACCGCTTATCCGGGGTCGGGTCGCGGGGGTAGCAGCTCTAGCAGGGGACCCCAAACTTCCCTTTCCCGGGCAACATTAGCCAGCTCTGACTGGGGAATCCCCAGGCGTTCCCAGGCCAGTGTGGAGATATAATCTCTCCACCTAGTCCTGGGTCTTCCCCGAGGTCTCCTCCCAGCTGGACGTGCCTGGAACACCTCTCTAGGGAGGCGCCCAGGTGGCATTCTTACAAGATGCCCGAACCACCTCAACTGGCTCCTTTCTATGCAAAGGAGCAGCGGCTCTACTCCGAGTTCCTCTCGGATGACTGAGCTTCTCACCCTATCCCTAAGGGAGAGGCCAGCCACCTTTCTGAGAAAACCCATTTCGGCCGCTTGTACCCGCGATCTCGTTCTTTCGGTCATGACCCAGCTTTCATGACCATAGGTGAGGGTAGGAACAAAGATTGACCGGTAGATCGAGAGCTTTGCCTTTCGGCTCAGCTCTCTTTTCGTGCGGTGAAGCAAACGGTGCGGTGAAGCGAATGCAACACCGCCCCCGCTGCTCCGATCCTCCGACCAAACTCCCGCTCCATTGTTCCCTCACTCGCGAACAGGACCCCGAGGTACTTGAACTCCTTCACTTGGAGTAAGGACTCATTCCCTACCCGGAGTAGGCACTCCACCGGTTTCCTGCTGAGAGTCATGGCCTCAGATTTAGAGGTGCTAACCCTCATCCCAGCCGCTTCACACTCGGCTGCGAACCGATCCAGTGAGTGCTGAAGGTCACCGACCGATGAGGCCATCAGGACCACATCATCCGCAAAAAGCAGTGATGTGACCATCAGCCCACCGAACGGGAACCCCTCCCCCCCATGACTACGCCTTGATATCCTGTCCATGAATATTACAAACAGGATTGGTGACAAAGCGCAGCCCTGGCGGAGGCCAACCCCCACCGGGAACGAATCCGACTTACTGCCGAGGACACGGACACAGCTCATGCTTTGAGCGTACAGAGATTGGATGGCCCTGAGAAGAGACCCCCTCACCCCATACTCCCGCAGCACCTCCCACAAAGATCCCGGGGTACCCGGTCATACGCCTTCTCCAGATCCACAAAACACATGTAGACTGGATGGGCATACTCCCAGGCCCCCTCCAGGATCCTTGCGAGAGTAAAGAGCTGGTCCGTGGTTCCCCGGCCAGGACGAAAACCGCATTGTTCCTCTTCAATCTGAGGTTCGACTATTGGCCGAACCCTCCTTTCCAGCACTTTGGAGTACACTTTACCAGGGAGGCTGAGGAGTGTGATACCTCTGTAATTGGCACACACTCTCTGGTCCCCCTTTTTAAAGAGGGGAACCACCACCCCGGTCTGCCACTCCTCTGGCACTGTCCCAGACTTCCATGCAATGTTGAAGAGGCGTGTCAACCAAGACAGCCCTTCCCCACCCAAAGCTTTTAGCATTTCTGGACGAATCTCATCAGTCCCTGGGGCTTTGCCACTGTGGAGTTGTTTGACTACCTCAGCGACTTCCCCAGGGAAACTGACGATGACCCTCCATCAGCCTCCAGCTCTGCCTCTGTACTAGAGGGCGTGTAGGTCGGATTCAGGAGCTCCTCAAAATGCTCTTTCCAGCGCCCGATCACATCATCAGTTGAGGTCAACAGTGTCCCATCCTTACTGTACACAGCTTGGATGGTTCCCGTTTCCCCTTCTGAGGTGCCGAACGGTTTCCAGAAGCATTTTGGTGCCGACCGAAAGTCCTTCTCCATAGCTTCTCCAAACTTCTCCCACACCCGCTGCTTTGCCTCTGACACGGCAGCGGCTGCAGCCCTTCGGGCCTGTCGGTACCCTGCAACTGCCTCCGGAGTCCCCAGGGCTAGCATATCCCTGAAGGCCTCCTTCTTCAGTCGGACAGCTTCCCTGACCACCGTGGTCCACCACGGTGTTCTAGGGTTACCACCCCTTGAGGCACCTAGGACCTTGAGACCACAGCTCACCGCCGCAGCTTCAGCAATAGAAGCTTTGAACATTGCCCACTCAGGTTCAATGCCCCCAACCTCCACAGGGATGCCTGAAAAGCTCCGCCGGAGGTGTGAGTTGAAGATCTTTCGGACAGGGGCCTCCTCCAGACGTTCCCAGTTCACCCGCACCACCCGTTTGGGCTTACCTGGTCTGTCCAAAGTCTTTCCCCACCCTCTGATCCAACTCACTACCAGATGGTGATCAGTTGACAGCTCTGCCCCTCTCTTCACCCGAGTGTCCAAAACATGCGGCCTTAGATCAGCCGATACGATCACAAAATCGATCATTGACCTTCGGCCTAGGGTGCTCTGGTACCATGTACACTTATGCGCCTCCTTATGTTCGAACATGGTGTTTGTTATAGACAATCCATGACTAGCACAGAAGTCCAATAACAAACGACCGCTCGGGTTTAGATCAGGGAGGCCGTTCCTCCCAATCACGCCTCTCCAGGTGTCTCCATCGTTGCCCACATGTGCGTTGAAGTCTCCCAGCAGAATGATGGAGTCCCCTACTGGAGCCCTATATAGGACTCCCTTCAGGGTCTCCAAGAAGGCTGAATACTCCGAACTGCTGTTTGGTGCATAAGCACAAACAACAGTCAGAGTTTTCCCCCCCACCACCCTTAGGCGTAGGGAGGCAAACCTCTCATCCACCGGGGTAAACTCCAACACCGCCGTGCTCAGACGTGGGCTCGTGAGTATCCCCACACCAGCCCGCCGCCTCTCACCCTGGGCAACTCCAGAGAAGAACAGAGTCCAACCCCTATCCAGGGGTAAGGTTCCAGAGCCACGGTTGTGCGTAGAGGTAAGTCCCACCAGATCCAACTGGTATCGCTCCACCTCACGCACAAGTTCTGGCTCCTTCCCCCCCAGTGAGGTGACGTTCCACGTCCCCAAAGCAAGCTTCTGCCGCCCGGGTCTGATCCGTCGAGACCCCTGCGGTTGTTCCTGTGAGTGGTGGGCCCACAGGATGGAGAGGAGAGAGATGCCACGTATCTCGTTCGGGCTGTGCCCGGCCGGGGCTCCGTGGCAAACCCGGCCAGCAGACGCTCGCTTTCGAGCCCGCCGTCTGGGCCTGGCTCCAGACGGGGGCCCTGGGCTTCCTCCAGGCAGGGTCTCGATCCTTTTCCATCGATTTTTCATGGGGTCTTGGTGAACCATTCTTAGTCTGGCCCCTCGCCTGAGACCACTTTGCCTTGGGAAACCCTACCAGGAGCATGAAGCTCCAGACAACCCAGCCCTCAGGTTCATAGGGGCACACAAACCTCTCCACCACGTTAAGGTGATGATTCCCGGGGAGGTGCAGAACATATCCGACTTCATTTCACCATATCAGCTGTTCCATACACTTTGTTTTCAACATGATGTTAGCATGCTGTGTTTCCTAATTGACATGCTGTGAGTTTCAATACTGCATGTTTTTATCCCATTATCTCTCTCTATCAGTCCACACACCACTGGGGTTCTGGTCCAAACCCCCTCTACCCTCCCTTCTCTCGCACACCACTGGGGTTCTGGTCCAAACCCCCTCTACCCTCCCTTCTCTCGCACACCACTGGGGTTCTGGTCCAAACCCCCTCTACCCTCCCTTCTCTCGCACACCACTGGGGTTCTGGTCCAAACCCCCTCTACCCTCCCTTCTCTCGCACACCACTGGGGTTCTGGTCCAAACCCCCTCTACCCTCCCTTCTCTCGCACACCACTGGGGTTCACACCACTGGGGTTCTGGTCCAAACCCCTCTACCCTCCCTTCTCTCTCACACCACTGGGGTTCTGGTCCAAACCCCCTCTACCCTCCCTTCTCTCTCACACCACTGGGGTTCTGGTCCAAACCCCTCTACCCTCCCTTCTCTCGCACACCACTGGGGTTCTGGTCCAAACCCCTCTCACACCACTGGGGTTCTGGTCCAAACCCCCTCTACCCTCCCTTCTCTCGCACACCACTGGGGTTCTGGTCCAAACCCCCTCTACCCTCCCTTCTCTCGCACACCACTGGGGTTCTGGTCCAAACCCCCTCTACCCTCCCTTCTCTCGCACACCACTGGGGTTCTGGTCCAAACCCCCTCTACCCTCCCTTCTCTCGCACACCACTGGGGTTCTGGTCCAAACCCCCTCTACCCTCCTTCTCTCTCTGGTCCAAACCCCTCTACCCTCCCTTCTCGCACACACCACTGGGGTTCTGGTCCAAACCCCCTCTACCCTCCCTTCTCTCTCACCCACTGGGGTTCTGGTCCAAACCCCTCTACCCTCCCTTCTCTCGCACACCACTGGGGTTCTGGTCCAAACCCCCTCTACCCTCCCTTCTCTCGCACACCACTGGGGTTCTGGTCCAAACCCCCTCTACCCTCCCTTCTCTCGCACACCACTGGGGTTCTGGTCCAAACCCCCTCTACCCTCCCTTCTCTCGCACACCACTGGGGTTCTGGTCCAAACCCCCTCTACCCTCCCTTCTCTCTCACACCACTGGGGTTCTGGTCCAAACCCCTCTACCCTCCCTCTCTCTCACACCACTGGGGTTCTGGTCCAAACCACCTCTACCCTCCCTTCTCTCTCACACCACTGGGGTTCTGGTCCAAACCCCCTCTACCCTCCTTC
This sequence comes from Dallia pectoralis, assembly GCA_029465975.1. Lineage (NCBI taxonomy): Eukaryota > Metazoa > Chordata > Actinopteri > Esociformes > Umbridae > Dallia > Dallia pectoralis. Next base: position 1,535,415 of record CM055728.1, read on the forward strand.
TCTCGCACACCACTGGGGTTCTGGTCCAAACCCCCTCTACCCTCCCTTCTCTCGCACACCACTGGGGTTCTGGTCCAAACCCCCTCTACCCTCCCTTCTCTCGCACACCACTGGGGTTCTGGTCCAAACCCCCTCTACCCTCCCTTCTCTCGCACACCACTGGGGTTCTGGTCCAAACCCCTCTACCCTCCCTTCTCTCTCACACCACTGGGGTTCTGGTCCAAACCCCTCTACCCTCCTTCTCTCTCACACCACTGGGGTTCTGGTCCAAACCCCCTCTACCCTCCCTTCTCTCTTCACACCACTGGGGTTCTGGTCCAAACCCCCTCTACCCTCCCTCTCGCACACCACTTCTCTCTCACACCACTGGGGTTCTGGTCCAAACCCCCTCTACCCTCCCTTCTCTCGCACACCACTGGGGTTCTGGTCCAAACCCCCTCTACCCTCCCTTCTCTCGCACACCACTGGGGTTCTGGTCCAAACCCCCTCTACCCTCCCTTCTCTCGCACACCACTGGGGTTCTGGTCCAAACCCCCTCTACCCTCCCTTCTCTCGCACACCACTGGGGTTCTGGTCCAAACCCCCTCTACCCTCCCTTCTCTCGCACACCACTGGGGTTCTGGTCCAAACCCCCTCTACCCTCCCTTCTCTCGCACACCACTGGGGTTCTGGTCCAAACCCCCTCTACCCTCCCTTCTCTCGCACACCACTGGGGTTCTGGTCCAAACCCCCTCTACCCTCCCTTCTCTCGCACACCACTGGGGTTCTGGTCCAAACCCCCTCTACCCTCCTCCTTCTCTTCTCTCACACCACTGGGGTTCTGGTCCAAACCCCTCTACCCTCCTTCTCTCGCACCTGGGGTTCTGGTCCAAACCCCTTCTCTCTCTCACACCACTGGGGTTCTGGTCCAAACCCCCTCTACCCTCCCTTCTCTCGCACACCACTGGGGTTCTGGTCCAAACCCCCTCTACCCTCCCTTCTCTCGCACACCACTGGGGTTCTGGTCCAAACCCCCTCTACCCTCCCTTCTCTCGCACACCACTGGGGTTCTGGTCCAAACCCCCTCTACCCTCCCTTCTCTCGCACACCACTGGGGTTCTGGTCCAAACCCCCTCTCCCCTCCCTTCTCTCGCACACCACTGGGGTTCTGGTCCAAACCCCCTCTACCCTCCCTTCTCTCTCACACCACTGGGGTTCTGGTCCAAACCCCCTCTACCCTCCCTTCTCTCGCACACCACTGGGGTTCTGGTCCAAACCCCCTCTACCCTCCCTTCTCTCGCACACCACTGGGGTTCTGGTCCAAACCCCCTCTACCCTCCCTTCTCTCTCACACCACTGGGGTTCTGGTCCAAACCCCTCTACCCTCCCTTCTCTCCAAACCCCTCACACCACTGGGGTTCTGGTCCAAACCCCTCTACCCTCCCTTCTCTCTCACCCCCCTCTACCCTCCCTTCTCTCTGGGGTTCTGGTCCAAACCCCCTCTACCCTCCCTTCTCTCTCACACCACTGGGGTTCTGGTCCAAACCCCTACCCTCTTCTCTCTCACCCACTGGGGTTCCCAAACCCCTTCTCTTCTCTCTCACACCACTGGGGTTCTGGTCCAAACCCCCTCTACCCTCCCTTCTCTCTCACACCACTGGGGTTCTGGTCCAAACCCCCTCTACCCTCCCTTCTCTCTCACACCACTGGGGTTCTGGTCCAAACCCCCTCTACCCTCCCTTCTCTCTCACACCACTGGGGTTCTGGTCCAAACCCCCTCTACCCTCCCTTCTCTCTCACACCACTGGGGTTCTGGTCCAAACCCCCTCTACCCTCCCTTCTCTCTCACACCACTGGGGTTCTGGTCCAAACCCCCTCTACCCTTCCTTCTCTCTCACCACTCGTGTTCTGGTCCAAACACTGCAGAACAGGGTTTCCATGTCGAATGTCCTGGCGGCGGAAGCGACGTTTGCTCAGCGAGGTGTATCGGGTGCAGGAGGTTCCATCCCAGGCGCAGTACGGGTCTCTGGCCAGGCAGCACTCAGCACAGGCCTTCCCATAGGTCTCACACCTGTGGAGCCTCAGCTGGGCCACACCCACCGAGGAACCCACAAACAGAGCTTGCTATGTGCAGAAAAGGATCAGAAGACAAACACAGTATGAGAACCACAAACAGTGACAACCACATTATGAGAACCACCAACAGAGAAAACCACATTATGAGAACCACAAACAGAGACAACCACATTATGAGAACCACAAACAGAGACAACCACAATGTGAGAACCACAAACAGAGACAACCACAATGTGAGAACCACAAACAGAGACAACCACATTATGAAAACCACAAACAGAGACAACCACAATGTGAGAACCACAAACAGAGACAACCACATTATGAGAACCACAAACAGAGACCACTACATTATGAGAACCACAAACAGAGACAACCACAATGTGAAAACCACAAACAGAGACAACCACATTATGAGAACCACAGAGACAACCACATTATGAGAACCACAAACAGAGAGAACCACATTATGAGAACCACAAACAGAGACCACTACATTATGATAACCACAAACAGAGACAACCACATACAGAGACAACCACATTATGAGAACCACAAACAGAGACCACTACATTATGAGAACCACAAACAGAGACAACCACATTATGAGAATCTAGTAGAACTTGTCACAAGTTTGGCTTCAGAATTTATTTTCTTTTAGAGCTCTAACACTTAACAGTTACTCACCCTTTTTACTGAGATGTCCAAAGATGTAATGGGAGTTGGTACCTTAATGAAATTAGAATATTACATCCAATTAATATTTAAAGCATTGTTAATGTCTTGGGATTTTAAATACTTTGTGTTTATATAAAGAACAAGAGTAGGAGTTATGGGAAGGAGACAGAGTAGGTAGGTAGGAGTAGGTGCTGGGCAAACACATTCTGCTACCTTAAAGACCTGCATCTCCTCCAGAGTGACCTCCTCTGTCTCCAGAGAGTTGCCAGTACGCAGGGCAATGATCTTCAGCACAGTGCCAATGTCTGGGGTCAGAGGTCAGGGGTCAAAACGGTGTACTGACCAATCACAATACACATTGGTTTTCACACCAGAACAGCGAAGATCTGAATGTGAATGAAATGTTTCTGACCTGTGCCTATGAACATGATGTCATACTGTCCATCGTCTGCTTCCACACGGTCAACTACAATTTGTTTGAGACGATACGGCACGTTGGCCTTGACCAGCAGCGGTTGCCTCATGGTTGGGTACACAGAACGCCACATCAAGGGGTGTCCCCGGGCGAACTGGAGCACAGCGTCTGGAAAGTCCTTGGTACTGCCAAACTGTCTGCCAGGCTGGTTGGTGATCTTACTGGGGCACTGGACACAGGAGAAGAGAACAGTAAAGTAATTACAATATTTAAACGCATGATTCGAATCTAAAAAGCTTTAGGAGAACAAAATAAGAAATGGCCTCTGCAGCTGTGTTTTTTGTCTTTTGCTAGTCAGTCTGTGGCTGAGAATCAAAATTAAAGCCATGCTTGAGATCGAATTCATTACATTGACTAATCCACAGGCTTTTTTGACATGGTTAATATATATCAATTCAGTTGTTGTTAAACTGACTGGAATTTAGGAGAAACTGATCCCAACACTGATGTCTCAGTAAGTGAAAAAACACAGAAAAGTTGAGGCCATTGAAAAACAATAGCTTTCACATGCTTATCTACACCACGGGTGGGGAACATATGCAACATCCCTTCAGCAATACATCACAGGGGAAAGCAATTACACAATAGCCCTCGAAAACAGTAGAGCAGAGGGGATTTCGGTTATACAAGGACGCAATGACATCCAAATGTCTCAACATTAAGACATTAAGACACTGAGGAACTGAGACACTGAGATACTGAGGTACTAAGATACTGGGATACTGAGGAACTGAGATGCTGAGGCACCGAGGCACTGAGATACTGAGACATTAATACAGTTCCAAATGAGTCGATCTTTTCTGCAGTTTGGTCACAAGTAGTGCCGTCTAAAGAGTAAAAGAGACATATGGCTATGGGTTTAGACCAATGGGGTAGGGTTAGGGTTTAGACCAATGGGGTAGGGTTAGGGTTTAGACCAATGGGGTAGGGTTAGAGTTTAGGCCAATGGGGTAGGGTTAGGGTTTAGACCAATGGGGTAGGGTTAGGGTTTAGACCAATGGGGTAGGGTTTAAACTTTAGACCATGGGGTAGGGTTAGAGTTTAGACCAATGGGGTAGGGTTAGAGTTTAGACCAATGGGTAGGGTTAGAGTTTAGACCAATGGGGTAGGGTTAGGGTTTAGACTAGGGATGTAAACGGTTAATCGACTATCGAATAATTGTCGATAAGAATTTACTCGATTAAATAAATGAATTGTCGGTTAATTGAACATTGCAATCAAAGACCGTTTTCCACAGGACGTAGGCGTAATTGAACGTGACACGAGATTCTCGCGGGCGGCGAGAGACCCGACACTAACTTGAGGCGTCAAAAAAGAAACCAAGCATGTGGGTGAGTGCAGCCGATTAGCAGCGTGCTATGTTAAAGCTGCAGTACCTTTATAGTTAAAAATTAGCAAAATTCATGAAATGAGCCAGTACATCATGAATCCAATATCCAAACCGTGTTTTTGTTTTATCCTGAATCACTATGGTACACCTATAATAAGTGTTTATATTCAGACTATTTTAAACTACTTCGGCTCCGCTGCGGCGTAGCCCAGTACCTGCGTGATTCGTCATAGACATAAACGGAGAGAAGAAGTTCCGGCTACAATGTTCTTCCGCAAGATGCATGCAGAGCGCCAAAAGTTACGTTTAAAGTTGAATATATTAATAAGGTCAGTCTGAGATTCTTATGTTTATTTGACTTTTCTTGTTTGTATAAAGGTTAAATTCAAACAAAAAGTGAAAGTTAATGTATTTGTACCGTTTCATTTCTAAAATATTATGTCGGTTTATAGGAGGAGGTTTCATAGACTTGGCAAATTCATTTTTCAGAAGATTGTAGAGACATCTGTTGTGGGTGTTCTTGGCATTTTTTTATTGTTCATATCGATATCGGAATTATATCGTATCGACCGAAATTAAGAAATATATCGTGATATAAAATTCGGCCATATCGTCCAGCCGTATGTTAAAGAGACTTGATACCGTGACTAATTTACATTCTCCGGAAAAAAGCCGCTTATCAGTTAATTGATCGATAAAGTCAATCAACTAATGATTAATGAATTAATCGATAATTTGCATCCCTAGTTTAGACCAATGGGTAGGGCTAGGGTTTATACCAATGGGTAGGGTTAGAGTTTAGACCAATGGGGTAGGGTTAGGGTTAGGGTTTGGACCATGGGGTAGGGTTACACCTCCTTGTAGTTACACAGTTAAACCTCATTGTAGTTACACCTCATTGTAGTTAAACCTCCTTTCCAAATCAGGAAACAGAAAAACAGATTATGTTCCAACACTCAGGCCCTAAATGAGTCGAAATTACAACGATCCGGATGAGAGTTCAAACAACCTTATTGTAGCTGTGAGTTAGGGTTAGCATGCGGTTTATTACTGTAGAACTGTACTCACCATCCCAGGTCTAGAATACAACACAGACTGACCTTATTGTAGCTGTGAGTTTGGTTAGCATGCTGTATGCTACTGTAGAACTGTACACAACACCCAAGATCTAGGATACAGACTGACCTTATTGTAGCTGTGAGTTAGGGTTAGCATGCTGTATGCTACTGTAGAACTGTACACAGATATAGGATACAACCCAGACTGACCTTATTGTAGCTGTGAGTTAGGGTTAGCATGCGCTATGCTACTGTAGAACTGTACTCACCATCCCAGGTCTAGCATACAGACTGACCTTATTGTAGCTGTGAGTTTGGTTAGCATGCTGTATGCTACTGTAGAACTGTACACAACACCCAAGGTCTAGCATACAGACTGACCTTATTGTAGCTGTGAGTTAGGGTTAGCATGCTGTATGCTACTGTAGAACTGTACACAGATATAGGATACAACACAGACTGACCTTATTGTAGCTGTGAGTTAGGGTTAGCATGCGCTATGCTACTGTAGAACTGTACTCACCATCCCAGGTCTAGCATACAGACTGACCTTATTGTAGCTGTGAGTTAGGGTTAGCATGCTGTATGCTACTGTAGAACTGTACACAGATATAGGATACAACACAGACTGACCTTATTGTAGCTGTGAGTTAGGGTTAGCATGCGGTATGCTACTGTAGAACTGTACACAGATATAGGATACAACACAGACTGACCTTATTGTAGCTGTGAGTTAGGGTTAGCATGCGGTATATTACTGTAGAACTGTACTCACCATCCCAGGTCTAGGATACAACACAGACTGACCTTATTGTAGCTGTGAGTTAGGGTTAGCATGCGGTATGCTACTGTAGAACTGTACTCAACACCCCAGATATAGGAAACAGACTGACGTTATTGTAGCTGTGAGTTAGGGTTAGCATGCTGTATGCTACTGTAGAACTGTACTCAACACCCCAGATATAGGATACAACACAGACTGACCTTATTGTAGCTGTGAGTTTGGTTAGCATGCTGTATGCTACTGTAGAACTGTACACAACACCCAAGATCTAGGATACAGACTGACCTTATTGTAGCTGTGAGTTAGGGTTAGCATGCTGTATGCTACTGTAGAACTGTACACAGATATAGGATACAACACAGACTGACCTTATTGTAGCTGTAAGTTATGGCTAGCATGCGGTATATTACTGTAGAACTGTACTCAACACGCCAGGTCTAGGATACAGACTGACCTTATTGTAGCTGTGAGTTAGGGTTAGCATGCGGTATATTACTGAACAACTGTACTCAACACCCCAGATCTAGGATACAACACAGACTGACCTTATTGTAGCTGTGAGTTAGGGTTAGCATCCGGTATGCTACTGTGGAACTGTACTCACCACACCAGGTCTAGGATACAGACTGACCTTATTGTAGCTGTGAGTTAGGGTTAGCATGCGGTATGCTACTGTGGAACTGTACTCACCACACCAGGTCTAGGATACGGCACTTTGCCCTCATAAGGCCCCCACTGGTAGTCAGGTCCCTCCTTGTGTGCAAACGGTCCGTTGAAGGCCTCCCTGATGTCTGCCATACTGTACACGCACACGGCAAAGCCCTGGAACACGTTACTACCGGGAGAAAGGTCCAAACGTCAGTCACAGATTTGAGAGGTCAAAACATCAGTCACAGATTAGAGATGTCCAAACATCAGTCACAGATTAGAGAGGTCCAAACATCAGTCACAGATTAGAAAGGTCCAAACATCAGTCACAGATTAGAGAGGTCCAAACATCAGTCACCGATTAGAGAGGTCCAAACATCAGTCACAGATTAGAGAGGTCCAAACAGTCGTCACAGATTAGAGAGGTCCAAACAGTCACAGATTAGAGGTCCAAACATCAGTCACATATTAGAGGTCCAAACATCAGTCACAGATTAGAGGTCCAAACATCAGTCACAGATTAGAGGTCCAAACATCAGTCACAGATTAGAGGTCCAAACATCAGTCACAGATTAGAGAGGTCCAAACATCAGTCACAGATTAGAGAGGTCCAAACATCAGTCACAGATTAGAGAGGTCCAAACATCAGTCACAGATTAGAGAGGTCCAAATATCAGTCACAGATTAGAGAGGTCCAAACATTGATCACAGATTAGAGAGGTCCAAACATTGATCACAGATTAGAGAGGTCCAAACATTGATCACAGATTAGAGAGGTCCAAACATTGATCACAGATTAGAGAGGTCCAAACATTGATCACAGATTAGAGAGGTCCAAACATCAGTCACATATTAGAGAGGTCCAAACATCAGTCACAGATTAGAGGTCCAAACATCAGTCACAGATTAGAGGTCCAAACATCAGTCACAGATTAGAGAGGTCCAAACATCAGTCACAGATTAGAGGCCCAAACATCAGTCACTGATTAGAGGCCCAAACATCAGTCACTGATTAGAGAGGTCCAAACATCAGTCACAGATTACATTTAGCACTTGTTCCTCGCGACTTGTTGAACGGCTGAGGAATGTAACCTCCTGTGTCTACATGTTGAAAGGTCAAACCATGATTGGTTGAGCTCACCTGATGGTGCTGAAGATGGCATAGACATCTGGATTCTTGTCATCCTTGCCTCTGAGCAGAAAGACATCCTCTGTGATAGGGTTTTATATATATAACAGTTACCTTTCTGTGGATTAGGAAGGGTGTATGTGGATTATATGTGATAGGGTGTGTGTGTGTGTCTCACCTAGCTCGTCAAAGTGAGTGTCGATGCCATGAGGTCCAGGTACAGAACACACCAGTCTGGTCTTGATGAAGGTGCTCCATTTATTCACCAGGACCCTCTGTCCACCTGCGTCGTTCTATAGGAGGACAACCATCACAATTATGATCACCATGATATCATCATCACAATTATCACTACCACTAGAACCATCACTATTATAATCACCATGACATCATCATCATCATCACCACCACAATTATCACTACCAATAGAACCATCACTATTATAATCACCATGACATTATCACTACCACTAGAACCATCACTATTATAATCACCATGACATCATCATCATCATCACCACCACAATTATCACTACCAATAGAACCATCACTATTATAATCACCATGACATTATCACTACCACTAGAACCATCACTATTATAATCACCATGACATCATCATCATCATCACAATTATCACTACCACTAGAACCATCACTATTATAATCACCATAACATCATCACCACAATTATCACTACCACTAGAACCATCACAATTATAATCACCATGACATCATCATCACAATTATCACTACCACTAGAACCATCACTATTATAATCACCATGACATCATCATCATCATCACAATTATCACTACCACTAGAACCATCACTATTATAATCACCATGACATCATCACCACAATTATCACTACCACTAGAACCATCACTATTATAATCACCATGACATCATCATCACAATTATCACTACCACTAGAACCATCACTATTATAATCACCATGACATCATCATCATCACCACAATTATCACTACCACTAGAACCATCACTATTATAATCACCATGACATCATCACCACAATTATCACTACCACTAGAACCATCACTATTATAATCACCATGACATCATCATCACAATTATCACTACCACTAGAACCATCACTATTATAATCACCATGACATCATCATCACAATTATCACTACCACTAGAACCATCACTATTATAATCACCATGACATCATCATCATCACCACAATTATCACTACCACTAGAACCATCACTATTATAATCACCATGACATCATCATCACAATTATCACTACCACTAGAACCATCACTATTATAATCACCATGACATCATCATCATCATCACCACCACAATTATCACTACCAATAGAACCATCACTATTATAATCACCATGACATTATCACTACCACTAGAACCATCACTATTATAATCACCATGACATCATCATCATCATCACCACCACAATTATCACTACCAATAGAACCATCACTATTATAATCACCATGACATTATCACTACCACTAGAACCATCACTATTATAATCACCATGACATCATCATCATCATCACAATTATCACTACCACTAGAACCATCACTATTATAATCACCATGACATCATCACCACAATTATCACTACCACTAGAACCATCACTATTATAATCACCATGACATCATCATCACAATTATCACTACCACTAGAACCATCACTATTATAATCACCATGACATCATCATCATCACCACAATTATCACTACCACTAGAACCATCACTATTATAATCACCATGACATCATCACCACAATTATCACTACCACTAGAACCATCACTATTATAATCACCATGACATCATCATCACAATTATCACTACCACTAGAACCATCACTATTATAATCACCATGACATCATCATCACAATTATCACTACCACTAGAACCATCACTATTATAATCACCATGACATCATCATCATCACCACAATTATCACTACCACTAGAACCATCACTATTATAATCACCATGACATCATCACCACAATTATCACTACCACTAGAACCATCACTATTATAATCACCATGACATCATCATCACAATTATCACTACCACTAGAACCATCACTATTATAATCACCATGACATCATCATCACAATTATCACTACCACTAGAACCATCACTATTATAATCACCATGACATCATCATCACAATTATCACTACCACTAGAACCATCACTATTATAATCACCATGACATCACCACAATTATCACTACCACTAGAACCATCACTATTATAATCACCATGACATCATCACCACAATTATCACTACCACTAGAACCATCACTATTATAATCACCATGACATTATCACCACAATTATCACTACCACTAGAACCATCACAAATATTGTCACGACTGCTGTAAGGTGTAGTGTAGGAAGCCATGTGCAGAGTCCTAGATAATCCGTTTAAAGACAAGGTTTATTTCTTCAAACATAAAACAAACCGAAAACTGCGACAAAAGGCTAAATGGCTAAACTGAAATGAAAGTGCGCATATGCAACCATTGCAACCTATTTACAAACAAACACTCACCTCTATAATACTGTGACATGTAACGATGAACAGCAACGAGTGACATCTTAGCAATCCCCTTTATAGCCCAGTGATTACAAACCCCAACAGCTGTAACCAACATAAACCAGGAAAGGGTGCACCCGAAACCAGACAGTGCAGTACCCTAACTCACCACTCGTGACAAATATAATCACCATGACATAATCACCACAATTATCACTACCACTAGAACCATCACTATTATACAGGTAGCATGATGTTAAAAACAACACAATGTCTGCTTGTCTTACAGCACAAACCCGTCCCACATTAATAAAACAGTTAAACACAACATAATGTCTGCTTGTCTTACAGCACAAACCCGTCCCACATTAATAAAACAGTTAAACACAACATAATGTCTGCTTGTCTTACAGCACAAACCCGTCCCACATTAATAAAACAGTTAAACACAACATAATGTCTGCTTGTCTTACAGCACAAACCCGTCCCACATTAATAAAACAGTTAAACACAACATAATGTCTGCTTGTCTTACAGCACAAACCCGTCCCACATTAATAAAACAGTTAAACACAACATAATGTCTACTTGTCTTACAGCACAAACCCGTCCCACATTAATAAAACAGTTAAACACAACATAATGTCTACTTGTCTTACAGCACAAACCCGTCCCACACGAGTGTGAATCGCTCCCTCTCTGTCCCCAGATTTAATGGCCTTCTCAGTGAAGAAGAAGTAGACCTTGTCGTTGTCACGGTCATCGTTATCAGGGATGAGGTGAGCCGCAATAAACTTAGGATCTGGATAGAAGGGGGACGAGGTAAGGGAGATGGAATGAGATGTGAGGTAAAGTAAACAGTAATCCAGAAACAATACTATATTTCATCAAACCTCTACCAGATAGTGTCAATCAAAGCTAAAAGAACCAAATGTTATGTAATGTCTTTTTTGTGTTTAATACAGTGTGTTTAGTGTGAGGTGTGTGTTTAGTGTGAGGTGTGTGTGAGGTGTGAGGTGTGTGTTTAGTGTGAGGTGTGTGTGAGGTGTGAGGTGTGTGTTTAGTGTGAGGTGTGTGTGAGGTGTGAGGTGTGTGTTTAGTGTGAGGTGTGTGTGAGGTGTGTGTGAGGTGTGAGGTGTGTGTTTAGTGTTAGGTGTGTGTGAGGTGTGCGGGGTGTGTGAGGTGTGAGGTGTGTGTTTAGTGTGAGGTGTGTGTGAGGTGTGTGTTTAGTGTGAGGTGTGTGTGAGGTGTGTGTGAGGTGTGTGTTTAGTGTGAGGTGTGTGTGAGGTGTGAGGTGTGTGTTTAGTGTGAGGTGTGTGTGAGGTGTGTGTGAGGTGTGAGTGAGGTGTGAGGTGTGTGTTTAGTGTGAGGTGTGTGTGAGGTGTGAGGTGTGTGTTTAGTGTGAGGTGTGAGGTGTGTGTTTAGTGTGAGGTGTGTGTTTAGTGTGAGGTGTGTGTGAGGTGTGTGTTTAGTGTGAGGTGTGTGTGAGGTGTGAGGTGTGTGTTTAGTGTGAGGTGTGTGTTTAGTGTGAGGTGTGTGTGAGGTGTGAGGTGTGTGTTTAGTGTGAGGTGTGTGTTTAGTGTGAGGTGTGTGTGAGGTGTGTGTTTAGTGTGAGGTGTGAGGTGTGTGTTTAGTGTGAGGTGTGTGTGGTGTGTGTTTAGTGTGAGGTGTGTATTTAGTGTGAGGTGTGTGTTTAGTGTGAGGTGTGTGTTTAGTGTGAGGTGTGTGTTTAGTGTGAGGTGTGTGTGAGGTGTTAGGTGTGTGTTTAGTGTGAGGTGTGTGTTTAGTGTGAGGTGTGTGTGAGGTGTGTATTTAGTGTGAGGTGTGTGTGAGGTGTGTATTTAGTGTGAGGTGTGTGTGAGGTGTGTATTTAGTGTGAGGTGCGTGTGTGAGGTGTGTGTGTGTGAGGTGTGAGGTGTGTGTTTAGTGTGAGGTGTGTGTTTAGTGTGAGGTGTGTGTTTAGTGTGAGGTGTGTGTGAGGTGTGAGGTGTGTGTTTAGTGTGAGGTGTGTGTTTAGTGTGAGGTGTGTGTGAGGTGTGTGTTTAGTGTGAGGTGTGAGGTGTGTGTTTAGTGTGAGGTGTGTGTGAGGTGTGTGTTTAGTGTGAGGTGTGTATTTAGTGTGAGGTGTGTGTTTAGTGTGAGGTGTGTGTTTAGTGTGAGGTGTGTGTTTAGTGTGAGGTGTGTGTGAGGTGTTAGGTGTGTGTTTAGTGTGAGGTGTGTGTTTAGTGTGAGGTGTGTGTGAGGTGTGTATTTAGTGTGAGGTGTGTGTGAGGTGTGTATTTAGTGTGAGGTGTGTGTGAGGTGTGTATTTAGTGTGAGGTGCGTGTGTGAGGTGTGTGTGAGGTGTGAGGTGTGTGTTTAGTGTGAGGTGTGTGTTTAGTGTGAGGTGTGTGTTTAGAGTGAGGTGTGTGTTTAGTGTGAGGTGTGTATTTAGTGTGAGGTGTGTGTTTAGTGTGAGGTGTGTGTGAGGTGTGTATTTAGTGTGAGGTGTGTATTTAGTGTGAGGTGTGTGTGAGGTGTGTATTTAGTGTGAGGTGTGTGTGTGAGGTGTATGTGTAGTTTCAGCACCATGCAGTATCTTCTGGTCCGTCTCTGTCCTCATAGTGGATCGACCTCCGAGGCTCCGGAAGATCACAGAGTCTCTACCTAGAAAATCTGCTGTCAGCCCAGTGTACAGTTCCCCACCTGGAATGGAGAGAGAGAGAGGATGGAGAGATTAGAGAAGAGATAGAGAGAGAGAGGATGGAGAGATTAGAGAAGAGAGACAGCAGGAACGGAGAGAGAGATGATGGAGAGATTAGAGAAGAGATAGAGAAGGAACAGAGAGAGAGGATGGAGAGATTAGAGAAGAGAGACAGCAGGAACGGAGAGAGAGATGATGGAGAGATTAGAGAAGAGATAGAGAAGGAACGGAGAGAGAGGATGGAGAGATTAGAGAAGAGATACAGCAGGAACGGAGAGAGAGAGACGTTGGAGAGATTAGAGAAGAGATAGAGAGAGAGAGAGAGAGTGGATGGAGAGATTAGAGAAGAGATACAGCAGGAACAGAAAGAGAGAGAGGTGGAGGACACACCCCCTCATGTACACACCCTCTCACACCCCCTCATGTACACACCCTCTCACACCCTCTCATATACACACCCTCTCATATACACACCCTCTCATGTACACACCCTCTCACATCCCCTCATATACACACCCTCTCACACCCTCTCATTTACACACCCTTTCACACCCCCTCATGTACACACCCTCTCACACCCCCTCATGTACACACCCTCTCATATACACACCCCCTCATATACACACCCTCTTATGTACACACTCTCTCACACTTTCTCATGTACACACCCTCTCACACCCCCTCATATACACACCCTCTCACACCCTCTCATGTACACACCCTCTCATGTTCACACCCTCTCACACCCCCTCATGTACACACCCTCTCACACCCTCTCATGTACACACCCTCTCATATACACACCCCCTCATATACACACCCTCTTATGTACACACCCTCTCATGTACACACCCTCTCATGTACACACCCTCTCACATCCTCTCATATACACACCCTCTCATATACACACCCTCTCAAGTACACACCCTCTCATATACACACCCTCTCATGTACACACCCTCTCATGTACACACCCTCTCACACCCCCTCATGTACACACCCTCTCATATACACACCCTCTCACACCCTCTCATATACACACCCTCTCATGTACACACCCTCTCATATACACACCCTCTCATGTACACACCCTCTCACACCCTCTCATGTACACACCCTCTCACACCCTCTCATATACACACCCTTTCATGTACACACCCTCTCACACCCTCTCATATACACACCCTCTCATGTACACACCCTCTCATGTACACACCCTCTCACACCCCCTCATGTACACACCCTCTCATATACACACCCTTTCATGTACACACCCTCTCACACCCTCTCATATACACACCCTTTCATGTACACACCCTCTCACACCCTCTCATATACACACCCTCTCATGTACACACCCTCTCATGTACACACCCTCTCACACCCCCTAATGTACACACCCTCTCATATACACACCCTTTCATGTACACACCCTCTCACACCCCCTCATGTACACACCCTCTCATATACACACCCTTTCATATACACACCCCCTCACACCCTCTCATATACACACCCTCTCATGTACACACCCTCTCATATACACACCCTCTCATGTACACACCCTCATGTACACACCCTCTCATATACACACCCTTTCATGTACACACCCTCTCACACCCTCTCATGTACACACCCTCTCATATACACACCCCCTCATGTACACACCCTCTCACACCCCCTCATGTACACACCCTCTCATATACACACCCTTTCATGTACACACCCTCTCACACCCTCTCATGTACACACCCTCTCATATACACACCCTGTCATGTACACATCCCAAACCACATTTATTTTTTCCCTAGAGATGCTTCAAAGACTGAACTGAGATCTGATCCTTTGTTCTGTTACAATAAATTCCATTGAACTGGACATTATCTCTAACTGAACCAAGACCAGACAAAACACCATCCAAACTGTACATGACAGAAAGCTAAGGAAATGCTTTTAAGAGTTTCTTCACATTATTTAATTATCTTCCTTGTATATGTGGTCACTACTGACTGGTGGTGTTCGTGTATACACGTATGTGGGGAACGTACATGGGGAACGTACGTAGGGAACGTACGTGGGGAACGTACGTGGGGAACTTACGTGGGGATCTCATGTGGGATCTTATGTGGGGATCTCATGTGGGATCTTATGTGGGGATCTCATGTGGGATCTTATGTGGGGATCTCATGTGGGATCTTATGTGGGGATCTCATGTGGGATCTTATGTGGGGATCTCATGTGGGATCTTATGTGGGGATCTCATGTGGGATCTTATGTGGGGATCTCATGTGGGGATCTCGTGTGGGGATCTCGTGTGGGATCTTATGTGGGGATCTCATGTAGGATCTCATGTGGGATCTCATGTGGGATCTCATGTGGGAATCTCGTGTGGGATCTTATGTGGGATCTTATGTGGGATCTCATGTGGGATCTTATGTGGGGATCTCATGTGGGATCTTATGTGGGATCTTATGTGGGATCTCATGTGGGATCTCATGTGGGGATCTTATGTGGGATCTTATGTGGGATCTTATGTGGGATCTCATGTGGGGATCTTATGTGGGATCTTATGTGGGATCTTATGTGGGATCTCATGTGGGATCTTATGTGGGATCTTATGTGGGATCTTATGTGGGATCTCATGTGGGATCTTATGTGGCATCTCATGTGGGGATCTCGTGTGGGATCTTATGTGGGATCTCATGTGGGATCTCATGTGGGATCTCATGTGGGATCTCATGTGGGGATCTTATGTGGGATCTTATGTGGGATCTCATGTGGGATCTTATGTGGGATCTTATGTGGGGATCTTATGTGGGATCTTATGTGGGATCTCATGTGGGATCTTATGTGGGATCTCATGTGGGGATCTTATGTGGGATCTCATGTGGGGATCTTATGTGGGGATCTTATGTAGGGATCTCATGTGGGATCTTATGTGGGATCTTATGTGGGGATCTTATGTGGGATCTCATGTGGGATCTTATGTGGGATCTTATGTGGGGATCTTATGTGGGATCTTATGTGGGATCTCATGTGGGATCTTATGTGGGGATCTTATGTGGGATCTCATGTGGGATCTCATGTGGGGATCTTATGTGGGATCTCATGTGGGATCTTATGTGGGGATCTTATGTGGGGATCTCATGTGGGATCTTATGTGGGATCTTATTTGGGATCTTATGTGGGGATCTCGTGTGGGATCTCATGTGGGGATCTTTTGTGGGATCTTATGTGGGATCTCATGTGGGGATCTTATGTGGGGATCTCATGTAGGGATCTCATGTGGGATCTCATGTGGGATCTCATGTGGGGATCTCATCTGGGGTTCTCATGTCGGGATCTCATGTGGGGATCTCATGTGGGGATCTCATGTGGGATCTCATGTGGGATCTCATGTAGGGATCTTATGTGGGATCTCATGTGGGGATCTCATCTGGGGTTCTCATGTCGGGATCTCATGTGGGGATCTCATGTGGGATCTCATGTGGGATCTCATGTAGGGATCTTATGTGGGATCTCATGTGGGGATCTATCACAATGTCACATCACTATCTCATTCTATCTTTTATGTTTCTCCCTCTCCAGTTCTCTCCTAATATTGTTCCTCCATCCATTCACAAATAAGGCTGGACATGTTGCTGGCATTACAGAATACAAATGGCAGGAGGAATTGGATATTATTGAGTGTCTGCAAGCCAGATGCAATGCATTATGGGACAGATCATGGGATTGAGGTGCAGTTGAAATACCCATGCAAATAAACAGGCACACTCCCCCCCCCCCGAGACTTCTAGACTTCATACGTAATCATTTGGACACTGTATTTTACAAGCAGAACGTCCAGTTCTGAGGAACGCCCTTATTTCAGCCAAATCTCCCAGAGTCATAGAGTTCCCCGCTGTTCTAGTGAAATAAACTGGACTAATAAAGATAGAACATACCAACGATAGTGCTAGCGAAGGGGAGGTTGGGATCATGAGGAACTTTCCCCCGTCCATTCTCCACATTGGTCTGGTCCATGGTGAAAACATGCTGTTTGGAAAAAAAAGAGAGAAAACATAAGGTTACGGTTAGAAACCAGCTGCTTTAATAGAGCTCTACCCCTGTATGTAATAGAGCTCTTCCCCTGTCTGTAATAGAGCCCTACCCCTGTATGTAATAGAGCTCTACCCCTGTCTGTAATAGAGCCCTACCCCTGTATGTAATAGAGCTCTACCCCTGTATGTAATAGAGCTCTACCCCTGTCTGTAATAGAGCCCTACCCCTGTATGTAATAGAGCTCTACCCCTGTATGTAATAGAGCCCTACCCCTGTCTGTAATAGAGCCCTACCCCTGTATGTAATAGAGCCCTACCCCTTGTCTGTAATAGAGCCCTACCCCTGTCTGTAATAGAGCCCTACCCCTGTATGTAATAGAGCCCTACCCCTGTATGTAATAGAGCCCTACCACTGTATGTAATAGAGCTCTACCCCTGTATGTAATAGAGCCCTACCCCTGTCTGTAATAGAGCCCTACCCCTGTATGTAATAGAGCCCTACCCCTTGTCTGTAATAGAGCCCTACCCCTGCCTGTAATAGAGCCCTACCCCTGTCTGTAATAGAGCCCTACCCCTGTGTGTAATAGAGCCCTACCCCTGTCTGTAATAGAGCCCTACCCCTGTATGTAATAGAGCCCTACCCCTGTCTTTAATAGAGCCCTACCCCTGTATGTAATAGAGCCCTACCCCTTGTCTGTAATAGAGCCCTACCCCTGTCTGTAAAAGAGCTCTACCCCTGTATGTAATAGAGCCCTACCCCTGTCTGTAATAGAGCCCTACCCCTGTATGTAATAGAGCTCTACCCCTGTATGTAATAGAGCTCTACCCCTGTTTGTAATAGAGCCCTACCCCTGTATGTAATAGAGCCCTACCCCTGTATGTAATAGAGCCCTACCACTGTATGTAATAGAGCTCTACCCCTGTATGTAATAGAGCCCTACCCCTGTCTGTAATAGAGCCCTACCCCTGTATGTAATAGAGCCCTACCCTTGTCTGTAATAGAGCCCTACCCCTTGTCTGTAATAGAGCCCTACCCCTGTCTGTAATAGAGCCCTACCCCTGTCTGTAATAGAGCCCTACCCCTGTATGTAATAGAGCCCTACCCCTGTATGTAATAGAGCCCTACCACTGTATGTAATAGAGCTCTACCCCTGTATGTAATAGAGCCCTACCCCTGTCTGTAATAGAGCCCTACCCCTGTATGTAATAGAGCCCTACCCCTTGTCTGTAATAGAGCCCTACCCCTGTCTGTAATAGAGCCCTACCCCTGTCTGTAATAGAGCCCTACCCCTGTCTGTAATAGAGCCCTACCCCTGTGTGTAATAGAGCCCTACCCCTGTCTGTAATAGAGCCCTACCCCTGTATGTAATAGAGCCCTACCCCTGTATGTAATAGAGCCCTACCCCTGTATGTAATAGAGCCCTACCCTTGTCTGTAATAGAGCCCTACCCCTGTCTGTAATAGAGCTCTACCCCTGTATGTAATAGAGCCCTACCCCTGTCTGTAATAGAGCCCTACCCCTGTATGTAATAGAGCTCTACCCCTGTATGTAATAGAGCTCTACCCCTGTCTGTAATAGAGCCCTACCCCTGTATGTAATAGAGCCCTACCCCTGTATGTAATAGAGCCCTACCACTGTATGTAATAGAGCTCTACCCCTGTATGTAATAGAGCCCTACCCCTGTCTGTAATAGAGCCCTACCCCTGTATGTAATAGAGCCCTACCCCTTGTCTGTAATAGAGCCCTACCCCTGTATGTAATAGAGCCCTACCCCTGTATGTAATAGAGCCCTACCCCTGTATGTAATAGAGCCCTACCCCTGTATATAATAGAGCCCTACCCCTGTATGTAATAGAGCCCTACCCCTGTATGTAATAGAGCCCTACCACTGTATGTAATAGAGCCCTACCCCTTGTCTGTAATAGAGCCCTACCCCTGTCTGTAATAGAGCCCTACCCCTGTATGTAATAGAGCCCTACCCCTGTCTGTAATAGAGCTCTACCCCTGTATGTAATAGAGCCCTACCCCTGTATGTAATAGAGCCCTACCCCTGTATGTAATAGAGCCCTACCCCTGTATGTAATAGAGCCCTACCCCTGTCTGTAATAGAGCCCTACCCCTGTGTGTAATAGAGCCCTACCCCTGTATGTAATAGAGCCCTACCCCTGTCTGTAATAGAGCCCTACCCCTGTATGTAATAGAGCCCTACCCCTGTATGTAATAGAGCCCTACCCCTGTATGTAATAGAGCCCTACCCCTGTATGTAATAGAGCCCTACCCCTGTATGTAATAGAGCCCTACCCCTGTATGTAATAGAGCCCTACCCCTGTCTGTAATAGAGCCCTACCCCTGTATGTAATAGAGCCCTACCCCTTTATGTAATAGGGGTATTTCAGTAGATCTTTCACCTCCCTGGTGACACAGACAACTGCTGACATTATTGAGGGAGGTAAAGGATGTCTTTCCACACATTTTGTTTTTCTGTGGTTTCATCTGATGTCATGGTCTTGACCTCTGTTAAAGGCTCCTATAATCAGTAGTTAACAATGCTATATATGGTGTTTCCCAGATCATCTAGAGTGGAGCACAAGGCCCAGTACAGAACGGGGTCAGAGGTCACAAATCCCAGTCTCTCTCCTCTCATTCTCATCTATATTTCTGCATCTCTCTCTTTTAGTTTTTCCGTCTTTCACTTTTCCCTGAGAGCTAGGAGAAAGAGCAGGCCTTCTGGCACACAGTCCAGGATATCTGCTGTATCTGTTTCACTCGGGGATAAATAAACCCAGAGATGCCAGATGTTGCTCAGTCTGGACTGACACAGACATTAAGCAGGATACTGAGTGTACAATCCATCATATATAGGTATCATTTAAATGCACTTATATCTCTGATTCCTGAGTCTCTTTAATCCTATCTTGACAATATTGTTTTACCCCTCCATCTTCTATGAATCTGGGTTCTCCTATATCACTCTGGGTTTTCTATATAAATATGGGTTCTCATATATAACTATGGGTTCTCCTATATAACTCTGGCTTCTCCAACATAACTCTGCCTCTTTCACTGTCTTTCAATTCTGACAGTGCTTTATGTGTTACCCTAACTCCTCCAGTTCCTCTGATGTCTTTATGTGTTACCCTAACTCCTCCAGTGCCTCTATTGTCTAATGTGTTACCCTAACTCCTCCAGTGCCTCTATTGTCTAATGTGTTACCCTAACTCCTCCAGTTCCTCTAATGTCTTTATGTGTTACCCTAACTCCTCCAGTTCCTCTAATGTCTTTATGTGTTACCCTAACTCCTCCAGTGCCTCTATTGTCTTTATGTGTTACCCTAACTCCTCCAGTTCCTCTAATGTCTTTATGTGTTACCCTAACTCCTCCAGTTCCTCTAATGTCTTTATGTGTTACCCTAACTCCTCCAGTTCCTCTATTGTCTTTATGTGTTACCCTAACTCCTCCAGTGCCTCTAATGTCTTTATGTGTTACCCTAACTCCTCCAGTGCCTCTTATGTCTTTATGTGTTACCCTAACTCCTCCAGTGCCTCTATTGTCTTTATGTGTTACCCTAACTCCTCCAGTGCCTCTAATGTCTTTATGTGTTACCCTAACTCCTCCAGTGCCTCTATTGTCTAATGTGTTACCCTAACTCCTCCAGTGCCTCTAATGTCTTTATGTGTTACCCTAACTCCTCCAGTTCCTCTAATGTCTTTATGTGTTACCCTAACTCCTCCAGTTCCTCTATTGTCTTTATGTGTTACCCTAACTCCTCCAGTGCCTCTAATGTCTTTATGTGTTACCCTAACTCCTCCAGTACCTCTAATGTCTTTATGTGTTACCCTAACTCCTCCAGTGCCTCTAATGTCTTTATGTGTTACCCTAACTCCTCCAGTGCCTCTAATGTCTTTATGTGTTACCCTAACTCCTCCAGTGCCTCTAATGTCTTTATGTGTTACCCTAACTCCTCCAGTGCCTCTATTGTCTAATGTGTTACCCTAACTCCTCCAGTGCCTCTAATGTCTTTATGTGTTACCCTAACTCCTCCAGTGCCTCTTATGTCTTTATGTGTTACCCTAACTCCTCCAGTGCCTCTATTGTCTAATGTGTTACCCTAACTCCTCCAGTGCCTCTGATGTCTTTATGTGTTACCCTAACTCCTCCAGTGCCTCTTATGTCTTTATGTGTTACCCTAACTCCTCCAGTGCCTCTGATGTCTTTATGTGTTACCCTAACTCCTCCAGTGCCTCTTATGTCTTTATGTGTTACCCTAACTCCTCCAGTGCCTCTATTGTCTAATGTGTTACCCTAACTCCTCCAGTGCCTCTGATGTCTTTATGTGTTACCCTAACTCCTCCAGTGCCTCTTATGTCTTTATGTGTTACCCTAACTCCTCCAGTGCCTCTATTGTCTAATGTGTTACCCTAACTCCTCCAGTGCCTCTTATGTCTTTATGTGTTACCCTAACTCCTCCAGTGCCTCTGATGTCTTTATGTGTTACCCTAACTCCTCCAGTGCCTCTAATGTCTTTATGTGTTACCCTAACTCCTCCAGTGCCTCTAATGTCTTTATGTGTTACCCTAACTCCTCCAGTTCCTCTAATGTCTTTATGTGTTACCCTAACTCCTCCAGTGCCTCTATTGTCTAATGTGTTACCCTAACTCCTCCAGTGCCTCTTATGTCTTTATGTGTTACCCTAACTCCTCCAGTGCCTCTAATGTCTTTATGTGTTACCCTAACTCCTCCAGTGCCTCTATTGTCTAATGTGTTACCCTAACTCCTCCAGTGCCTCTAATGTCTTTATGTGTTACCCTAACTCCTCCAGTGCCTCTATTGTCTAATGTGTTACCCTAACTCCTCCAGTGCCTCTATTGTCTTTATGTGTTACCCTAACTCCTCCAGTTCCTCTAATGTCTTTATGTGTTACCCTAACTCCTCCAGTGCCTCTATTGTCTAATGTGTTACCCTAACTCCTCCAGTTCCTCTAATGTCTTTATGTGTTACCCTAACTCCTCCAGTGCCTCTAATGTCTTTATGTGTTACCCTAACTCCTCCAGTGCCTCTTATGTCTTTATGTGTTACCCTAACTCCTCCAGTACCTCTATTGTCTTTATGTGTTACCCTAACTCCTCCAGTGCCTCTAATGTCTTTATGTGTTACCCTAACTCCTCCAGTGCCTCTAATGTCTTTATGTGTTACCCTAACTCCTCCAGTTCCTCTAATGTCTTTATGTGTTACCCTAACTCCTCCAGTCCCTCTAATGTCTTTATGTGTTACCCTAACTCCTCCAGTTCCTCTAATGTCTTTATGTGTTACCCTAACTCCTCCAGTTCCTCTAATGTCTTTATGTGTTACCCTAACTCCTCCAGTGCCTCTAATGTCTTTATGTGTTACCCTAACTCCTCCAGTGCCTCTAATGTCTTTATGTGTTACCCTAACTCCTCCAGTGCCTCTAATGTCTTTATGTGTTACCCTAACTCCTCCAGTGCCTCTAATGTCTTTATGTGTTACCCTAACTCCTCCAGTTCCTCTAATGTCTTTATGTGTTACCCTAACTCCTCCAGTGCCTCTTATGTCTTTATGTGTTACCCTAACTCCTCCAGTACCTCTATTGTCTTTATGTGTTACCCTAACTCCTCCAGTGCCTCTAATGTCTTTATGTGTTACCCTAACTCCTCCAGTGCCTCTAATGTCTTTATGTGTTACCCTAACTCCTCCAGTTCCTCTAATGTCTTTATGTGTTACCCTAACTCCTCCAGTTCCTCTAATGTCTTTATGTGTTACCCTAACTCCTCCAGTTCCTCTAATGTCTTTATGTGTTACCCTAACTCCTCCAGTTCCTCTAATGTCTTTATGTGTTACCCTAACTCCTCCAGTACCTCTATTGTCTTTATGTGTTACCCTAACTCCTCCAGTTCCTCTAATGTCTTTATGTGTTACCCAAACTCCTCCAGTGCCTCTAATGTCTTTATGTGTTACCCTAACTCCTCCAGTGCCTCTTATGTCTTTATGTGTTACCCTAACTCCTCCAGTTCCTCTAATGTCTTTATGTGTTACCCTAACTCCTCCAGTGCCTCTATTGTCTTTATGTGTTACCCTAACTCCTCCAGTGCCTCTAATGTCTTTATGTGTTACCCTAACTCCTCCAGTGCCTCTATTGTCTAATGTGTTACCCTAACTCCTCCAGTGCCTCTATTGTCTTTATGTGTTACCCTAACTCCTCCAGTTCCTCTAATGTCTTTATGTGTTACCCTAACTCCTCCAGTTCCTCTAATGTCTTTATGTGTTACCCTAACTCCTCCAGTGACTCTAATGTCTTTATGTGTTACCCTAACTCCTCCAGTGACTCTAATGTCTTTATGTGTTACCCTAACTCCTCCAGTGCCTCTATTGTCTAATGTGTTACCCTAACTCCTCCAGTGCCTCTAATGTCTTTATGTGTTACCCTAACTCCTCCAGTGCCTCTATTGTCTTTATGTGTTACCCTAACTCCTCCAGTGCCTCTAATGTCTTTATGTGTTACCCTAACTCCTCCAGTGACTCTAATGTCTTTATGTGTTACCCTAACTCCTCCAGTGACTCTAATGTCTTTATGTGTTACCCTAACTCCTCCAGTGCCTCTATTGTCTAATGTGTTACCCTAACTCCTCCAGTGCCTCTAATGTCTTTATGTGTTACCCTAACTCCTCCAGTGCCTCTATTGTCTTTATGTGTTACCCTAACTCCTCCAGTGCCTCTAATGTCTTTATGTGTTACCCTAACTCCTCCAGTGCCTCTATTGTCTAATGTGTTACCCTAACTCCTCCAGTACCTCTATTGTCTAATGTGTTACCCTAACTCCTCCAGTTCCTCTAATGTCTTTATGTGTTACCCTAACTCCTCCAGTACCTCTATTGTCTAATGTGTTACCCTAACTCCTCCAGTGACTCTAATGTCTTTATGTGTTACCCTAACTCCTCCAGTGCCTCTATTGTCTAATGTGTTACCCTAACTCCTCCAGTTCCTCTAATGTCTTTATGTGTTACCCTAACTCCTCCAGTGACTCTATTGTCTTTATGTGTTACCCTAACTCCTCCAGTGACTCTATTGTCTTTATGTGTTACCCTAACTCCTCCAGTGCCCCATAAAGTGAGAGCTGTTACCAGGGTAACCCTAATATCTACATAAAATGAGAGCTGTTACCAGGGTTTTCCTAACATCTACATAAAGTGAGAGATGTTACCAGGGTAACCCTAACATCTACATAAAATGAGAGCTGTTACCAGGGTAACCCTAACATCTACATAAAATGAGAGCTGTTACCAGGGTAACCCTAACATCTACATAAAGTGAGAGATGTTACCAGGGTAACCCTAACATCTACATAAAATGAGAGCTGTTACCAGGGTAACCCTAACATCTACATAAAGTGAGAGATGTTACCAGGGTAACCCTAACATCTACATAAAATGAGAGCTGTTACCAGGGTAACCCTAATATCTACATAAAGTGAGAGCTGTTACCAGGGTAACCCTAACATCTACATAAAGTGAGAGCTGTTACCAGGGTAACCCTAACATCTACATAAAATGAGAGCTGTTACCAGGGTAACCCTAATATCTACATAAAGTGAGAGCTGTTACCAGGGTAACCCTAACATCTACATAAAATGAGAGCTGTTACCAGGGTAACCCTAACATCTACATAAAGTGAGAGATGTTACCAGGGTAACCCTAATATCTACATAAAGTGAGAGATGTTACCAGGGTAACCCTAACATCTACATAAAGTGAGAGCTGTTACCAGGGTAACCCTAACATCTACATAAAGTGAGAGCTGTTACCAGGGTAACCCTAACATCTACATAAAGTGAGAGCTGTTACCAGGGTAACCCTAATATCTACATAAAGTGAGAGCTGTTACCAGGGTAACCCTAACATCTACATAAAGTGAGAGCTGTTACCAGGGTAACCCTAACATCTACATAAAGTGAGAGCTGTTACCAGGGTAACCTAATATCTATATAAAGTGAGAGCTGTTACCAGGGTAACCCTAACATCTACATAAAGTGAGAGCTGTTACCAGGGTAACCCTAACATCTACATAAAGTGAGAGCTGTTACCAGGGTAACCCTAACATAAAGTGAGAGCTACATAAAACATCTACATAAAGTGAGAGCTGTTACCAGGGTAACCCTAACATCTACATAAAGGGTAACCTGAGAGCTGTTACCAGGGTAACCCTAACATCTACATAAAATGAGAGCTGTTACCAGGGTAACCCTAACATCTACATAAAGTGAGAGCTGTTACCAGGGTAACCCTAATATCTACATAAAGTGAGAGCTGTTACCAGGGTAACCCTAACATCTACATAAAAACATGAGAGCTGTTACCAGGGTAACCCTCTAACATCTAACATCTACATAAAGTGAGAGCTGTTACCAGGGTAAGGGTAACCCTAACATCTACATAAAGTGAGAGCTGTTGTTACCAGGTAACCAGGGTAACCCTAATATCTACATAAAGTGAGAGCTGTTACCAGGGTAACCCTAACATCTACATAAAATGAGAGCTGTTACCAGGGTAACCCTAACATCTACATAAAATGAGAGCTGTTACCAGGGTAACCCTAACATCTACATAAAATGAGAGCTGTTACCAGGGTAACCCTAACATCTACATAAAATGAGAGCTGTTACCAGGGTAACCCTAACATCTACATAAAGTGAGAGCTGTTACCAGGGTAACCCTAACATCTACATAAAGTGAGAGCTGTTACCAGGGTAACCCTAACATCTACATAAAGTGAGAGCTGTTACCAGGGTAACCCTAATATCTACATAAAGTGAGAGCTGTTACCAGGGTAACCCTAACATCTACATAAAGTGAGAGCTGTTACCAGGGTAACCCTAACATCTACATAAAGTGAGAGCTGTTACCAGGGTAACCCTAATATCTACATAAAGTGAGAGCTGTTACCAGGGTAACCCTAACATCTACATAAAACCCTAATATCTACATAAAGTGAGAGCTGTTACCAGGGTAACCCTAACATCTACATAAAGTGAGAGCTGTTACCAGGGTAACCCTAATATCTACATAAAGTGAGAGCTGTTACCAGGGTAACCCTAATATCTACATAAAGTGAGAGCTGTTACCAGGGTAACCCTAACATCTACATAAAATGAGAGCTGTTACCAGGGTAACCCTAACATCTACATAAAGTGAGAGCTGTTACCAGGGTAACCCTAATATCTACATAAAGTGAGAGCTGTTACCAGGGTAACCCTAACATCTACATAAAGTGAGAGCTGTTACCAGGGTAACCCTAATATCTACATAAAATGAGAGCTGTTACCAGGGTAACCCTAACATCTACATAAAGTGAGAGCTGTTACCAGGGTAACCCTAACATCTACATAAAATGAGAGCTGTTACCAGGGTAACCCTAATATCTACATAAAGTGAGAGCTGTTACCAGGGTAACCCTAACATCTACATAAAATGAGAGCTGTTACCAGGGTAACCCTAACATCTACATAAAGTGAGAGCTGTTACCAGGGTAACCCTAATATCTACATAAAGTGAGAGCTGTTACCAGGGTAACCCTAACATCTACATAAAGTGAGAGCTGTTACCAGGGTAACCCTAATATCTACATAAAATGAGAGCTGTTACCAGGGTAACCCTAACATCTACATAAAGTGAGAGCTGTTACCAGGGTAACCCTACATAAAGTGAGAGCTGTTACCAGGGTCCCTAACATACATAATGAGAGCTGTTAGGGTAACCCTGAGAGCTGTTACCAGGGTAACCCTAATATCTACATAAAATGAGAGCTGTTACCAGGCCCTAACATCTACATAAAGTGAGAGCTGTTACCAGGGTAACCCTAATATCTACATAAAGTGAGAGCTGTTACCAGGGTAACCCTAACATCTACATAAAGTGAGAGCTGTTACCAGGGTAACCCTAATATCTACATAAAGTGAGAGCTGTTACCAGGGTAACCCTAACATCTACATAAAGTGAGAGCTGTTACCAGGGTAACCCTAACATCTACATAAAATGAGAGCTGTTACCAGGGTAACCCTAATATCTACATAAAATGAGAGCTGTTACCAGGGTAACCCTAATATCTACATAAAGTGAGAGCTAAACCCTAACATCTACATAAAGTGAGAGCTGTTACCCCTAACATCTACATAAAATGAGTACCAGGGTAACCTAACATCTACATAAAGTGAGAGCTGTTACCAGGGTAACCCTAATATCTACATAAAGTGAGAGCTGTTACCAGGGTAACCCTAACATCTACATAAAGTGAGAGCTGTTACCAGGGTAACCCTAATATCTACATAAAGTGAGAGCTGTTACCAGGGTAACCCTAATATCTACATAAAGTGAGAGCTGTTACCAGGGTAACCCTAACATCTACATAAAATGAGAGCTGTTACCAGGGTAACCCTAACATCTACATAAAATGAGAGCTGTTACCAGGGTAACCCTAACATCTACATAAAGTGAGAGCTGTTACCAGGGTAACCCTAACATCTACATAAAATGAGAGCTGTTACCAGGGTAACCCTAATATCTACATAAAGTGAGAGCTGTTACCAGGGTAACCCTAATATCTACATAAAATGAGAGCTGTTACCAGGGTAACCCTAATATCTACATAAAATGAGAGCTGTTACCAGGGTAACCCTAACATCTACATAAAATGAGAGCTGTTACCAGGGTAACCTAACATCTACATAAAATGAGACCAGCTGTTTACCAGGGTAACCCTAACATCTACATAAAATGAGAGCTGTTACCAGGGTAACCCTAATATCTACATAAAATGAGAGCTGTTACCAGGGTAACCCTAATATCTACATAAAAGTTGTTACCAGGGTAACCCTAATATCTACATAAAGTGAGAGCTGTTACCAGGGTAACCTAATATCTACATAAAGTGAGAGCTGTTACCAGGGTAACCCTAACATCTACATAAAGTGAGAGCAGGGTGTTACCAGGGTAACCCTAACATCTACATAAAGTGAGAGCTGTTACCAGGGTAACCCTAACATCTACATAAAGTGAGAGCTGTTACCAGGGTAACCCTAATATCTACATAAAATGAGAGCTGTTACCAGGGTAACCCTAACATCTACATAAAGTGAGAGCTGTTACCAGGGTACCAGGGTAACCTAACATCTACATAAAGTGAGAGCTGTTACCAGGGTAACCCTAACATCTACATAAAGTGAGAGCTGTTACCAGGGTAACCCTAACATCTACATAAAATGAGAGCTGTTACCAGGGTAACCCTAACATCTACATAAAGTGAGAGCTGTTACCAGGGTAACCCTAACATCTACATAAAGTGAGAGCTGTTACCAGGGTAACCCTAACATCTACATAAAGTGAGAGCTGTTACCAGGGTAACCCTAACATCTACATAAAGTGAGAGCTGTTACCAGGGTAACCCTAACATCTACATAAAGTGAGAGCTGTTACCAGGGTAACCCTAACATCTACATAAAGTGAGAGCTGTTACCAGGGTAACCCTAATATCTACATAAAATGAGAGCTGTTACCAGGGTAACCCTAATATCTACATAAAATGAGAGCTGTTACCAGGGTAACCCTAATATCTACATAAAGTGAGAGCTGTTACCAGGGTAACCCTAACATCTACATAAAGTGAGAGCTGTTACCAGGGTAACCCTAATATCTACATAAAGTGAGAGCTGTTACCAGGGTAACCCTAACATCTACATAAAGTGAGAGCTGTTACCAGGGTAACCCTAACATCTACATAAAGAGAATATCTACTGTTGTTACCAGGGTAACCCTAACATCTACATAAAGTGAGAGCTGTTACCAGGGTAACCCTAACATCTACATAAAGTGAGAGCTGTTACCAGGGTAACCCTAACATCTACATAAAGTGAGAGCTGTTACCAGGGTAACCCTAATATCTACATAAAGTGAGAGCTGTTACCAGGGTAACCCTAATATCTACATAAAATGAGAGCTGTTACCAGGGTAACCCTAACATCTACATAAAATGAGAGCTGTTACCAGGGTAACCCTAACATCTACATAAAGTGAGAGCTGTTACCAGGGTAACTGTGAGAGCTGTTACCAGGGTAACCCTAACATCTACATAAAAAGTGAGAGCTGTTACCAGGGTAACCCTAATATCTACATAAAATGAGAGCTGTTACCAGGGTAACCCTAATATCTACATAAAATGAGAGCTGTTACCAGGGTAACCTACATAAAATGAGAGCTGTTATCTACATAAAAAATGAGAGCTGTTACCAGGGTAACCTAACATCTACATAAAGTGAGAGCTGTTACCAGGGTAACCCTAACATCTACATAAAATGAGAGCTGTTACCAGGGTAACCCTAACATCTACATAAAATGAGAGCTGACCAGGGTAACCCTAATATCTACATAAAGTGAGAGCTGTTACCAGGGTAACCCTAACATCTACATAAAATGAGAGCTGTTACCAGGGTAACCTACATAAAATATCTACATAAAGTGAGAGCTGTTACCAGGGTAACCCTAATATCTACATAAAATGAGCTGTTAGCTGTTACCAGGGTAACCCTAATATCTATAAAGTGAGAGCATCTACATAAAAAGTGAGAGCTGTTACCAGGGTAACCCTAACATCTACATAAAGTGAGAGCTGTTACCAGGGTAACCCTAACATCTACATAAAGTGAGAGCTGTTACCAGGGTAACCTAACATCTACATAAAGTGAGAGCTGTTACCAGGGTAACCCTAACATCTACATAAAGTGAGAGCTGTTACCAGGGTAACCCTAACATCTACATAAAGTGAGAGCTGTTACCAGGGTAACCCTAATATCTACATAAAGTGAGAGCTGTTACCAGGGTAACCTAACATCTACATAAAAATGAGAGCTGTTACCAGGGTAACTAACATCTACATAAAATGAGAGCTGTTACCAGGGTAACCCTAACATCTACATAAAATGAGAGCTGTTACCAGGGTAACCCTAATATCTACATAAAGTGAGAGCTGTTACCAGGGTAACCCTAATATCTACATAAAGTGAGAGCTGTTACCAGGGTAACCCTAACATCTACATAAAGTGAGAGCTGTTACCAGGGTAACCCTAACATCTACATAAAGTGAGAGCTGTTAGCTGTTACCAGGGTAACCCTAACATCTACATAAAGTGAGAGCTGTTACCAGGGTAACCTAATATCTACATAAAGTGAGAGCTGTTACCAGGGTAACCCTAATATCTACATAAAGTGAGAGCTGTTACCAGGGTAACCCTAACATCTACATAAAATGAGAGCTGTTACCAGGGTAACCTAATATCTATAAAGTGAGAGCTGTTACCAGGGTAACCCTAACATCTACATAAAGTGAGAGCTGTTACCAGGGTAACCCTAATATCTACATAAAGTGAGAGCTGTTACCAGGGTAACCCTAATATCTACATAAAATGAGAGCTGTTACCAGGGTAACCCTAACATCTACATAAAATGAGAGCTGTTACCAGGGTAACCCTAATATCTACATAAAGTGAGAGCTGTTACCAGGGTAACCCTAACATCTACATCTACATAAAATGACATAAAGAGCTGTTACCAGGGTAACCCTAATATCTACATAAAGTGAGAGCTGTTACCAGGGTAACCTAACATCTACATAAAGTGAGAGCTGTTACCAGGGTAACCCTAATATCTACATAAAATGAGAGCTGTTACCAGGGTAACCCTAATATCTACATAAAGTGAGAGCTGTTACCAGGGTAACCCTAATACATCTACATAAAACATCTACATAAAATGAGAGCTGTTACCAGGGTAACCCTAATATCTACATAAAGTGAGAGCTGTTACCAGGGTAACCCTAATATCTACATAAAATGAGAGCTGTTACCAGGGTAACCCTAATATCTACATAAAGTGAGAGCTGTTACCAGGGTAACCCTAACATCTACATAAAGTGAGAGCTGTTACCAGGGTAACCCTAACATCTACATAAAGTGAGAGCTGTTACCAGGGTAACCCTAACATCTACATAAAGTGAGAGCTGTTACCAGGGTAACCCTAACATCTACATAAAGTGAGAGCTGTTACCAGGGTAACCCTAATATCTACATAAAATGAGAGCTGTTACCAGGGTAACCCTAACATCTACATAAAGTGAGAGCTGTTGTTACCAGGGTAACCCCTAATATCTACATAAAATGAGAGCTGTAACATCTACATAAAGTGAGAGCTGTTACCAGGGTAACCCTAATATCTACATAAAGTGAGAGATGTTACCAGGGTAACCCTAACATCTACATAAAGTGAGAGCTGTTACCAGGGTAAGTATGTGTGTGTGTGTGTGTGTGTGTGTGTGTGTGTGTGTGTGTGTGTGTGTGTGTGTGTGTGTGTGTGTGTGTGTGTGTGTGTGTGTGTGTGTGTGTGTGTGTGTGTGTGTGTGTGTGTGTGTGTGTGTGTGTGTGTGTGTGTGTGTGTGTGTGTGTGTGTGTGTGTGTGTGTGTGTGTGTGTGTGTGTGTGTGTGTGTGTGTGTGTGTGTGTGTGTGTGTGTGTGTGTGTGTGTGTGTGTGTGTGTGTGTGTGTGTGTGTGTGTGTGTGTGTGTGTGTGTGTGTGTGTGTGTGTGTGTGTGTATGTGTGTGTGTGTGTGTGTGTGTGTGTGTGTGTGTGTGTGTGTGTGTGTGTGTGTGTGTGTGTGTGTGTGTGTGTGTGTGTGTGTGTGTGTGTGTGTGTGTGTGTGTGTGTGTGTGTGTGTGTGTGTGTGTGTGTGTGTGTGTGTGTGTGTGTGTGTGTGTGTGTGTGTGTGTGTGTGTGTGTGTGTGTGTGTGTGTGTGTGTGTGTGTGTGTGTGTGTGTGTGTGTGTGTGTGTGTGTGTGTGTGTGTGTGTGTGTGTGTGTGTGTGTGTGTGTGTGTGTGTGTGTGTGTGTGTGTGTGTGTGTGTGTGTGTGTGTGTGTGTGTGTGTGTGTGTGTGTGTGTGTGTGTGTGTGTGTGTGTGTGTGTGTGTGTGTGTGTGTGTGTGTGTGTGTGTGTGTGTGTGTGTGTGTGTGTGTGTGTGTGTGTGTGTGTGTGTGTGTGTGTGTGTGTGTGTGTGTGTGTGTGTGTGTGTGTGTGTGTGTGTGTGTGTGTGTGTGTGTGTGTGTGTGTGTGTGTGTGTGTGTGTGTGTGTGTGTGTGTGTGTGTGTGTGTGTGTGTGTGTGTGTGTGTGTGTGTGTGTGTGTGTGTGTGTGTGTGTGTGTGTGTGTGTGTGTGTGTGTGTGTGTGTGTGTGTGTGTGTGTGTGTGTGTGTGTGTGTGTGTGTGTGTGTGTGTGTGTGTGTGTGTGTGTGTGTGTGTGTGTGTGTGTGTGTGTGTGTGTGTGTGTGTGTGTGTGTGTGTGTGTGTGTGTGTGTGTGTGTGTGTGTGTGTGTGTGTGTGTGTGTGTGTGTGTGTGTGTGTGTGTGTGTGTGTGTGTGTGTGTGTGTGTGTGTGTGTGTGTGTGTGTGTGTGTGTGTGTGTGTGTGTGTGTGTGTGTGTGTGTGTGTGTGTGTGTGTGTGTGTGTGTGTGTGTGTGTGTGTGTGTGTGTGTGTGTGTGTGTGTGTGTGTGTGTGTGTGTGTGTGTGTGTGTGTGTGTGTGTGTGTGTGTGTGTGTGTGTGTGTGTGTGTGTGTGTGTGTGTGTGTGTGTGTGTGTGTGTGTGTGTGTGTGTGTGTGTGTGTGTGTGTGTGTGTGTGTGTGTGTGTGTGTGTGTGTGTGTGTGTGTGTGTGTGTGTGTGTGTGTGTGTGTGTGTGTGTGTGTGTGTGTGTTGCCATGGTAACCCACCCAATAAGCCGGCAGCACCACATGGAAACATGCTGTTTATTTCACCAGTAACGAATTCATCTCAGAACACACGTATGTTTGCTTTCTCTCGGTTCTGATTTGTAAGGAGGGGGGTTGAGCCATGCTGTGGGTGGTATGACCTTTGACTTCTAAGGTGTTTCAGCTTTGTTTTCGGTGCCCCAGTTTAGGTCGTTGTCAGCCGTCCTCTCTCCCCTGAGCGGGTCAAAATCACATGTAGCTACATGTTCCCACCTTAACACAGTGCATGTCTGCCAACACACCACCTTCCTATTAGTAAATGCAGGAACAACCCCTGTAACTAAATAACCCTAACCCTAACCCTAGCCCTAGCCCTAACCCTAGCCCTAACCCAAACCCTAACTCTAACCTTACCTACAGCTATCCCTAACTTTAACCCACAGCTGGTCTTACCTCACCATGGTTTAGGGTTGGGGTTTGGATTGTGGTTAGGTTTAGGGTTGGGGTTTAGATTGAGGTTGGGGTTAGATTTAGCTTGTTCTTACCTCACCACAGGTTAGGTTTAGGGTTGGGGTTAGGGTTGGGGTTATGGTCAGCTGGTTCTTACCTCACCACAGGTTAGGTTTAGGGTTGGGGTTAGGGTTGGGGTTATGGTCAGCTGGTTCTTACCTCACCACGGTGGCCGACATTCACAAATGCACACATGGGCTGGAAGGCCCCGGTCCCACAGACCAGCAGGTGAGTGCGGTTATGAGGCTGCAATAGGCGCACAAAGTTGGCACACTCCGTCTGTGAACACACACACACCACGCAAAACACACACAGTTTAAATCAAGTAAAGTACACAACACACACACACCACGCAAAACACACACAGTTTAAATCAAGTAAAGTACACAACACACACACACCACGCAAAACACACACACCACGCAAAACACACACAGTTTAAATCAAGTAAAGTACACAACACACACACACCACGCAAAACACACACACAGTTTAAATCAAGTAAAGTACACAAAACACACACACCACGCAAAACACACACAGTTTAAATCAAGTAAAGTACACAACACACACACACCACGCAAAACACACACAGTTTAAATCAAGTAAAGTACACAACACACACACACCACGCAAAACACACACACCACGCAAAACACACACAGTTTAAATCAAGTAAAGTACACAACACACACACACCACGCAAAACACACACACAGTTTAAATCAAGTAAAGTACACAAAACACACACACCACGCAAAACACACACAGTTTAAATCAAGTAAAGTACACAACACACACACACCACGCAAAACACACACACAGTTTAAATCAAGTAAAGTACACAGCACAACACACACACCATGCAAAAGACACACATGCATAACACACACACACACACCGTTTAAATCAAGGTAAGTACACAGCACAATACACACACCATGCAAAAGACACACATGCATAACACACACACACACACCGTTTAAATCAAGTAAAGTACACAGCACAACACACACACCATGCAAAAGACACACATGCATAACACACACACACACACCGTTTAAATCAAGGTAAGTACACAGCACAATACACACACCACGCAAAAGACACACATGCATAACACACACACACACACCGTTTAAATCAATTGAAGTACACAACACAATACACACACCATGCAAAAGACACACATGCATAACACACACACACACACCGTTTAAATCAATTGAAGTACACAACACAATACACACACCACGCAAAAGACACACACTCAGTTTAAATCAATTACACAACAGTGTGCTGTAGTCCAATTTCTGACATCTTCACTTGAGATTGCGTAGAACAAAAAGGGTTTTTAAGAAACAACACTGATTCGACATGTTTGTAATGAGGGTCAAGAATGTGACATTAACAGATTAAAAACAATAAACTTAAACAAGCTGCTATCCAGAACTTTCCCACAGACTTGGACACAAGAGAGCGGTCTGAGAACGGAGACAAAAAGATATGAGATGGATTAAGACTGGGAAGGAGAATACTAGAGAGATGAGGAATCAGAAAGGGTGAGAGGTGACAAAGAGATACAAGAGGGAAGAGAGAGATGAGAGATGAAGAGATACAAGAGGGAAGAGAGAAATGAGTGATGAAGAGATACAAGAGGGAAGAGAGAAATGAGAGATGAAGAGATACAAGAGGGAAGAGAGAAATGAGTGATGAAGAGATACAAGAGGGAAGAGAGAAATGAGAGATGAAGAGATACAAGAGGGGAGAGAGAAATGAGTGATGAAGAGATACAAGAGGGAAGAGAGAAATGAGAGATGAAGAGATACAAGAGGGGAGAGAGAAATGAGTGATGAAGAGATACATGAGGGAAGAGAGAAATGAGAGATGAAGAGATACAAGAGGGAAGAGAGAAATGAGAGATGAAGAGATACAAGAGGGAAGAGAGAAATGAGAGATGAAGAGATACAAGAGGGGAGAGAGAAATGAGTGATGAAGAGATACATGAGGGAAGAGAGAAATGAGAGATGAAGAGATACAAGAGGGGAGAGAGAAATGAGAGATGAAGAGATACAAGAGGGAAGAGAGAAATGAGAGATGAAGAGATACAAGAGGGGAGAGAGAAATGAGTGATGAAGAGATACATGAGGGAAGAGAGAAATGAGAGATGAAGAGATACAAGAGGGGAGAGAGAAATGAGAAAAAAACGAACCTGTCTGTCTGTTAGGGTTAACCTCTCTGTCTGTTAGGGTTAACCTGTCTGTCTGTTAGGGTTAACCTGTCTGTCTGTTAGGGTTAACCTGTCTGTCTGTTAGGGTTAACCTGTCTGTCTGTTAGGGTTAACCTGTCTGTCTGTTAGGGTTAACCTGTCTGTCTGTTAGGGTTAACCTGTCTGTCTGTTAGGGTTAACCTGTCTGTCTGTTAGGGTTAACCTCGCTGTCTGTTAGGGTTAACCTGTCTGTCTGTTAGGGTTAACCTGTCTGTCTGTTAGGGTTAACCTGTCTGTCTGTTAGGGTTAACCTGTCTGTCTGTTAGGGTTAACCTGTCTGTCTGTTAGGGTTAACCTGTCTGTCTGTTAGGGTTAACCTGTCTGTCTGTTAGGGTTAACCTGTCTGTCTGTTAGGGTTAACCTGTCTGTCTGTTAGGGTTAACCTGTCTGTCTGTTAGGGTTAACCTGTCTGTCTGTTAGGGTTAACCTGTCTGTCTGTTAGGGTTAACCTGTCTGTCTGTTAGGGTTAACCTGTCTGTCTGTTAGGGTTAACCTGGCTGTCTGTTAGGGTTAACCTGTCTGTCTGTTAGGGTTAACCTGTCTGTCTGTTAGGGTTAACCTGTCTGTCTGTTAGGGTTAACCTGTCTGTCTGTTAGGGTTAACCTGTCTGTCTGTTAGGGTTAACCTGTCTGTCTTTTAGGGTTAACCTGAACCTTTGGAACACACTAAAGCACTCACAAACACACACACACACACACACTCACTCACTCACTCACTCACTCACTCACACACACACACACACAAACACAGGCACGCACTCACAGACTCACACACTCACACACACACACAAACACAGGCACGCACTCACACACTCACACACACACACTCACTCACTCACAATCACACACTCACACACTCACACACACACACTCACTCACTCACAATCACACACTCACACACTCACTCACTCACAATCACACACTCACACACTCAATGTCTTCATGGACTTTAGCACACACTTTGGGGTATGACCTAAACCGTTCTTTCAGCCAGTAAACACAATCGAGGCCATTTTCATGGATCAAAACAACCCTTTTCCTCCACGCCTCGACATGCCTTTTCCGCATTGCACGTCAGACGTTGCTGTGGTCTTTGTCTAGCTGTGAACAGAGCCCCAGTAAGTGTGTGTGTGCACGTCCCAATCTTTGTCAGATGAAGAATGGGGCAGAGAGGGTACCCCATCAATACATATTGACTGAATCCACAGACAAAGAGACAACACACACAGACCAGGTGTGTCTACTGAACATATATACATCACCCTGGTCACAGAGACACAACACACACAGACCAGGTGTGTCTACTGAACATATATACATCACCCTGGTCACAGAGACACAACACACACAGACCAGGTGTGTCTACTGAACATATATACATCACCCTGCTCACAGAGACACAACACACACAGACCAGGTGTGTCTACCGAACATATATACATCACCCTGCTCACAGAGACACAACACACACAGACCAGGTGTGTCTACTGAACATATATACATCACCCTGCTCACAGAGACACAACACACACAGACCAGGTGTGTCTACTGAACATATATACATCACCCTGCTCACAGAGACACAACACACACAGACCAGGTGTGTCTACTGAACATATATACATCACCCTGCTCACAGAGACACAACACACACAGACCAGGTGTGTCTACTGAACATATATACATCACCCTGCTCACAGAGACACAACACACACAGACCAGGTGTGTCTACTGAACATATATACATCACCCTGCTCACAGAGACACAACACACACAGACCAGGTGTGTCTACTGAACATATAAACATCACCCTGCTCACAGAGACACAACACACACAGACCAGGTGTGTCTACTGAACATATAAACATCACCCTGCTCACAGAGACACAACACACACAGACCAGGTGTGTCTACTGAACATATATACATCACCCTGCTCACAGAGACACAACACACACAGACCAGGTGTGTCTACTGAACATATATACATCACCCTGCTCACAGAGACACAACACACACAGACCAGGTGTGTCTACTGAACATATATACATCACCCTGCTCACAGAGACACAACACACACAGACCAGGTGTGTCTACTGAACATATATACATCACCCTGCTCACAGAGACACCACACACAGACCAGGTGTGTCTACTGAACATATAAACATCACCCTGCTCACAGAGACACAACACAGTGTGGGGGGCTGGTGTGGGGGGCTGGTGTGGGGGGGCTGAGTTTAAGTCCACTATATGCGTCCGGCCGTCCGTACATGAAGCCCTCTTCCCCACTATGTTTTAACAAACTGATTGAGATGAGAGTATATGAGTACTGCTAGGACATGCTGTCTGGATGTAGGTTAGATAGAGTTACTGTGGACCCATCTGGTCAGCGGTTTGGATGTAGGTTAGACAGAGTTACTGTGGACCCATCTGGTCAGATGTTAGGATGTAGGTTAGATAGAGTTACTGTGGACCCATCTGGTCAGCTGTTTGGATGTAGATTAGATAGAGTTACTGTGGACCCATCTGGTCAGATGTTAGGATGTAGGTTAGATAGAGTTACTGTGGACCCATCTAGTCAGATGTTTGGATGTAGGTTAGATAGAGTTACTGTGGACCCATCTGGTCAGATGTTAGGATGTAGGTTAGATAGAGTTACTGTGGACCCATCTGGTCAGCTGTTTGGATGTAGGTTAGATAGAGTTATTGTGGACCCATCTGGTCAGCTGTTTGGATGTAGGTTAGATAGAGTTACTGTGGACCCATCTGGTCAGCTGTCTGGATGTAGGTTAGATAGAGTTACAATGGACCCATCT
The DNA here is from genome assembly GCA_029465975.1 of Dallia pectoralis. Lineage (NCBI taxonomy): Eukaryota > Metazoa > Chordata > Actinopteri > Esociformes > Umbridae > Dallia > Dallia pectoralis. Next base: position 1,574,229 of record CM055728.1, read on the forward strand.
GGTCAGCGGTTTGGATGTAGGTTAGATAGAGTTACTGTGGACCCATCTGGTCAGCTGTTTGGATGTAGGTTAGATAGAGTTACTGTGGACCCATCTGGTCAGCGGTTTGGATGTAGGTTAGATAGAGTTACAATGGACCCATCTGGTCAGCTGTCTGGATGTAGGTTAGATAGAGTTACTGTGGACCCATCTGGTCAGCTGTCTGGATGTAGGTTAGATAGAGTTACTGTGGACCCATCTGGTCAGCTGTTTGGATGTAGGTTAGATAGAGTTACTGTGGACCCATCTGGTCAGATGTTAGGATGTAGGTTAGATAGAGTTACTGTGGACCCATCTGGTCAGCTGTCTGGATGTAGGTTAGATAGAGTTACAATGGACCCATCTGGTCAGCTGTTTGGATGTAGGTTAGATAGAGTTACTGTGGACCCATCTGGTCAGATGTTAGGATGTAGGTTAGATAGAGTTACTGTGGACCCATCTAGTCAGCTGTTTGGATGTAGGTTAGATAGAGTTACTGTGGACCCATCTGGTCAGCTGTTTGGATGTAGGTTAGATAGAGTTACAATGGACCCATCTGGTCAGCTGTCTGGATGTAGGTTAGATAGAGTTACTGTGGACCCATCTGGTCAGCTGTCTGGATGTAGGTTAGATAGAGTTACTGTGTACCCATCTGGTCAGCTGTTTGGATGTAGGTTAGATAGAGTTACTGTGGACCCATCTGGTCAGCTGTTTGGATGTAGGTTAGATAGAGTTACTGTGGACCCATCTGGTCAGATGTTTGGATGTAGGTTAGATAGAGTTACTGTGGACCCATCTGGTCAGCTGTTTGGATGTAGGTTAGATAGAGTTACTGTGGACCCATCTGGTCAGCGGTTTGGATGTAGGTTAGATAGAGTTACTGTGGACCCATCTGGTCAGCTGTTTGGATGTAGGTTAGATAGAGTTACTGTGGACCCATCTGGTCAGCGGTTTGGATGTAGGTTAGATAGAGTTACTGTGGACCCATCTGGTCAGCGGTTTGGATGTAGGTTAGATAGAGTTACTGTGGACCCATCTGGTCAGCTGTCTGGATGTAGGTTAGCTAGAGTTACTGTGGACCCATCTGGTCAGCTGTTTGGATGTAGGTTAGATAGAGTTACTGTGGACCCATCTGGTCAGCTGTTTGGATGTAGGTTAGATAGAGTTACTGTGGACCCATCTGGTCAGCTGTTTGGATGTAGGTTAGATAGAGTTACAATGGACCCATCTGGTCAGCTGTCTGGATGTAGGTTAGATAGAGTTACTGTGGACCCATCTGGTCAGCTGTCTGGATGTAGGTTAGATAGAGTTACTGTGTACCCATCTGGTCAGCTGTTTGGATGTAGGTTAGATAGAGTTACTGTGGACCCATCTGGTCAGCTGTTTGGATGTAGGTTAGATAGAGTTACTGTGGACCCATCTGGTCAGATGTTTGGATGTAGGTTAGATAGAGTTACTGTGGACCCATCTGGTCAGCTGTTTGGATGTAGGTTAGATAGAGTTACTGTGGACCCATCTGGTCAGCGGTTTGGATGTAGGTTAGATAGAGTTACTGTGGACCCATCTGGTCAGCTGTTTGGATGTAGGTTAGATAGAGTTACTGTGGACCCATCTGGTCAGCAGTTTGGATGTAGGTTAGATAGAGTTACTGTGGACCCATCTGGTCAGCGGTTTGGATGTAGGTTAGATAGAGTTACTGTGGACCCATCTGGTCAGCTGTCTGGATGTAGGTTAGATAGAGTTACTGTGGACCCATCTGGTCAGCTGTTTGGATGTAGGTTAGATAGAGTTACTGTGGACCCATCTGGTCAGCTGTCTGGATGTAGGTTAGCTAGAGTTACTGTGGACCCATCTGGTCAGCTGTTTGGATGTAGGTTAGATAGAGTTACTGTGGACCCATCTGGTCAGCTGTCTGGATGTAGGTTAGATAGAGTTACTGTGGCCCCATCTGGTCAGCTGTTTGGATGTAGGTTAGATAGAGTTACTGTGGACCCATTTGGTCAGCTGTTTGGATGTAGGTTAGTTAGTTACTAACCACTATTCTCCACTATAGACTCTCTGGCTCACATACCTCAAGCCCGGTGTGATATTTTTAACAGTGACAGGTGGAGGAAACGCATAATAACTGCCCATATTAGACACGCCTGCTCACTATGGAGGACCATGTCTGACAGAATTAAAAATAAATTAATAAATAAATAAATGCACCAGTACAAGTATTTTACATCAAAATATACGTAAAAAAAAATTATAGAATAAAAAATGTAATAATCTGTCGTTTTCTCCTATTTATTTATTTCCACAATCATTTATTTCTGTAATTATTTATTTCTTTAAGTATTTATTTCCGTTTATATTTATTTCCGTTTACATTTATTTCCGTTCATATTTATTTCCATTTATATTTATTTCCGTATATATATTTATTTCTGTATTTCCACAACTGTAGGCAAATGAGGGGGCGGGACTTAATCGTTCAACCAAAGCAATCAAGCGCAGAGAGGGAGATACAGATGTAAACGTTCAGGACAGCAGGGGGGGCAATGACACCAACTGCGGTTAAACTAGGAGCGCCAACAGCCCGCGCCCGCGGGCGTTGCAGTTAATAATTAAAATAAATATGTAATGTTGAAAAGCTACAGCCTTGTCCTTCCATGACTTTTCCTAAATACCAGCTTTTGGTCAATCTATATGAAACAGGACTGGTTTTGGTCCGATCTATGGACCCGTTTTGGTCCGATATGAACACTGTGCGCAATGTAACCGGTTTAGTTTGCGTGTCCTGCTCAGGACTCAAACAACTGAAGCTGTGAGCCGACTGTGGACAGAGAGATACATATAAATAGATTCGTTTATCAGCCAATCATGCGCAAATCATTTGATTGTGCACGTCGCTTGTGATCTAAAATGTTTTATGTCTACATCAAAATAGGACATACAGTTTGATGGATTTTCATTTATTCGATTTTAAGAAATGTAAACGCCATAGCCTGTGCATTACTTCCGTAGTTATAGCAGTCTAGATTTATAAAGTCGATCTTGGAACTCCTACATCGATTAACCAATAGGATTACTGATACCACTGTGACGTACTATGGTTGACACCCTCCTCATTTGCCTACGGTTGAGGAAATACAGAAATAAATATATACGGAAATAAATGTCAACGGAAATAAATGTCAACGGAAATAAATGTCAACGGAAATAAATACTTACAGAAATAAATAATTACAGAAATAAATAATAACAGAAATAAATGTCAACAGAAATAAATATAAACGGAAATAAATACTTACAGAAATAAATAATTACAGAAATAAATGATTGTGAAAATAAATATGAACAGAAATAAATGTCAACGGAAATAAATATAAACGGAAATAAATACTTACAGAAATAACAAATTACAGAAATAAATGATTGTGGAAATAAATAAATAGGTGAAAACGACAGATTAATACATTTTTTATTCTATAATTTTATTTTTTTATGTATATTTTGATGAAAAATACTTGTACTGGTGCATTTATTTATTCATTTATTTGTAATTCTGTCAGACATGGTCCTGCCATTTTAATGTTACCTATAGGGCCAGTGTTGATCTCCAATAAAGGAGTCTTAAAGCCCAGTATGATTCATGTTCCTTGTGCACGGAGACAGGTAAGTCATGTATTAAATCCTGATGGACAAACTCTGGGCTGTTTAATGTGCCAAGGTTTATGGATGGATGAAGGATGAATAAAACAATGGACGGATGTCTTATGAACTAATGGTAGAAACCGTTGATGTGACATTATAGTTGGAGACAGGAAGTAGATGGGTCACCTCAGAGGTTTGGCTGAGCAGTTACTCACCTGAGAATCCTTCCCTCTCTGGATACAGTCATCCCTGTTACCAGCCAGGGGAGGCCAATATATCTACAAGAAAAAGAGAGAGAAAACCGGACATATCACAATAACATAGCAACATTTTACATTGAGTAAAAAGCAATATAACCAGAGCCAATTAAATCACGAGAGCATTATTGGCCAGTATATCTTACACAGTGTAACAAATAAAACCGTGAAGCCCCCATTAAGTTTTGGCTCTGGAGTTTCCTCTATGGTTAGGGTTAGGGGTAGGGAGAAGGTTAGGGGAAGGTTAGGGTGAGGGTTAGGGTTAGAGTTATTATAGGTAGGTCTAACTACAGTCCTGGTAGGGTTATTATAGGTAGGTCTAACTACAGTCCTGGTAGGGTTATTATAGGTAGGTCTAACTACAGTCCTGGTAGGGTTATTATAGGTAGGTCTAACTACAGTCCTGGTAGAGTTAGTATGGGTAGGTCTAACTACAGTCCTGGTAGGGTTAGTATGGGTAGGTCTAACTACAGTCCTGGTAGAGTTAGTATGGGTAGGTCTAACTACAGTCCTGGTAGGGTTATTTTCCATACGACATAAACAGTAAATGAGCATTAGTTTATTGAATGTTTATTTATCTCCAGATTTATTTGCACAGTCATGGAGTCTCTATCTAGGTGCTCATGTCAAAGCATCACAAGCCGCTATAACAGTAGCTCATTGTATTAATTGAGAGTGAGCGAGCCACTATAACAGTAGCTCATTGTATTAATTGTAGAATTGTATAATTAATTGTAGAGGACACCATAACAGCCAACTCTATAAGTCACAAGTTATTAGGCTTGTCTAGAACTTAACAAGTTTAAATCACAGCCAGTCTGACATTGTTATATGATGTGGTCTACAAGCTTTACTTCAGCACCTGGGAGTGAGGACATGTGACACATGACCAATATAATACGACTAAATGATTGTCTGGACTGAAATGTGATGTGGTCTACATGCTTTACTTTATGTATCCTAAATCGTATCCCGTCAGTAGACGACGCACAGTTTTCTCTCTGTCCTAAAGAAGCATGACCAATATGAACAAACAACAGATACAGTCCTTGGTTCACCTCAGAATTGATGGCTTTTAACCAGCACAAAAACCTCTTGTGGCGTACCGCACAAGCCTCAAACCACCCCCATGATGGTTGCATATCATGGGGGTTTGCACATTGTAAAAGTAGCCTCAAATAACCCCCATGACATGCAACTTTCTAAAGAAGCCAGAAACCGGAACAGCCAGGTGGTTAGGGAAACTAAGGCCCACTACCTTATACAAATATTTCCATCCTGTCACACCAAATCCAGTAAGTTTTTTGGAGAACAAAATCACTTCCTACCAGCTACCCACGGCCCTGAAATGAGGTAATACTGTCACTACTGATGAGTCTATGATAATTAGGAATCTAATAGAGAATCTGGCCATGTTTGTCGTCCTGCCCCTCAGCCAATTACTCTACACCTCCTATAGCACACACCCCTCAGCCAACCGCTCTACACCTCCTATAGCACACGCCCCTCAGCCAATTACTCTACACCTCCTATAGCACACGCCCCTCAGCCAATTACTCTACACCTCCTATAGCAAACGCCCCTCAGCCAACTGCTCTACACCTCCTATAGCACACACCCCTCAGCCAACTGCTCTACACCTCCTATAGCACACAACCCTCAGCCAACTGCTCTACACCTCCTATAGCACACACCCCTCAGCCAACTGCTCTACACCTCCTATAGCACACGCCCCTCAGCCAATTGCTCTAACCTCCTATAGCACACGCCCCTCAGCCAACCGCTCTACACCTCCTATAGCACACGCCCCTCAGCCAACTGCTCTACACCTCCTATAGCACACGCCCCTCAGCCAATTACTCTACACCTCCTATAGCACACGCCCCTCAGCCAACTGCTCTACACCTCCTATAGCACACATCCCTCAGCCGACTGCTCTACACCTCCTATAGCGCACACCCCTCAGCCAACTACTCTACACCTCCTATAGCACACACCCCTCAGCCAACTACTCTACACCTCCTATAGCACACATCCCTCAGCCGACTGCTCTACACCTCCTTTAGCACACACCCCTCAGCCAACTGCTCTACACCTCCTATAGCACACACCCCTCAGCCAACTACTCTACACCTCCTATAGCACACACCCCTCAGCCAACTACTCTACACCTCCTATAGCACACATCCCTCAGCCGACTGCTCTACACCTCCTATAGCACACACCCCTCAGCCAACTGCTCTACACTTCCAATAGCACACACCCCTCAGCCAACTACTCTACACCTCCTATAGCACACACCCCTCAGCCAATAACTCTACACCTCCTATAGCACAAACCCCTCAGCCAATTGATCTACACCTCCTATAGCACACGCCCCTCAGCTAACTGCTCTACACCTCCTATAGCACACGCCCCTCAGCCAACTGCTCTACACCTCCTATAGCACACGCCCCTCAGCCAACTGCTCTACACCTCCTATAGCACACGCCCCTCAGCCAACTGCTCTACACCTCCTATAGCACACATCCCTCAGCAGACTGCTCTACACCTCCTATAGCACACACCCCTCAGCCAACTACTCTACACCTCCTATAGCACACACCCCTCAGCCAACTACTCTACACCTCCTATAGCACACATCCCTCAGCCGACTGCTCTACACCTCCTATAGCACACACCCCTCAGCCAACTGCTCTACACCTCCTATAGCACACACCCCTCAGCCAACTACTCTACACCTCCTATAGCACACACCCCTCAGCCAACTACTCTACACCTCCTATAGCACACATCCCTCAGCCGACTGCTCTACACCTCCTATAGCACACACCCCTCAGCCAACTGCTCTACACCTCCTATAGCACACACCCCTCAGCCAACTACTCTACACCTCCTATAGCACACACCCCTCAGCCAATAACTCTACACCTCCTATAGCACAAACCCCTCAGCCAATTGATCTACACCTCCTATAGCACACGCCCCTCAGCTAACTGCTCTACACTTCCTATAGCACACGCCCCTCAGCCAACTGCTCTACACCTCCTATAGCACACGCCCCTCAGCCAACTGCTCTACACCTCCTATAGCACAAGCCCCTCAGCCAACTGCTCTACACCTCCTATAGCACACGCCCCTCAGCCAATTACTCCACACCTTCTATAGCACACACCCCTCAGCCAACGGCTCTACACCTCCTATAGCACACGCCACTCAGCCAATTGCTCTACACCTCCTATAGCACACGCCACTCAGCCAATTACTCTACACCTCCTATAGCACACACCCCTCAGCCAACTGCTCTACACCTCCTATAGCACACGCCCCTCAGCCAACGGCTCTACACCTCCTATAGCACACGCCACTCAGCCAATTGCTCTACACCTCCTATAGCACACGCCCCTCAGCCAACTACTCTACACCTCCTATAGCACACACCCCTCAGCCAACTTCTCTACACCTCCTATAGCACACACCCCTCAGCCAACTACTCTACACCTCCTATAGCACACGCCACTCTGCCAACTGCTCTACACCTGCTATAGCACACGCCCCTCAGCCAACTGCTCTACACCTCCTATAACACACGCCCCTCAGCCAACTGCTCTACACCTCCTATAGCACACGCCCCTCAGCCAATTACTCTACACCTCCTATAGCACACGCCCCTCAGCCAACTGCTCTACACCTCCTATAGCACACGCCCCTCAGCCAATTACTCTACACCTCCTATAGCACACGCCCCTCAGCCAACTGCTCTACACCTCCTATAGCACACGCCCCTCAGCCAATTACTCTACACCTCCTATAGCACACGCCCCTCCCCTCACCAAGGCATTTGATTCTGTGAACCATCGTGTTCTCATCAGCCTACTCAACAGCCTGGGCTTCTCTCATCACTCCGTCGCCTCGTTCTCCAACTATCTCTCTGACAGGTTCCAGCATGTTAAATCAGAGGGCCTGCTAATAGGAACCATGGCAGTCTCTACAGGGCTCGATTCTTGGGCCGACTATTTTCTCTCTCTGTACATCAACGATGTGTCTCTCGCTGTTGGAGACTCCCAGATCCATCTTTATGCTGTTGATACCATCCTGTACACGTCAGGCCCTGTAGATACAGTGCTCTCAAATCTCCATGAGTTTAAATGCCATTCAGCATTCCTCACGAAACCTGCAACTACTACTTAACTGTGGTAGACCTAACGGCACGATTTTCAACCAATCAAGCCATACGAGTACACACACACACACAGGCCTGGGATAAGAGGGACACATAAGAGACTGTTCACCACAGGGCATACGAGGACACACACACACACACACAGTGTGCCAGAGTGCTGGAGCTGTCTGGGATGATTTAGAGGTGTGTGATTTTGGCACCCTGCTGGTATGTTTACATGTTTTACTTCCAATATCTTTTCAAAAACATCCCACAGTCACTCCCACAGCTGGCTGACATTACTGATAAGACCTGTGATAAAATACACCAGGGGAGAGAATATTGACCAGGTTAGGAGACAAGGAGGTCTGAGGAGTCATGTAAATACACACCAGGAGGGAATATATACCAGGTAAGGAACCATTCTTTATGGAGGGATTATTGACCAGTTTAGGAACCATTCTATATAGATGGATTATTGACCAGGTTAGGAACCATTCTTTATGGATGGATTATTGACCAGGTTAGGAACCATTCTTTATGGATGGATTATTGACCAGGTTAGGAACCATTCTTTATGGATGGATTATTGACCAGGTTAGGAACCATTCTTCATAGATGGATTTTTGACAGGGTTAGGAACCATTCTTTATGGATGGATTATTGACCAGGTTAGGAACCATTCTATATGGATGGATTATTGACCAGGTTAGGAACCATTGTTTATGGAGGGATTATTGACCAGGTTAGGAACCATTCTCTATGGATGGATTATTGACCAGGTTAGGAACCATTTTTTATAGATGGATTATTGACCATGTTAGAAACCATTCTTTATGGATGGATTATTGACCAGGTTAGGAACCATTCTATATGGAGGGATTATTGACCAGGTTAGGAACCATTCTTTATTTATTGACCAGGTTAGGAACCATTCTATATGGATGGATTATTGACCAGGTTAGGAACCATTCTTTATGGATGGATTATTGACCAGGTTAGGAACCATTCTTTATAGATGGATTATTGATTACCAGGTTAGGAACCAGGTTAGGAACCATTCTTTATGGATGGATTATTGACCAGGTTAGGAACCATTCTTTATGGATGGATTATTGACCAGGTTAGGAACCATTCCATATGGATGGATTATTGACCAGGTTAGGAACCATTCTTTATAGATGGATTATTGACCAGGTTAGGAACCATTCTTTATAGATGGATTATTGACCAGGTTAGGAACCATTCTTTATGGATGGATTATTGACCAGGTTAGGAACCATTCCATATGGATGGATTATTGACCAGGTTAGGAACCATTCTTTATGGATGGATTATTGACCAGGTTAGGAACCATTTTTATAGATGGATTATTGACCAGGTTAGGAACCATTCATTATGGATGGATTATTGACCAGGTTAGGAACCATTCTTTATGGATGGATTATTGACCAGGTTAGGAAACATTCTTTATGGATGAATTATTGATTAGGAACCATTCTTTATGGATGTTAGGAAACCATTCTTTATAGATGGATTTTTGACCAGGTTAGGAACCATTCTTTATGGATGGATTATTGACCAGGTTAGGAACCATTGGATTATTGACTTTATGGATGGATTATTGACCAGGTTAGGAACCATTCTTTATGGATGGATTATTGACCAGGTTAGGAACCATTCTTTATGGATGGATTATTGACCAGGTTAGGAACCATTCTTTATAGATGGATTATTGACCAGGTTAGGAACCATTCTTTATGGATGGATTATTGACCAGGTTAGGAACCATTCTTTATGGATGGATTATTGACCAGGTTAGGAACCATTCTTTATATATGGATTATTGACCAGGTTAGGAACCATTCTTTATGGATGGATTATTGACCAGGTTAGGAACCATTCTTTATGGATGGATTATTGACCAGGTTAGGAACCATTCTTTGGATGGATTATTGACCAGGTTAAGAACCATTCTTTATGGATGGATTATTGACCAGGTTAGGAACCATTCTTTATGGATGGATGGATTATTGACCTTTATAGATGGATTATTGGGAACCATTCTTTATGGATGGATTATTGACCAGGTTAGGAACCATTCTTTATAGATGGACCATTCTTCTTTATAGATGGATTATTGACCAGGTTAGGAACCATTCTTTATGGATGGATTATTGACCAGGTTAGGAACCATTCTTTATGGATGGATTATTGATCAGGTTAGGAACCATTCTTTATGGAGATGGATTATTGACCAGGTTAGGAACCATTCTTTATGGATGGATTATTGACCAGGTTAGGAACCATTCTTTATGGATGGATTATTGACCAGGTTAGGAACCATTCTTTATGGATTTATTGACCAGGTTATGGAGGATGGATTATTGACCAGGTTAGGAACCATTCTTTATGGATGGATTATTGATGGATTATTGACCAGGTTAGGAACCATTCTTTATGGATGGATTATTGACCAGGTTAGGAACCATTCTTTATGGATTATTGACCAGGTTAGGAACCATTCTATATGGATGGATTATTGACCAGGTTAGGTTAGGATGGACCATTCATTATGGAGGGATTATTGACCAGGTTAGGAACCATTCTTTATGGATGGATTATTGGATTATTGGATTATTGACCAGGTTAGGAACCATTCTTTATGGATGGATTATTGACCAGGTTAGGAACCATTCTTTATGGATGGATTATTGACCAGGTTAGGAACCATTCTTTATGGATGGATTATTGACCAGGTTAGGAACCATTCTTTATGGATGGATTATTGACCAGGTTAGGAACCATTCTTTATGGAGGATTATTGACCAGGTTAGGAACCATTCTTTATGGATGGATTATTGACCAGGTTAGGAACCATTCTTTATGGATGGATTATTGACCAGGTTAGGAACCATTCTTTATGGATGGATTATTGACCAGGTTAGGAACCATTCTTTAAAGATGAATTATTGATCAGGTTAGGAACCATTATTTATAGATGGATTATTGACCAGGTTAGGAACCATTCTTTATGGATGGATTATTGACCAGGTTAGGAACCATTCTTCATAGATGGATTATTGACCAGGTTAGGAACCATTCTTTATGGATGGATTATTGACCAGGTTAGGAACCATTCTTTATAGATGGATTATTGGCCAGGTGGATGGATTATTGACCAGGTTAGGAACCATTCTTTATGGATGGATTATTGACCAGGTTAGGAACCATTCTTTATGGATGGATTATTGACCAGGTTAGGAACCATTCTTTATGGAGAGACTATTGACCAGGTTAGGAACCATTCTATATGGATGGATTATTGACCAGGTTAGGAACCATTCTATATGGATGGATTATTGACCAGGTTAGGAACCATTCTTTATGGATGGATTATTGACCAGGTTATGAACCATTCTTTATGGATGGATTATTGACCAGGTTAGGAACCATTCTTTAAAGATGAATTATTGATCAGGTTAGGAACCATTCTTTATAGATGGATTATTGACCAGGTTAGGAACCATTCTTTATGGATGGATTATTGACCAGGTTAGGAACCATTCTTTATGGATGGATTATTGACCAGGTTAAGAACCATTCTTTAAGGATGGATTATTGACCAGGTTAGGAACCATTCTATATGGATGGATTATTGACCAGGTTAGGAACCATTCTTTAAAGATGAATTATTGATCAGGTTAGGAACCATTATTATAGATGGATTATTGACCAGGTTAGGAACCATTCTTTATGGATGGATTATTGACCAGGTTAGGAACCATTCTTTATGGATGGATTATTGACCAGGTTAGGAACCATTCTTTATGGATGGATTATTGACCAGGTTAGGAACCATTCTATATGGATGGATTATTGACCAGGTTAGGAACCATTCTTTATGGATGGATTATTGACCAGGTTAGGAACCATTCATTATGGAGGGATTATTGACCAGGTTAGGAACCATTCTTATGGATGGATTATTGACCAGGTTAGGAACCATTCTTTATAGATGGATTATTGACCAGGTTAGGAACCATTCTTTATGGATGGATTATTGACCAGGTTAGGAACCATTCTTTATGGATGGATTATTGACCAGGTTAGGAACCATTCTTTATGGAGGGATTATTGACCAGGTTAGGAACCATTCTTTATGGATTGAATTATTGACCAGGTTAGGAACCATTCTTTATGGATGGATTATTGACCAGGTTAGGAACCATTCTTTATGGATGGATTATTGACCAGGTTAGGAACCATTCTTTATGGATGGATTATTGACCAGGTTATGAACCATTCTTTATGGAGAGACTATTGACCAGGTTAGGAACCATTCTTTATGGATGGATTATTGACCAGGTTAGGAACCATTCTTTATGGATGGATTATTGACCAGGTTAGGAACCATTCTTTATGGAAGATGGAACCATTATTGATCCAGGTTAGGAACCATTCTTTATGGATGGATTATTGACCAGGTTAGGAACCATTCTTTATGGATGGATTTTGACCATGTTAAGGAACAATTCTTTATGGATGGATTATTGACCAGGTTAGGAACCATTCTTTATGGATGGATTATTGACCAGGTTAGGAACCATTCTTTATGGATGGATTATTGACCAGGTTAGGAACCATTCTTTATGGATGGATTATTGACCAGGTTAGGAACCATTCTTTATGGATGGATTATTGACCAGGTTAGGAACCATTCTTGGATGGATGGATGGATTTATTGACCAGGTTAGGAACCATTCTTTATGGATGGATTTTGACCAGGTTAGGAACCATTCTTTATGGATGGATTATTGAGCAGGTTAGGAACCATATTTTATGGATGGATTATTGACCAGGTTAGGAACCATTCTTTATGGATGGATTATTGACCAGGTTAGGAACCATTCTTTATGGATGGATTATTGACCAGGTTAGGAACCATTCTTTATGGAGGGATTATTGACCAGGTTAGAAACCATTCTTTATGGATGGATAATTGACCAGGTTAGGAACCATTCTTTATGGATGGATAATTGACCAGGTTAGGAACCATTCTTTATGAATGGATTACTGACCAGGTTAGGAACCATTCTTTATGGATGGATAATTGACCAGGTTAGGAACCATTCTTTATGAATGGATTACTGACCAGGTATGTGGACTCATGGAAATACAGCAGACTTTAACTTTTAAATAAAACCTGGACCACCAGGTGATGTGATTGCATTACAAATTAACAAATTAACTGAATACAAAAGGGAAAACCTTCAGACACCTGTCTGAAGGAGTGTGGCAGAGGTCTAGTTTCACTAACCCTAAACCTAACCCGTTTAAGGGGAACTGGGGTTTACCTCTTTAGAGTCTGGGTTGATGTTGTCCAGCCTCAGAGAGTACAGAACGTCTTTACCCCCCAGGAACAGACGGTCATGGTACTCATCTGGAAACAAGGCGGTAATAGAAAGCTGACCGTGATGACCACTAAAGACAGATGAGCGGTTGGTGACCACAAGATCTGTGAACAGAGAAGGATGTATATTAGTGAACCCAGATTTAAAATATAAAAACAAGGATAGAATATGGATGTGTAAATATTAATAAACCCAGGTAAAAAATGTAAAAAACAAGGATTCAAAAATGTTTAAGTATTAATAAACCCAGTAAAAATAAAGATGAAAACAAGAATGAAAACGGAGGATTACAGTTATCAATACAACCAATTGGAATTTAAATTAAATCTGAGGGAACAAAAACACCCAATGGCAGTCCAGTTTTCCTATTAGATTCTATTACCCACAGCACTCATTCTATTACCCAAAACTCTCATTCTATTACCCTCAGCTCTCATTATATTACTCACAGCTCTCATTATATTACCCACAGCTCTTATTATATTACTCACAGCTCATATTATATTACTCACAGCTCTCATTTTATTACCCACAGCTCTCATTCTATTACCCACAGCTCTCATTCTATTACACACAGCTCTCATTCTATTACCCACAGCTCTCATTCTATTACCCACAGCTCTTATTATATTACTCACAGCTCATATTATATTACTCACAGCTCTCATTTTATTACCCACAGCTCTCATTCTATTACCCACAGCTCTCATTCTATTACCCACAGCTCTCATTATATTACCCACAGCTCTTATTATATTACCCACAGCTCGCATTATATTACTCACAGCTCTCATTAAATTACTCACAGCTCTCATTATATTACCCACAGCTCTTATTCTATTACCCACAGCTCTCATTCTATTACCCACAGCTCTCATTATATTACCCACAGCTCTCATTCTATTACCCACAGCTCTCATTCTATTACCCACAGCTCTCATTCTATTACCCACAGCTCTCATTATATTACCCACAGCTCTCATTCTATTACCCACAGCTCTCATTCTATTACCCACAGCTCTTATTATATTACCCACAGCTCTCATTATATTACTCACAGCTCTCATTAAATTACTCACAGCTCTCATTATATTACCCACAGCTCTTATTATATTTCCCACAGCTTTCATTTTATTACCCACAGCTCTCATTCTATTACCCACAGCTCTCATTATATTACCCACAGCTCTCATTATTTTATTACCCACAGCTCTTATTATATTACCCACAGTTCTCATTATATTACTCACAGATCTCATTATATTACCCACAGCTCTTATTATATTACCCACAGCTCTCATTATATTACTCACAGCTCTCATTATATTACTCACAGCTCTCATTCTATTACCCACAGCTCTCATTATATTACTCACAGCTCTCATTATATTACCCACAGCTCTTATTATATTACCCACAGCTCTCATTATATTACTCACAGCTCTCATTATATTACTCACAGCTCTCATTCTATTACCCACAGCTCTCATTCTATTACCCACAGCTCTCATTCTATTACCCACAGCTCTCATTCTATAGCCCACAGCTCTCATTCTATTACCCACAGCTCTCATTCTATTACCCACAGCTCTTATTATATTACTCACAGCTCTTATTATATTACCCACAGCTCTTATTATATTACCAACAGCTCTCATTATATTACTCACAGCTCTCATTATATTACCCACAGCTCTTATTATATTACTCACAGCTCTTATTATATTACTCACAGCTCTCATTTTATTACCCACAGCTCTCATTTTATTACCCACAGCTCTTATTCTATTACCCACAGCTCTCATTCTATTACACACAGCTCTCATTATATTACCCACAGCTCTCATTATATTACACACAGCTCTCATACTATTACCCACAGCTCTCATTCTATTACCCACAGCTCTCATTCTATTACTCACAGCTCTCATTATATTACTCACAGCTCTCATTCTATTACTCACAGCTCTCATTATATTACACACAGCTCTCATTATATTACACAAAGCTCTCATTCTATTACACACAGCTCTCATTATATTACCCACAGCTCTCATTCTATTACCCACAGCTCTCATTATATTACCCACAGCTCTCATTCTATTACCCACAGCTCTCATTATATTACTCACAGCTCTCATTATATTACCCACAGCTCTCATTCTATTACCCACAGCTCTCATTCTATTACCCACATCTCTCATTATATTACCCACAGCTCTCATTATATTACTCACAGCTCTCATTATATTACTCACAGCTCTCATTCTATTACCCACAGCTCTCATTCTATTACCCACAGCTCTCATTATATTACTCACAGCTCTCATTATATTACTCACAGCTCTCATTATATTACCCACAGCTCTCATTATATTACCCACAGCTCTCATTCTATTACCCACAGCTCTCATTCTATTACCCACAGCTCTCATTATATTACCCACAGCTCTCATTATATTACTCACAGCTCTCATTATATTACTCACAGCTCTCATTCTATTACCCACAGCTCTCATTCTATTACCCACAGCTCTCATTCTATTACCCACAGCTCTCATTATATTACTCACAGCTCTCATTATATTACTCACAGCTCTCATTATATTACCCACTGCTCTCATTATATTACCCACAGCTCTCATTATATTACTCACAGCTCTCATTATATTACACACAGCTCTCATTCTATTACCCACAGCTCTCATTCTATTACCCACAGCTCTCATTCTATTACACACAGCTCTCATTCTATTACACACAGCTCTCATTCTAGTACCCACAGCTCTCATTCTAGTACCCACAGCTCTCATTCAATTACTCACAGCTCTCATTCTATTACCCACAGCTCTCATTCTATTACCCACAGCTCTCATTCTATTACCCACAGCTCTCATAATATTACTCACAGCTCTCATTATGTTACCCACAGCTCTCATTCTATTACCCACAGCTCTCATTCTATTACACACAGCTCTCATTCTATTACCCACACCTCTCAATATATTACACACAGCTCTCATTCTATTACCCACAGCTCTCATTCTATTACCCACAGCTCTCATTCTATTAGACACAGCTCACATTCTATTACACACAGCTCTCATTCTATTACTCACAGCTCTCATTATATTACTCACAGCTCTCTTTCTATTACCCACAGCTCTCATTCTATTACTCACAGCTCTCAATCTATTACCCACAGCTCTCATTATATTACCCACAGCTCTCATTTTATTACCCACAGCTCTCATTATATTACACAAAGCTCTCATTCTATTACACACAGCTCTCATTATATTACCCACAGCTCTCATTCTATTACCCACAGCTCTCATTATATTACCCACAGCTCTCATTCTATTACCCACAGCTCTCATTATATTACTCACAGCTCTCATTATATTACACACAGCTCTCATTATATTACCCACAGCTCTCATTATATTACCCACAGCTCTCATTCTATTACCCACAGCTCTCATTCTATTACCCACAGCTCTCATTATATTACCAACAGCTCTCATTATA
The DNA here is from genome assembly GCA_029465975.1 of Dallia pectoralis. NCBI lineage: Eukaryota > Metazoa > Chordata > Actinopteri > Esociformes > Umbridae > Dallia > Dallia pectoralis. The sequence continues at coordinate 1,591,250 of CM055728.1, forward strand.
TTACTCACAGCTCTCATTATATTACCCACAGCTCTCATTCTATTACCCACAGCTCTCATTCTATTACCCACAGCTCTCATTCTATTACCCACAGCTCTCATTATATTACTCACAGCTCTCATTATATTACTCACAGCTCTCATTATATTACCCACAGCTCTCATTCTATTACCCACAGCTCTCATTCTATTACCCACAGCTCTTTTTATATTACACACAGCTCTCATTCTATTACCCACAGCTCTCATTCTATTACCCACAGCTCTCATTCTATTACACACAGCTCTCATTCTATTACACACAGCTCTCATTCTAGTACCCACAGCTCTCATTCTATTTCCCACAGCTCTCATTCAATTACTCACAGCTCTCATTCTATTACCCACAGCTCTCATTCTATTACCCACAGCTCTCATTCTACTACCCACAGCTCTCATTATATTACTCACAGCTCTCATTATATTACCCACAGCTCTCATTCTATTACCCACAGCTCTCATTCTATTACACACAGCTCTCATTCTATTACCCACAGCTCTCAATATATTACACACAGCTCTCATTCTATTACCCACAGCTCTCATTCTATTACCCACAGCTCTCATTCTATTACACACAGCTCACATTCTATTACACACAGCTCTCATTCTATTACTCACAGCTCTCATTATATTACTCACAGCTCTCTTTCTATTACCCACAGCTCTCATTCTATTACTCACAGCTCTCAATCTATTACCCACAGCTCTCATTATATTACCCACAGCTCTCATTTTATTACCCACAGCTCTCATTCTATTACCCACAGCTCTCATTCTATTACCCACAGCTCTCATTCTATTACACACAGCTCTCATTCTATTACCCGCAGCTCTTATTATATTACCCACAGCTCTCATTATATTACCCACAGCTCTCATTCTATTACCCACAGCTATCATTCTATTACCCACAGCTCTCATTCTATTTACCCACAGCTCTCATTCTATTACCCACAGCTCTCATTATATTACCCACAGCTCTCATTCTATTACCCACAGCTATCATTATATTACACACAGCTCTCATTCTATTACACACAGCTCTCATTATATTACCCACAGCTTTCATTCTAATACCCACAGCTCTCATTCTATTACCCACAGCTCTCATTCTATTACCCACAGCTCTCATTATATTACTCACAGATCTCATTATATTACACACAGCTCTCATTCTATTACCCACAGCTCTCATTCTATTACCCACAGCTCTCATTCTATTACCCACAGCTCTCATTCTATTACCCACAGCTCTCATTCTATTACTCACAGCTCTCATTATATTACTCACAGCTCTCATTCTATTACTCACAGCTCTCATTCTATTACTCACAGCTCTCATTTTATTACTCACAGCTCTCATTCTATTACCCACAGCTCTCATTCTATTACTCACAGCTCTCATTCTATTACCCACAGCTCTCATTATATTACCCACAGCTCTCATTCTATTACCCACAGCTCTCATTCTATTACTCACAGCTCTCATTATATTACTCACAGCTCTCATTCTATTACCCACAGCTCTCATTCTATTACTCACAGCTCTCATTCTATTACCCACAGCTCTCATTATATTACCCACATCTCTCATTCTATTACCCACAGCTCTCATTATATATCCCACAGCTCTTATTAAAATACTCACAGCTCTCGTTCTATTACCCACAGCTCTCATTCTATTACTCACAGCTATTATTCTATTACCCACAACTCTCATTATATTACTCACAGCTCTCATTATATTACCCACAGCTCTCATTTTATTACCCACAGCTCTCATTCTATTACCCACAGCTCTCATTCTATTACACACAGCTCTCATTCTATTACTCACAGCTCTCATTATATTACCCACAGCTCTCATTATATTACTCACAGCTCTCATTCTATTACCCACAGCTCTTATTATATTACCCACAGCTCTCATTATATTACTCACAGCTCTCATTCTATTACCCACAGCTCTCATTCTATTACACACAGCTCTCATTCTATTACCCACAGCTCTCATTCTATTACCCACAGCTCTCATTCTATTACTCACAGCTCTCATTCTATTACCCACAGCTCTCATTATATTACCCACAGCTCTCATTCTATTACCCACAGCTCTCATTATATTACACACAGCTCTCATTCTATTACCCACAGCTCTCATTCTATTACCCACAGCTATCATTATATTACACACAGCTCTCATTCTATTACACACAGCTCTCATTATATTACCCACAGCTTTCATTCTAATACCCACAGCTCTCATTCTATTACCCACAGCTCTCATTCTATTACCCACAGCTCTCATTATATTACTCACAGCTCTCATTATATTACCCACAACTCTCATTATATTACTCACAGCTCTCATTATATTACCCACAACTCTCATTATATTACTCACAGCTCTCATTATATTACCCACAGCTCTCATTATATTACTCACAGCTCTCATTATATTACCCACAGCTCTCATTATATTACTCACAGCTCTCATTATATTACCCACAGCTCTCATTATATTACTCACAGCTCTCATTCTATTACCCACAGCTCTTATTATATTACCCACAGCTCTCATTATATTACTCACAGCTCTCATTATATTACCCACAACTCTCATTATATTACTCACAGCTCTCATTATATTACCCACAGCTCTCATTATATTACTCACAGCTCTCATTCTATTACCCACAGCTCTTATTATATTACCCACAGCTCTCATTATATTACTCACAGCTCTCATTCTATTACCCACAGCTCTCATTCTATTACACACAGCTCTCATTCTATTACCCACAGCTCTCATTCTATTACCCACAGCTCTCATTCTATTACTCACAGCTCTCATTCTATTACCCACAGCTCTCATTATATTACCCACAGCTCTCATTCTATTACCCACAGCTCTCATTATATTACACACAGCTCTCATTCTATTACCCACAGCTCTCATTCTATTACCCACAGCTATCATTATATTACACACAGCTCTCATTCTATTACACACAGCTCTCATTATATTACCCACAGCTTTCATTCTAATACCCACAGCTCTCATTCTATTACCCACAGCTCTCATTCTATTACCCACAGCTCTCATTATATTACTCACAGCTCTCATTATATTACACACAGCTCTCATTATATTACCCACAGCTCTCATTATATTACCCACAGCTCTCATTCTATTACCCACAGCTCTCATTCTATTACCCACAGCTCTCGTTCTATTACTCACAGCTCTCATTATATTACTCACAGCTCTCATTATATTACTCACAGCTCTCTTTCTATTACCCACAGCTCTCATTCTATTACTCACAGCTCTCAATCTATTACCCACAGCTCTCATTATATTACCCACAGCTCTCATTCTATTACCCACAGCTCTCATTCTATTACACACAGCTCTCATTCTATTACCCGCAGCTGTTATTATATTACCCACAGCTCTCATTCTATTTACCCACAGCTCTCATTCTATTACCCACAGCTCTCATTATATTACACACAGCTCTCATTCTATTACCCACAGCTCTCATTCTATTACCCACAGCTCTCATTCTATTTACCCACAGCTCTCATTCTATTACCCACAGCTCTCATTATATTACACACAGCTCTCATTATATTACCCACAGCTCTCATTCTATTACCCACAGCTCTCATTATATTACACACAGCTCTCATTCTATTACACACAGCTCTCATTATATTACCCACAGCTTTCATTCTAATACCCACAGCTCTCATTCTATTACCCACAGCTCTCATTCTATTACCCACAGCTCTCATTATATTACTCACAGCTCTCATTATATTACACACAGCTCTCATTATATTACCCACAGCTCTCATTATATTACCCACAGCTCTCATTCTATTACCCACAGCTCTCATTCTATTACCCACAGCTCTCATTCTATTACCCACAGCTCTCATTATATTACTCACAGCTCTCATTATATTACTCACAGCTCTCATTATATTACCCACAGCTCTCATTCTATTACCCACAGCTCTCATTATATTACCCACAGCTCTCATTCTATTACCCACAGCTCTCATTCTATTACTCACAGCTCTCATTATATTACTCACAGCTCTCATTCTATTACTCACAGCTCTCATTCTATTACTCACAGCTCTCATTTTATTACTCACAGCTCTCATTCTATTACCCACAGCTCTCATTCTATTACTCACAGCTCTCATTCTATTACCCACAGCTCTCATTATATTACCCACATCTCTCATTCTATTACCCACAGCTCTCATTATATATCCCACAGCTCTTATTAAAATACTCATAGCTCTCGTTCTATTACCCACAGCTCTCATTCTATTACTCACAGCTCTTATTCTATTACCCACAACTCTCATTCTATTACACACAGCTCTCATTCTATTACCCGCAGCTCTTATTATATTACCCACAGCTCTCATTCTATTACTCACAGCTCTCATTATATTACTCACAGCTCTCATTCTATTACCCACAGCTCTTATTATATTACCCACAGCTCTCATTCTATTACCCACAGCTCTCATTCTATTACTCACAGCTCTCATTCTATTACCCACAGCTCTCATTATATTACCCACAGCTCTCATTCTATTACCCACAGCTCTCATTCTATTACTCACAGCTCTCATTCTATTACTCACAGCTCTCATTCTATTACCCACAGCTCTTATTATATTACCCACAGCTCTCATTCTATTACCCACAGCTCTCATTCTATTACTCACAGCTCTCATTCTATTACCCACAGCTCTCATTATATTACCCACAGCTCTCATTATATTACTCACAGCTCTCATTATATTACTCACAGCTCTCATTATATTACCCACAGCTCTCATTCTATTACCCACAGCTCTCATTCTATTACCCACAGCTCTTATTATATTACCCACAGCTCTCATTATATTACTCACAGCTCTCATTAAATTACTCACAGCTCTCATTATATTACCCACAGCTCTTTATTATATTTCCCACAGCTTTCATTTTATTACCCACAGCTCTCATTCTATTACCCTCAGCTCTCATTATATTACCCACAGCTCTCATTATTTTATTACCCACAGCTCTTATTATATTACCCACAGTTCTCATTATATTACTCTCAGATCTCATTATATTACCCACAGCTCTTATTATATTACTTATTATATTACCCACAGCTCTCATTATATTACTCACAGCTCTCATTATATTACCACAGCTCTCATTCTATTACCCACAGCTCTCATTATATTACTCAGCTCTCATTATATTACCCACAGCTCTTATTATATTACCCACAGCTCTATTATATTACTCACAGCTCTCATTATATTACTCACAGCTCTCATTCTATTACCCACAGCTCTCATTCTATTACCCACAGCTCTCATTCTATTACCCACAGCTCTCATTCTATAGCCCACAGCTCTCATTCTATTACCCACAGCTCATTCTATTACCCACAGCTCTTATTATATTACCCACAGCTCTTATTATATTACCCACAGCTCTTATTATATTACCAACAGCTCTCATTATATTACTCACAGCTCTCATTATATTACCCACAGCTCTTATTATATTACTCACAGCTCTTATTATATTACTCACAGCTCTCATTTTATTACCCACAGCTCTCATTTTATTACCCACAGCTCTCATTCTATTACCCACAGCTCTCATTCTATTACACACAGCTCTCATTATATTACCCACAGCTCTCATTATATTACACACAGCTCTTATTACATACTATTACCCACAGCTCTCATTCTATTACCCACAGCTCTCATTCTATTACTATTACAGCTCTCATTATATTACTCACAGCTCTCATTCTATTACTCACAGCTCTCATTATATTACACAGCTCTCATTTTATTACCCACAGCTCTCATTCTATTACCCACAGCTCTCATTATATTACACAAAGCTTTCTATTACACACAGCTCTCATTATATATACCCACAGCTCTCATTCTATTACCCACAGCTCTCATTATATTACCCACAGCTCTCATTATATTACCCACAGCTCTCATTCTATTACCCACAGCTCTCATTATATTACACACAGCTTCATTATATTACCCACAGCTCATTATATTACCACAGCTCTCATTATATTACTATTACCCACAGCTCTCATTCTATTACCCACAGCTCTCATTATATTACCCACAGCTTCTCATTATATTACTTCATAGCTGTTATATTACTTACAGCTTCCTATTCTATTACCCACAGCTTCTCATTCTATTACCCACAGCTCTTATATTACTACAGCTCTCATTATATTACCCACAGCTCATTATATTACCCCACAGCTTCATTTATATTACCCACAGCTCTCATTCTATTACCCACAGCTCTCATTATATTACCCACAGCTCTCATTATATTACTCACAGCCTCATTATATACCCTAGCTCTCATTCTATTACCCACAGTTTCTATTCTATTACCTACATCTTCTATTATATTACCTACAGTTTCCTATTATATTACTTACAGTTTTTCATTATATTCATTTACAGCTTTTGCCTGCTACTTCCATAGTTTCCTATTCTATACCTTATAGCTCTCATTATATTACTCAGCTCATTATATTAATGCACAGCTCTCATTATATTACCCACACAGCTCTCATTCTATTACCCACAGCTCTCATTCTATTACCCACAGCTCTCATTATATTACCTA
>CM055728.1:1598511-1681011 GCA_029465975.1 Dallia pectoralis
TCATTATATTACACACAGCTCTCATTATATTACCCACAGCTCTCATTCTATTACCCACAGCTCTCATTCTATTACCCACAGCTCTCATTATATTACCCACAGCTCTCATTATATTACTCACAGCTCTCATTCTATTACCCACAGCTCTCATTCTATTACCCACAGCTCTCATTCTATTACCCACAGCTCTCATTCTATTACCAATAGTTCTCTGTGTGTTTGTGTTAGTTGCATTATTTGACCGTCCACAGCGAACTTAAGCAAATGAGCGAATGTAGACCATTTATATACAGATGACAGATTTTTGCTGAAGTGAGTGTTGGTAAAAACAGTGGTAAATTCAGTGAGGTTTGTAAATAACATTTAATTAAAACACATAGATAAACACATTATTAAAAACAGAATTAAACACATTATTAAACACATAAATAAACCCAATATTAAACACGTAAATAAACACATAATTAAACACATAATTAAACACAAGAATTAACACATATTTAAACACTTTATTAAACACATAATTAAACACATTATTAAACACATTATTAAACACATATGTAAACACATAAATAAACACATAAATAAACACATAATTAAACACATTATTAAACACATTATTAAACACTTTATTAAACACATAATTAAACACATAAATAAACCCAATATTAAACACATAAATAAACACATAATTAAACACATAATTAAACACAAGAATTAACACATATTTAAACACTTTATTAAACACATAATTAAACACATTATTAAACACATTATTAAACACATATGTAAACACATACTTAAACACATAAATAAACACATAATTAAACACATTATTAAACACATTATTAAACACTTTATTAAACACATAATTAAACACATAAATAAACACATAATTAAACACATTATTAAACACATTATTAAGCACATAATTAAACACATAATTAAACACATAATTAAACACATAATTAAACACATTATTAGATATGCTTTGTAGATTCCCTTTTATGCACAATAATAAATAAGAACCTTTTCTTATATTATGTTTTTAATACCTTCTAGTTATGTTAGTTCGAAGTTCCAGTTTAATTCTGGGACAGATATCCATGTTAGTTCCAAGTAAAAGCATGGGGCTTCCAGAACAGTAGAGAACTGGAACGGGTTTGGCTTCAGACTGGAGAATCACCCAGTGTATTAAGATGATAAACTGCAGTTTGGGTGGAGTCACCCATTTCAAATCTCTTCCTTATGTTAACATCTCCTGTTTCCCATACTTCCTTATACTGTACACTACAGCACATTGTTCTCATTTAAGGATTGATTTTAATACCAGAACTCTGTATACCTAGTGCACATATCGTGGATGTCCTCCACCTTGACATATCCTGAGAGACATTGACGGCATGATTGACAATCAGCATGGGGTCAGATATAGACAGGGTGTGTGTGTGTGTGTGTGTGTGTGTGTGTGTGTGTGTGTGTGTGTGTGTTAGTTAGTGAGTGCCTGTTTGGTGTGTGTTTGGGGAATAAGAGCGACTTATGTGGAGACTTGGTAGAGATACTTTAAAGGTGGCAGTAGAGTGATGACAGAAATGTTAAGAGCACAGTCATCAAACTCTATCATGTGGTCTGAATAACAGCAGACTAACAGCGTCTAGATAGTAATGGAAGACCTCTTGCTGATCCCCTGATGATTTTGTATGTTTCCCCACTGACAGAGACATGATCAGTCTACAATTTAAATGGTAGGTTTATATGAACAGAGAAAGACAGAAAAACAAACAATCCAGAATAACGCATTTAAAAAAATTAATACATTGATTTGCATTTCACTCAGTGAAATAAGTATTTGATCCCCTGTCAATCAGCAAGATGTCAGGCTCCCAGGTGTCTTTTATAAAGGTAAGGGGACTGCTCCTAATCTCAGCTTGTTACCTGTATAAAACACACCTGTCCACAGAAGCAATCAGTCAATCAGATATCAAACTCTCCACGATGGCCAGGACCAAAAAGCTGTCCATGTATGTCAGGAACAAGATTGGAGACTTACACAACTCAGGACAGCTAGTGGAGTCCAGAGTCAAAACTAAACATGGTGAAGCTGCCATCAGCAGTTACGTTGCATGCAACTGGAATCAATTACCAGAAGATCTTAGACGTGCCCAAAATGTATCCATTATTAAAGCCAGGCTAAAAACATTTCTCTTTTCACAAGTTTATGACTGAGCGATTACACTTGACCACACTGTTAGGTTCTTTCTTTTTCCATTTTCTATTCCACATCGATTTGGCATTTATTTGTTTTCATTCTATTACATGGCATAAATGAAAACCTGTAATGTGAAATGTGCACAGTCACATATTGAGATGTAATTTTTGAAATGTACATGATTCTACTAAACATAAAATGTATTTCATAAATGTATTATATATTTTTTTCTTTTTACCACTGTAAAGCACTTTGAATTGGTTCCATGTATTAAATGCAGCATCGGCAAGCATCTTAGTGAGAAGGTGACAACATTTGGTGTGATTATACGCAAATGGAAGAAACACAAAATAATTGTCAATCTCCATCGGTCTGGGGAGATGCAACTCAACTCCTTGATAAAGAACCCCAAGAACACCATCCTCACCGACAAACAAGGAGGTGGAAACATTATGCTTTGGGGGTGTTTTTCTGCTAAGGGGACAGGACATCTTGTCACAATCTAGGGGTGTGGTGCAGTATAAAGCCATTTGCAGAGCCTTTATAAACATTTGTGGTGTTTATTTCCATTCAAATAAAACATATTGCAACGAACGGAAAACGTAAACAACTGTAACTAGATAGGTTACAATTTCTGCTGAAATTGTGATGATGTGTGCTTGCGGCCACCCGTAGTCGACTGTTTACTGATGTCAACTGCCAAACTGAGGTGACACTGCTGCTGCTGCGCAATAGTATGCAATGTGTTAAACCTATCAGTCATTACTCATGAATACACACTGATGCTGCAAGGACCATAGTATACAATGTGTTAAACCTATCAGTCAATACTCATGAATACACACTGCTGCTATATGCACCATAGTATACAATGTGTTAAACCTATCAGTCAGTACTCATGAATACACACTACCGCTGCAAGCACCATAGTATGCAATGTGTTAAACCTATCAGTCATTACTCATGAATACACACTGCTGCTGCATGCACCATAGTATACAATGTGTTAAACCTATCAGTCATTACTCATGAATACACACTACTGCTGCAAGCACCATAGTATGTGATGTGTTAAACCTATCAGTCATTACTCATGAATACACACTGCTGCGCCATAGTATGCAATGTGTTAAACCTATCAGTCAGTACTCATGAATACACACTACCGCTGCAAGCACCATAGTATGCAATGTGTTAAACCTATCAGTCATTACTCATGAATACACACTGCTGCTACACCAAGTATACAATGTGTTAAACCACCATAGTATACAAATGTGTTAAACCTATCAGTCATTACTCATGAATACACACTACTGCTGCATGCACCATAGTATACAAATGTGTTAAACCTATCAGTCATTACTCATGAATACACACTGCTGCTGCATGCACAATAGTATGCAATGTGTTAAACCTATCAGTCAATACTCATGAATACACACTGCTGCTACATGCACCATAGTATACAATGTGTTAAACCTATCAGTCATTACTCATGAATACACACTGCTGCTGCATGCACCATAGTAGCATATGAAACAGCATTATAAACTGCCTATTAAACAGCATGCAACCTGCCTAATATACAGCCTGTAACCTGCCTATTAAACAGCATAACAACCTGCCTATTAAACAGCATGTAACCTGACAATAGTACAGCATGTAACCTGCTAATTCATTATAATGCAAACCTGCCTATTCAACAGCATGTAACCTGCCTATTAAAAAACATAGCAACCTGCCTATTAAGCAGCATTGTAAGCAGCCTTTTAACCAACCTAGTAACCTATTAAACACCATTGCAATCTGCCTAGTTGTTTTAGTGAGCCTACACAAACAGTACTGGCTAGCTAGTTAGTTTGCACACTAACAAAAGTCGTTTGAATACAATCTACCCAGTGATGGAGCATACACATACAAGAGTAGCTAGCTAGCTAGCATGCTAACGCTAGCTAACATGCTAACATGTAAACAGAGACCCATTCATTCATTGCTGCAGGCTGTCTGAATGTATGCATACACTTACAGTAGTAGCTAACGCTAGCTAGCGCGCTAACGGTAGCTAACACGCTAACGTTGGCTAGCGCGCTAACGCGCTAACGCGCTAACGCTAGCTAACATGCTAACGTGTAAACAGAGACCCAGAGAAGGAACTTATCCATTCATTCATTGCTGCAGGCTGTCTGGATGTATGCATACACTTACAGTAGTAGCTAACGCTAGCTAACATGCTAACGTTAGCTTGCGCGCTAACGCTAGCTAGAGGGCTAACGCTAGCTAACATGCTAACGTGTAAACAGAGACCCAGAGAAAGAACTTACCCATTCATTCATTGCTACAGGCTGTCTGGATGTATGCATACACTTACAGTAGTAGCTAACGCTAGCTAGCGCGCTAACGCTAGCTAACATGCTAACGTGTAAACAGAGACCCAGAGAAAGAACTTACCCATTCATTCATTGCTGCAGGCTGTCTGGATGTATGCATACACTTACAGTAGTAGCTAACGCTAGCTAGCGCGCTAACGCTAGCTAACATGCTAACGTGTAAACAGAGACCCAGAGAAAGAACTTACCCATTCATTCATTGCTGCAGGCTGTCTGGATGTATGCATACACTTACAGTAGTAGCTAATGCTAGCTAGCGCGCTAACGCTAGCTAACATACTAACGTGTAACCAGAGACCCTTTGTCAGGAAGAACACCTGTTCTCATCGATATCAGAGCGCGCTGCCTCCTCCCCCCCGCCCCTTCCAGAATGTTCCTACTATTTAGCCAATCAACAACCAGAAAATGCAGCTTCTCTGTCTATCATTTCAAAAGATTTAGACATGGTCGTATACTTTTAGCTCTACTAACCAGAGTTTTACTCACACATTTTGATATATAATATGTATATGTAACCCCAGAAATGTAAGCGCTATCACAATTTACAAACTAACAAAAAAACACCAAAAATCGCTTTCAGGTTAGAGTGGAGAAAATCACCGTTTTAATGGCTTTCTATGGGGACGCGCAAGTTGGAAACAAAAGGACATAACGTAATAACTATTTCTGCTACAGCTTATATTTGGACATTTTTAGTGACAGCACAAATAACTGAACGTTTTGATATGTCATTTGTGTGTAAAGAGGTGAAACTCAGGCCGCAGCAGCAGTTTACAAATGTTCTCTACATTTTCTGCTGTACGGGCTTTCTCACTCTAGTTTTGAAGATTCCGTCAATGTATTTCATTGAGGATTAATTAGCGACAATATCGTTAATATTTCGTAAACTACATAACGAAACTTTCTACAAAACAATAGCAACAAAATAGGTTTCGGAACGCACATTTTGACACCTTTTTTGTCCATCTAGTGCAAAAACTGTGGGAGGAGTAGGGGTGGTCAAAATTTGATATAATAATAATAATATATATGTGAGATTACAATATGTGTCCTTGACCATAGTCAAGCACACATAATTAAATGAAAATGTGCAATCGCGACTTATAACAAACATTCAACACAGTGATTTCCAAAACCACACTCACCATAAAGTAACACAACGTATTAACGATGCTCAGTAAAGTGCCATCTCCAAACTAGAAGCTAAATTGCCTCAGCTAAGCCCTAGCTCACCACTCATGACACAACTTCAACGCATCGAAGCGATGATGGATTGGGCCATGTACTGTCAAATCTTGGGTGAGAACCTCCTTCCCTCAGCCAGGACACTAAAAATGGGTCGTGGATGGGTATTCCAGCATGACAATGACCCAAAAAACACGGTCAAGGCAACAAAGGAGTGTCTCAAGAAGAAGCACATTAAGCTCCAGGAGTGGCTTAGTCAGTCTCTAGTCCTTAATCCCATAGAACATCTGTGGAGGGAGCTGAATGTTCCAGTTGCCAAACCATAATGACTTGGAGATCTGCAAAGAGAGGTGGACAAAATCCCTCCTGAGATGTGTGCAAAACTGGTGGCCAACTACAGAAACATCTGACCTCTGTGAGTGAACCAAACCTGGTGGCCAACTACAGAAACATCTGACCTCTGTGAGTGAACCAAACCTGGTGGCCAACTACAGAAACATCTGACCTCTGTGAGTGAACCAAACCTGGTGGCCAACTACAAGAAACATCTGACCTCTGTGATTGCCAAAAAAGGTTTTGCCACCAAGTACTAAGTCACGTTTTGCAGAGGAGTCTCAAACTTATTTCAGTTAAATAAAATAAATGTTTTTGTAATTCTGTCTGTCAGTGTTCAAATAAACCTATCATTCAAATTATAGACTGATCATGTGTTTGTCAGTGAGCAAACTTACAAAATCTGCAGGGGATCAAATACTTTCTTCATTCACTGTATACGTCACATTTTAAACGTGTGCACACTGTTGCGGATAAATTCAAACCGTTCCGCAGGTTCGCGGGTAGTTCACCATATGATCAATTCTAAATAAAACTCTGAGAAGTCAAGCGCTCAATTATACTCCATTTATTCATACAGGCCTGCAGTTAACAATTGGAGAGCTCTGCTCAGCTCGGATCTCCAACAATTCAGATACAGGAAATAGAAGTAAATACTATCATGACGTCACTATTTCATACTATCTTAAAGTGACAGCGCACATATTTCTGTCTGAGAGTCCAGTTATGAGAATGGCAGTGTACACGTAATTTATGCCTATGTCATACTTACGTTTATGGCTTAGCATATTCCATGAGATGCACAGGCAAAAACATACATATTTATCACACATTCAGTAATACTAAAATTATGTAAATATACGAGATTTATACACAATTAATAGGGACCCCAAATTTGAACAGTTCAATTAATCTTCTACATACAACACACACACACAGTAATCCCTGAGTACCTGCGTACACACACACAGTACGTCTTGAGTACCTGCGTACACACACAGTACGTCCTGAGCACCTGCGTACACACACACACAGAGTACACCCTGAGTACCTGCGTACACACACACACACACACACACACACACACACACACACAGAGTACACCCTGAGTACCTGCGTACACACACACACACACAGTACGCCCTGAGCACCTGCGTACACACACACACACACACACACACACACACACACAGAGTACACCCTGAGTACCTGCATACACACACACACACACACATTGCGCCCAGAGCACCTGCGTACACACACACACACACACAGTACGCCCTGAGTACCTGCGTACACACACACACAGTACGTCCTGAGTACCTGCGTACGCACACACACAGTACGCCCTGAGTACCTGCGTACACACACACACACACACACAGTACGCCCCGAGTACCTGCGTACAGACATACACACAGTACGTCCTGAGCACCTCCGTACACACACACACACACACACACACAGTACACCCTGACCACCTGCGTTTACTATAGCGAGCAGTAGAGAACATGTGCAATAGTATTTTCCTCTCATGTTTATTTTCTAATTGGTAATGACATTCAATCCAAAGTCAACCCAAAACACTTTTATGGGGACCTGATGAAACAATCCAAGGATACAGTTGTTGTTTCAGCGTCCAAACCCAAAAGCTGCCAGTAATTACAGCCTCAAATAGTTATTTGAAGACTTCTGAATTTCAAAGGCTAGTCGAGCTTTTGAAGAATCCTGTAATGTTTAAAGATGTTTACTTGGAATCACATGAATGAATGCATTAATGTTTATTCTCTCTGCATGCAGTGTGGATATGTAATACGTTTGAGTCATCTGTAGTAGTTAAAGTGAGATTTGTGAGGGAGATTTACCACATTTCAATCATCTACATTTGCATTGAGCTTAGATAAATGATACTCTAAAAACAAAGCAATAAGGTTTGCACAGCATAACATTCACAAGGAAGGAGTGAAATCATTTATAATTCCAACCAATAAAAACACATAACCAATAGAAAACAGCTTATATGGAATTAAACCAATAGCTAAGGCACTGGGTCAAGGAGGATATGTGCTGGTCTGAATACTCACTCCTAATAATGATGATACATAATAGCTAATAGCTAATTACTAAGGCACTGGGTCAAGGAGGATATGTGCTGGTCTGAATACTCACTCCTAATAATGATGATACATAATAGCTAATAGCTAATAGCTAAGGCACTGGGTCAAGGAGGATATGTGCTGGTCTGAATACTCACTCCTAATAATGATGATACATAATAGCTAATAGCTAATAGCTAAGGCACTGGGTCAAGGAGGATATGTGCTGGTCTGAATACACACTCCTAATAATGATGATACATAATAGCTAATAGCTAATTACTAAGGCACTGGGTCAAGGAGGATATGTGCTGGTCTGAATACTCACTCCTAATAATGATGATACATAATAGCTAATAGCTAATAGCTAAGGCACTGGGTCAAGGAGGATATGTGCTGGTCTGAATACACACTCCTAATAATGATGATACATAATAGCTAATAGCTAATAGCTAAAGTAATGGGTCAAGGAGGATATGTGCTGGTCTGAATACACACTCCTAATAATGATGATACATAATAGCTAATAGCTAATAGCTAAGGTACTGGGTCAAGGAGGATATGTGCTGGTCTGAATACACACTCCCAATAATGATGATACATAATAGCTAATAGCTAATAGCTAAGGTACTGGGTCAAGGAGGATATGTGCTGGTCTGAATACACACTCCTAATAATGATGATACATAATAGCTAATAGCTAATTACTAAGGTACTGGGTCAAGGAGGATATGTGCTGGTCTGAATACACACTCCCAATAATGATGATACATAATAGCTAATAGCTAATGGTTTGAATACTCTAGAGTCTCCAAAATTCCCAATAATGAAGATATGGATTCAAGTTTTTTTCATGTGCAATGAGTACATGCAATTTAACTGCATACCGGCTAGTCTAAGATATCTGTGAGTATATTAGATGTATAAGCCTAATAAGTTATATTTTCATATTATTTTAGTGACCTGGTTGTGTCACAATCGTCTTTAGGTGAAATGCAGAGAGCCAAATGCAGAAGCCAATTATAGGTTTCTGGTGGTTTACTCAATAATACGAGGGAACAACGAACGTCAGAACATACACAAAATAGTTGTGCTACTAGTGAGTTATTAATTTGGAAAACAGCTATATTGAACATGAAACCACTCACCTCCATGGACACGTAACATGTAGCAAACAATACTAGGAAAAGGGCCACCAAATTCCTGTGACCTAAATACCGCTCTGCTAATCGCTAAACATCACCAGCTGTGCTCAATCCCAAGCTAAACCAACAAAACAGGAAGTGCACCCCACTAACCTCCTAGTGTGGAACAAAACTATTTGCCTTAAACAGTTCTAAACCTGTTGGGACCCTTTGGGGGCCTTGGTAGAACAGGCTGTACAGTAAACAGTTTAAACCTGTTGGGACCCATTGGGGGCCTTGGTAGAACAGGCTGTACAGTAAACAGTTTAAACCTGTTGGGACCCATTGGGGGCCTTGATAGAACAGGCTGTACAGTAAACAGTTTAAACCTGTTGGGACCCATTGGGGCCTTGGTAGAACAGGCTGTACAGTAAACAGTTTAAACCTGTTGGGACTCATTGGGGGCCTTGGTAGAACAGGCTGTACAGTAAACAGTTCTAAACCTGTTGGGACCCATTGGGGACCTTGATAGAACAGGCTGTACAGTAAACAGTTTAAACCTGTTGGGACCCTTTGGGGGCTTTGATAGAACAGGCTGTACAGTAAACAGTTTAAACCTGTTGGGACACATTGGGGACATTGGTAGAACAGGCTGTACAGTAAACAGTTCTAAACCTGTTGGGACCCTTTGGGGACCTTGGTAGAACAGGCTGTACAGTAAACAGTTTAAACCTGTTGGGACCCATTGGGGCCTTGGTAGAACTGTGCACTAAACATATTTGATAGTCTGTAGTTCATTGAGGATGTCCATAAAATGCATGAATTTTGTAAGTATATATTACTTGTAAAGCCCATTGAATTGCTTCTACATATGAATTGTGCTATATAAATACACCTGCTTGTATTTTAGCTCCTAAATCCAGGATGTAAATGTGAAATGTATTTTGTTAAATAGCATTTCTATTTAGGATTCAATGTATTCCCAGCACATACTGAATTGTTAGAAATTATAACTCCATACAATGCTTTTGTCTCAATTATAAGTAGCATTGCAACTATATTTGAAACTAAGCATGTATATGCCCTGTAAAATTATTACAGACTGAGACTGTAACTCAGCGTTAGTCCCTGCTTTTGTTAAGAGTGGGGCAGTGTCAACTTGAGACCTAAAAGTCCCTGTATCTCTCCAACAGAATGCTTCCTAAGGTGCCACCCACTCAGCGGACAGACGAACGATGGACAAATGGACAGATCAGACAGACACCAACAAAAGTTTTGTACACATCAAAACTGAAGAGAAAAAATAGTTTCTGAGAAAGACTCTTTTCAGTAGGTAGAGAGCAGAAACATTCTGAACAAGATTATGCTACAGACAGGGCAGGAATGTGGCCTCTGTTTTCAGATCAGCTGAGGATATGTTTCAGTCTGAGTTAGATGAGTGAGGATATGTTTCAGTCTGAGTTAGATAAGTGAGGATATGTTTCAGTCTGAGTTAGATGAGTGAGAATATGTTTCAGTCTGAGTTAGATGAGTGAGGATATGTTTCAGTCTGAGTTAGATGAGTGAGAATATGTTTCAGTCTGAGTTAGATAAGTGAGGATATGTTTCAGTCTGAGTTAAATGAGTGAGGATATGTTTCAGTCTGAGTTAGATGAGTGAGGATATGTTTCCGTCTGAGTTAGATGAGTGAGGATATGTTTCAGTCTGAGTTAGATAAGTGAGGATATGTTTCAGTCTGAGTTAAATGAGTGAGGATATGTTTCAGTCTGAGTTAGATGAGTGAGGATATGTTTCCGTCTGAGTTAGATGAGTGAGGATATGTTTCAGTCTGAGTTAGATGAGTGAGGATATGTTTCAGTCTGAGGTAGATGAGTGAGAATATGTTTCAGTCTGAGTTAGATAAGTGAGGATATGTTTCAGTCTGAGTTAAATGAGTGAGGATATGTTTCAGTCTGAATGTGAAGTGAGTGTTGAAGCCTGTGAAACACTACTGTAACATATGGAGCCTGTTGCAATCATCACATCTGTGTAGCTGACAGAAACCTGTCATATCCACATCTCCTTTAGGGCCACCTCACAATCTGTAGACACTGTACACACACACACACACACACACACACACATACACACACAAACACAAACACGCACGCATTGACGCACACTCACGCACACGCACACACACACACACACACACACACACACACACACACACACACACCCACACACACACACCCTGAGGAACGGGGAAATCTAATACCCAACAGTTCTCAGTTCGTCTGGAGCATGTTAGCACTCTAACAGCCATACGCTTCACCTCAGATAAGTCAACCACTGTCACAATTGAGCTGACACCGTACATTTATTCGTATTTTTTTTCTTCATCTCAATTTCTCTCTCTGTTTCACCTCTTCAAAAACCACACCCACAGCGAGACATCTGCAAAATCATTTACAGCTCTATACTTCCAAACAACATTAGCTCAAACGTGAAGAATAGCATTTCATTTGAAGGAAATCTGCTATACATGATCACACTGATAAAAATAAACAGAAAACAAGAACGAGCCCAAGAAAGAAACAGTTGTCAGATCTTGACAAACACTTTGTCTTAAACACAACCAAGCCAACTATTCCGTTCACTGTTTACTCCTCATCCTACTGTTTTAAGGTCATTCTCCTCTTCACATTTCATGTTTCTCCAGTGCACGTATTTGGTCTGGATGTGTAATATGCAGAGGTATCAAGTAACGAAGTACAACTACTTCGTTACTGTACTTAAGTAGAGTTTTTCGGTATCTTTACTTTACTTTACTATTTATTTTTTGGGCTACTTTTTACTTCTACTCCTTACATTTAAACGTCATTATCTGTGCTTTCTACTTCTTACATTTTA
Organism: Dallia pectoralis; assembly: GCA_029465975.1. NCBI lineage: Eukaryota > Metazoa > Chordata > Actinopteri > Esociformes > Umbridae > Dallia > Dallia pectoralis. The sequence goes on from CM055728.1 coordinate 1,610,741, forward strand.
AAAACAAGCTTGTTACTCTAGTTTCGTATTTTTTTTGTTCTACGCCAGATAGACTGATTTCGAGCGTCATAGGATGAAGCACAAAACCCCATATAACATTCAGAGATGTCATAAGTGTGTGGGCTGTCAATTATTGGTGTGTGGGCTGTCAATTATTGGTGTGTGGGCTGTCAATTATTGGTGTGTGGCCTGTCAATTATTGGTGTGTGGGCTGTCAATCTTTTCTGCGCATGGCACGAAACGAAGTGCAAGTTCAAACCGCGGCAAATATGTCAGAATTTGAGATTGTCATGAGCATAATGATGTCTGGTGAAATGTCCGAGGCGTCTGAAAGCACTGGCGACACCGTTGGTAGTAGTTCTAGTGATGCCGACCAGCAAAACATTACCTCAAAGAATTGTTAGAAATCGTCGGGAGCAAAAACGACTTGTGGAGAATGCACTGCAAACTGTGTGAACCAAAGAACCATGTACGGTTGGCTTTTAAGAACTCGCCTTCCAATTTGAAGAAACATGTAGAGGTAAGCTGTGTTCTTTGTTATTATTATATGAATTCATTTTAGAGTAGGCCTAGGCTAATATTGGTCGATTTACAATGTTTGCTTTGGCTGAGCTAGCATGCCGAGACCGGGGCTAGCAGTTGCCTACTGAAGAGTCCCCAGTTAGCAGTTAGCCTGTATTAGTTCGGTCATGTTTGAAAATATGCTGGCGTGTGCTGCTGGAAACCCTGTAATACTAAGATATTAATATTCAGGATGTATTACTAATACTATTAGGGGTGGAACTGTACATGTATGGAAACCCTGTAATACTAAGATATTAATATTCAGGATGTATTACTAATACTATTAGGGGTGGAACTGCACATGTATAGAAACCCTGTAATACTAAGATATTCATATTCAGTATGTATTACTAATACTATTAGGGGTGGAACGGTACATGTATGGAAACCCTGTAATACTAAGATATTAATATTCAGTATGTATTACTAATACTATTAGAGGTGGAACTGTACATGTATAGAAACCCTGTAATACTAAGATATTCATATTCAGTATGTATTACTAATACTATTAGGGGTGGAACGGTACATGTATGGAAACCCTGTAATACTAAGATATTAATATTCAGTATGTATTACTAATACTATTAGAGGTGGAACTGTACATGTATGGAAACCCTGTAATACTAAGATATTAATATTCAGGATGTATTACTAATACTATTAGGGGTGGAACTGTACATGTATAGAAACCCTGTAATACTAAGATATTAATATTCAGGATGTATTACTAATACTATTAGGGTTGGAACTGTACATGTATAGAAACCCTGTAATACTAAGATATTAATATTCAGGATGTATTAGTAATACTATTAGGGTTGGAACAGTACATGTATAGAAACCCTGTAATACTAAGATATTAATATTCAGGATGTATTACTAATACTATTAGGGGTGGAACTGTACATGTATGGAAACCCTGTAATACTAAGATATTAATATTCAGTATGTATTACTAATTATATTAGGGGTGGAACTGTACATGTATGGAAACCCTGTAATACTAAGTTATTCATAATCAGTATGTATTTTAATAATATTAGGGGTCGAACGATACATGTATTCGTATTGAACCAAAACAGTACGGGTATGGTTCAATTTGGTACTGATTTTGTTTTTCTATTTCAAAGGCCTTGACTATATCAAAAGTTACTTGAAAGACCAAACTGTGGAGAATCAAGGTGAAAGCTCCCATTCTTCAGAGGAGGACTTCTTTTCTGCAATCAAACAGACCAGTTCCCAAGAAAATGCTAAACAGCTGGAGACCTTGGATGCCCAGGTGATACAGTAGAGATACTTAAGTATTTCCTGGCAGTATGCAACCTGTCATTGAGGCTATATTTGTCATGGTTCCCTCCCTCTGTCCCTCTCTATGCGGGAGTTGGCACTCCCCCGACCAGCAGAGAGAGGGAGTAATCACAGACATTCTAGACACCTGAGTTTTTCCCACACCTGGGTTCAGGTTTTCATTAGTGTCCCTATATAGTTCTGTGCTTGTCAGTTGTTTAGTGTCGGGACATTAATTCAAGGTATGTGGTGTTTAGGATTTTAGTTGTGCTGTTATGATTTAATGCAGGAGTGTTTGCATGTTGCTTTGTTGTTTAGACCAAGGTAGAGTTGGTAATGGGAACATTCAGTTTTGTTGTTGCTGGGTTGGGTTTTATGTATACCGGGTAATTTGCACGTTCTGGTTTATGTTCCTTGTGTATGAGTTTCCTCTGTCTGATTTTGTGTTTTGTTAATTCAAGTTCCCAGTTCTTGTGCCTGTCTTGCCTGTCCTGGATGAATAAAACCCATTGTAAGAAACAAGTTCTCTGCGCTTGTGTCCTCTGTCGGCTTGAGAGCCGAACCCTGACAATATTTCTCTCCTTAACACCCACTGACAAGCACACTCCTTAATACACAGACACTCTAATCACAGTCATTTGCTGCTAAAATAATGTTCTGATAGTTTTGCCGACCATGTTATGTCTTGAATATTACTAACTCAGTTTGAAAGTCTATTTTCATTCCAATAAAGTTTGAGGAAAACATGCCCATTGAGTTTGTTGTCTTTGATTGCATGTTGTCTTTGATAGCATGTTTTTGTTTGATACGTTTCACCATGTCCATGTAGCACTAATGAGTTGTTAAATTAAGCTTCTATTTCTGATAGTTGTGTCAATGATACGAGGTCCAACAGGTCTAGTGTTAAGTGTTTTTTTTTAGGGTTACTTTTACTTTTTTACTTTTGTATGTTTTAGAGCCTGTACTTTTTCACTTTTACTTGAGTAACGAGGTTGAGTTGATACTTCCACTTTTACCAAAGTATTTTTAAACACCAGTATCTATACTTCGACTTAAGTGACAAAAGTGTGTACTTTTGACACCACTGGTTTATATGTTCATATATGCAACCTTTATAGAAAAAACTCAATCATGACTTAGTGAGCCCTGTGTCCAATTTACATAGGGCACAATAGGTCCAGTACACACGACCAGTACACACGACCAGTACACACGACCAGTACATACAACCAGTAAACACAACCAGCAGCAGTGGATACAGAGTAAAATGATACAAGCAGGCACATATGTTCACATATAATACACCCATGTGTTCACACATAATACACCCATGTGTTCAAGCAAGTTTATTTATATAGCACAATTCATACATAGAAGCAATTCAATGTGCTTTACAGAGAAAAATAATAATAAAATGATAAAATACATGCACATATAATACACCCACGTGTTCACATATAATACACTCATGTGTTCACATATAATACACTCATGTGTTCACATATAATACACCCATGTGTTCACATATAATACACCCATGTGTTCACATATAATACACCCATGTGTTCACATATAATACACCCATGTGTTCACATATAATACACCCATGTGTTCACATATAATACACCCATGTGTTCACATATAATACACCCATGTGTTCACACATAATACACCCATGTGTTCACACATAATACACCCATGTGTTCACATATAATACACCCATGTGTTCACATATAATACACCCATGTGTTCACACATAATACACCCATGTGTTCACATATAATACACCCATGTGTTCACATATAATACACCCATGTGTTCACATATAATACACCCATGTGTTCACATATAATACACTCATGTGTTCACATATAATACACTCATGTGTTCACATATAATACACTCAAGTGTTCACACATAATACACCCAAGTGTTCACACATAATACACCCATGTGTTCACATATAATACACCCATGTGTTCACACATAATACACCCATGTGTTCAAGTATAACACACCCATGACTTCAGATAAAATACACCCATGTGTTCACACATAATACACCCATGTGTTCACATATAATACACCCATGTGTTCACATATAATACACCCATCTGTTCACATATATTACACCCATGTGTTCACATATAATACACCCATGTGTTCACATAAAATACACCCATGTGTTCACACATATTACACCCATGTGTTCACATATAATACACCCACGTGTTCACATCTAATACACCCATGTGTTCACACATAATACACCCATGTGTTCACATATAATACACCCATGTGTTCACATATAATACACCCATGTGTTCACACATAATACACCCATGTGTTCACACATAATACACCCATGTGTTCACATATAATACACCCATGTGTTCACACATAATACACCCATCTGTTCACATATATTACACCCATGTGTTCACATATAATACACCCATCTGTTCAAATATAATACACCCATCTGTTCACATATATTACACCCATGTGTTCACATATAATACACCCATCTGTTCACATATAATACACCCATGTGTTCACACATAATACACCCATCTGTTCACATATATTACACCCATGTGTTCACATATAATACACCCATGTGTTCACATATAATACACCCATCTGTTCACATATATTACACCCATGTGTTGACATATAATAGACCCATGTGTTCACATATATTACACCCATGTGTTCACATATAATACACCCACGTGTTCACATATAATACACCCATGTGTTCACATATAATACACCCATGTGTTCACACATAATACACCCATGTGTTCACATATAATACACCCATGTGTTCACACATAATACACCCATGTGTTCACATATAATACACCCATGTGTTCGAATATAATACACCCACGTGTTCACATATAATACACCCATGTGTTCACATATAATACACCCATGTGTTCACATATAATACACCCATGTGTTCGAATATAATACACCCATGTGTTCACATATAATACACCCATGTGTTCACATATAATACACCCATGTGTTCACACATAATACACCCATGTGTTCACATATATTACACCCATGTGTTCACATATAATACACCCATGTGTTCGAATATAATACACCCATGTGTTCACATATAATACACCCATGTGTTCACACATAATACACCCATGTGTTCACATATAATACACCCATGTGTTCACACATAATACACCCATGTGTTCACACATAATACACCCATGTGTTCGAATATAATACACCCATGTGTTCACATATAATACACCCATGTGTTCACACATAATACACCCATGTGTTCACATATAATACACCCATGTGTTCACATATAATACACCCATGTGTTCACACATAATACACCCATGTGTTCACATATAAAAACCTAGGAGAAAAATACGAAATACCTAGGAGAAGTACACCAAATACCTAGAAGAAATACACCAAATACCTAGGAGATGTACAGCAAATACCTAGGAGAAATACACCAAATACCTAGGAGATGTACACCAAATACCTAGGAGAAATACAGCAAATACCTAGGAGAAATACAGCAAATACCTAGGAGAAATACAGCAAATACCCAGGAGAAATACAGCAAATACCTAGGAGAAATACACCAAATACCTAGGAGAATTATACCAAATACCTAGTAGAAATACACCAAATACCTAGAAGAAGTACACCAAATACCTAGGAGAAGTACACCAAATACCTAGGAGAATTACACCAAATACCTAGAGATGTACACCAAATACCTAGAAGAAATACACCAAATACCTAGGAGATGTACACCAAATACCTTGGAGAAATACACCAAATACCTAGGAGAAATACACCAAATACCTAGGAGAAATATACCAAATACCTAGGAGAAATACACCAAATACCTAGGAGAAATACACCAAATACCTAGGAGATGTACACCAAATACCTAGGAGAAATACAGCAAATACCTAGGAGAAATACAGCAAATACCCAGGAGAAATACAGCAAATACCCAGGAGAAATACAGCAAATACCCAGGAGAAATACACCAAATACCTAGGAGAATTATACTGTAGAGTCTGTAGAGGTGGAGCACTGGTACTAACTCACACATATCTGTATGTAATAAAACTATATAGAGATAAAGTACCAGAGTCTGTAGAGGTGGAGCACTGGTACTAACTCACACATATCTGTATGTAATAAAACTATATAGAGATAAAGTACCAGAGTCTGTAGAGGTGGAGCACTGGTACTAACTCACACATATCTGTATGTAATAAAACTATATAGAGATAAAGTACCAGAGTCTGTAGAGGTGGAGCACTGGTACTAACTCACACATATCTGTATGTAATAAAACTATATAGAGATAAAGAGTCTGTAGAGGTGGAGCACTGGTACTAACTCACATATCTGTATGTAATAAAACTATATAGAGATAAAGAGCCTGTAGAGGTGGAGCACTGGTACTAACTCACACATATCTGTATGTAATAAAACTATATAGAGATAAAGTACCAGAGTCTGTAGAGGTGGAGCACTGGTACTAACTCACACATATCTGTATGTAATAAAACTATATAGAGATAAAGAGCCTGTAGAGGTGGAGCACTGGTACTAACTCACACATATCTGTATGTAATTAAACTATATAGAGATAAAGTACCAGAGTCTGTAGAGGTGGAGCACTGGTACTAACTCACACATATCTGTATGTAATAAAACTATATAGAGATAAAGTACCAGAGTCTGTAGAGGTGGAGCACTGGTACTAACTCACACATATCTGTATGTAATAAAACTATATAGAGATAAAGTACCAGAGTCTGTAGAGGTGGAGCACTGGTACTAACTCACACATACCTGTATGTAATAAAACTATATAGAGATAAAGTACCAGAGTCTGTAGAGGTGGAGCACTGGTACTAACTCACACATATCTGTATGTAATAAAACTATATAGAGATAAAGTACCAGAGTCTGTAGAGGTGGAGCACTGGTACTAACTCACACATATCTGTATGTAATAAAACTATATAGAGATAAAGTACCAGAGTCTGTAGAGGTGGAGCACTGGTACTAACTCACACATATCTGTATGTAATAAAACTATATAGAGATAAAGTACCAGAGTCTGTAGAGGTGGAGCACTGGTACTAACTCACACATATCTGTATGTAATAAAACTATATAGAGATAAAGTACCAGAGTCTGTAGAGGTGGAGCACTGGTACTAACTCACACATATCTGTATGTAATAAAACTATATAGAGATAAAGTACCAGAGTCTGTAGAGGTGGAGCACTGGTACTAACTCACACATATCTGTATGTAATAAAACTATATAGAGATAAAGGACCAGAGTCTGTAGAGGTGGAGCACTGGTACTAACTCACACATATCTGTATGTAATAAAACTATATAGAGATAAAGTACCAGAGTCTGTAGAGGTGGAGCACTGGTACTAACTCACACATATCTATATGTAATAAAACTATATAGAGATAAAGGACCAGAGTCTGTAGAGGTGGAGCACTGGTACTAACTCACACATATCTGTATGTAATAAAACTATATAGAGATAAAGTACCAGAGTCTGTAGAGGTGGAGCACTGGTACTAACTCACACATATCTGTATGTAATAAAACTATATAGAGATAAAGGACCAGAGGCTGTAGAGGTGGAGCACTGGTAATAAAACTATATAGAGATAAAGTAACTAACTCACACATATCTGTACTAACTCACACATATCTGTATGTAATAAAACTATATAGAGATAAAGGACCAGAGTCTGTAGAGGTGGAGCACTGGTACTAACTCACAGATATCTGTATGTAATAAAACTATATAGAGATAAAGTACCAGAGTCTGTAGAGGTGGAGCACTGGTACTAACTCACACATATCTGTATGTAATAAAACTATATAGAGATAAAGTACCAGAGTCTGTAGAGGTGGAGCACTGGTACTAACTCACACATATCTGTATGTAATAAAACTATATAGAGATAAAGTACCAGAGTCTGTAGAGGTGGAGCACTGGTACTAACTCACACATATCTGTATGTAATAAAACTATATAGAGATAAAGTACCAGAGTCTGTAGAGGTGGAGCACTGGTACTAACTCACACATATCTGTATGTAATAAAACTATATAGAGATAAAGTACCAGAGTCTGTAGAGGTGGAGCACTGGTACTAACTCACTGGTACATATCTGTATGTAATAAAACTATATAGAGATAAAGTACCAGAGTCTGTAGAGGTGGAGCACTGGTACTAACTCACACATATCTGTATGTAATAAAACTATATAGAGATAAAGTACCAGAGTCTGTAGAGGTGGAGCACTGGTACTAACTCACACATATCTGTATGTAATAAAACTATATAGAGATAAAGTACCAGAGTCTGTAGAGCACTGTCACACATATCTGTATGTAATAAAACTATATAGAGCACTGGTACTAACTCACACATATCTGTATGTAATAAAACTATATAGAGATAAAGTACCAGAGTCTGTAGAGGTGGAGCACTGGTACTAACTCACACATATCTGTATGTAATAAAACTATATAGAGATAAAGTACCAGAGTCTGTAGAGGTGGAGCACTGGTACTAACTCACACATAACTGTATGTAATAAAACTATATAGAGATAAAGAGTACACAGAGTCTGTAGAGGTGGAGCACTGGTACTAACTGGTACTAACTCTGTACACTGGTACTAACTCACACATATCTGTATGTAATAAAACTATATAGAGATAAAGGACCAGAGTCTGTAGAGGTGGAGCACTGGTACTAACTCACACATATCTGTATGTAATAAAACTATATAGAGATAAAGAGTCTGTAGAGGTGGAGCACTGGTACTAACTCACACATATCTGTATGTAATAAAACTATATAGAGATAAAGTACCAGAGTCTGTAGAGGTGGAGCACTGGTACTAACTCACACATATCTATATGTAATAAAACTATATAGAGATAAAGGACCAGAGTCTGTAGAGGTGGAGCACTGGTACTAACTCACACATATCTGTATGTAATAAAACTATATAGAGATAAAGTACCAGAGTCTGTAGAGGTGGAGCACTGGTACTAACTCACACATATCTGTATGTAATAAAACTATATAGAGATAAAGGACCAGAGGCTGTAGAGGTGGAGCACTGGTACTAACTCACACATATCTGTATGTAATAAAACTATATAGAGATAAAGGACCAGAGTCTGTAGAGGTGGAGCACTGGTACTAACTCACACATATCTGTATGTAATAAAACTATATAGAGATAAAGAGGCTGTAGAGGTGGAGCACTGGTACTAACTCACACATATCTGTATGTAATAAAACTAACTATATCTGTATGATAAAGTACCAGAGTCTGTAGAGGTGGAGCACTGGTACTAACTCACACATATCTGTATGTAATAAAACTATATAGAGATAAAGTACCAGAGTCTGTAGAGGTGGAGCACTGGTACTAACTCACACATATCTGTATGTAATAAAACTATATAGAGATAAAGTACCAGAGTCTGTAGAGGTGGAGCACTGGTACTAACTCACACATATCTGTATGTAATAAAACTATATAGAGATAAAGTACCAGAGTCTGTAGAGGTGGAGCACTGGTACTAACTCACACATATCTGTATGTAATAAAACTATATAGAGATAAAGCACCAGAGTCTGTAGAGGTGGAGCACTGGTACTAACTCACACATATCTGTATGTAATAAAACTATATAGAGATAAAGTACCTGTAGAGTCTGTAATAAAACTATATAGAGATAAAGTGGAGCACTGGTACTAACTCACACATATCTGTATGTAATAAAACTATATAGAGATAAAGTACCAGAGTCTGTAGAGGTGGAGCACTGGTACTAACTCACACATATCTGTATGTAATAAAACTATATAGAGATAAAGTACCAGAGTCTGTAGAGGTGGAGCACTGGTACTAACTCACACATATCTGTATGTAATAAAACTAAAGATAAAGTACCAGAGTCTGTAGTGGAGCACTAACTCACACATATCTGTATGTAATAAAACTATATAGAGATAAAGTACCAGAGTCTGTAGAGGTGGAGCACTGGTACTAACTCACACATATCTGTATGTAATAAAACTATATAGAGATAAAGTACCAGAGTCTGTAGAGGTGGAGCACTGGTACTAACTCATATCTGTAGATATAGATAAAGTACCAGAGCCTGTAGAGGTGGAGCACTGGTACTAACTCACATATATCTGTATGTAATAAAACTATATAAAACTATATAGAGATAAAGTACCAGAGTCTGTAGAGGTGGAGCACTGGTACTAACTCACACATATCTGTATGTAATAAAACTATATAGAGATAAAGTACCAGAGTCTGTAGAGGTGGAGCACTGGTACTAACTCACACATATCTGTATGTAATAAAACTATATAGAGATAAAGAGTCTGTAGAGGTGGAGCACTGGTACTAACTCACACATATCTGTATGTAATAAAACTATATAGAGATAAAGGACCAGAGTCTGTAGAGGTGGAGCACTGGTACTAACTCACACATATCTGTATGTAATAAAACTATATAGAGATAAAGAGTCTGTAGAGGTGGAGCACTGGTACTAACTCACATATCTGTATGTAATAAAACTATATAGAGATAAAGAGCCTGTAGAGGTGGAGCACTGGTACTAACTCACACATATCTGTATGTAATAAAACTATATAGAGATAAAGGACCAGAGTTAGGGTTAATGGAGAAGATAATGGAGATGATCTGATTAGGTCAATCTGTGTGTCAATTAAACTTTTTCACTCCCTTTTCATTCTCTGACTGACATTTCTTACAGCTGAACATGCTATTCACTGCTGTGTTGTGCCAACTGGCCTAGTTTCTGAGCCCTTCGTTTTCTTTTGCCCTTTGTTTTTCCAGAAACCTGGGAGCACTTAGGAAAGAGAAAAATAAATGAAAAGCAAATGAAGGAGATGGAGAGACGAGGCAACGAGAGACGGATGGAAACAGCCAACATTCTGGCCTCAGGGCGTCCGAACTTAATGATAGATTATTCAGTTAGGTTTAAATCCCCTGGTGAACAACATCTGGGTAACACTGTAAAAACAATAGTATGAATTAATGTGGACTAAAACAACCACTCCTCCAACAGCTGGACTCTGGGGACAACTGGAACTGTTCAGAAATGGGTGATGCAGAGTAACTAGGTGTGTGTATCCCTAGCTATTAGTGTGTGTGTGTGTGTGTGTGTGTGTGTGTGTGTGTGTGTGTGTGTGTGTGTGTGTGTGTGTGTGTGTGTGCGTGTGCGTGTGCGTGTGCGTGTGCGTGTGCGCTTTCGCGTGCGCATGCCTGTGTATGTGTTGTGTGCCCACTGCCCAGGCTAGAGTAGGCATATGTGGAGGAGGGTGTTTGGTCGGAGGTGAAGAGACTAAGAGCAGGGGTTCATATATTCATCTACAAACACTCACCAGCATACACAGAACATACCTGGTTAGGGTTAGGGTTAAGAGCCCTGGGTTAGGGTTAAGAGCCCTGGGTTAGGGTTAAGAGCCCTGGGTTAGGGTTAAGAGCCCTGAGTTAGGGTTAGGGTTGATGCCTGCCTTCTGGACCTCTAGCCTGGGGATCCAGACACACTTAATGAGCCCACCACCCAGAGTTCAGGGGCCGTTACCCACTTCCCATAACAAACACAAACTCCTCCCTGACTGACAATCCATCCGCCCTGACACCCGGAGCAGTCAGTAGGCAGGAAGTGGTGAAGGGGACCCTGGTGTAAGAGACTGGTTAGAGGTTTACCTGGAACAGATGTTATGTGGAGGAGAGATACAGAGGTGGAGTGGTATATTAGTCTGGTGTAAGAGACTGGTTAGAGGTTTACCTGGAACAGATGTTATCTAATATTATAGGAGGGATCCAGAGATGGAGTTACTAATTATATTTAGGTTATGAGTGGTCGTTATAATTCAGAGGAACCAGGGCTGCTTGTTGTCCCGTCCTGCTTCTACTACTTCAACTAATTGATTAAATTCCTGTTTTTTTAAATTAGCTCTAAATTCCCAGAGAATTGTGATGCCTTATAACTCAGGAGCAGAATCTGACCAGGACACACTCACTGAGCTCTAAACAGGACACAGGAGAGCTCTAAACAGGACACACTCACTGAGCTCTAAACAGGACACAGGAGAGCTCTAAACAGGACACACTCACTGAGCTCTAAACAGGACACAGGAGAGCTCTAAACAGGACACACTCACTGAGCTCTAAACAGGACACAGGAGAGCTCTAAACAGGACACACTCACTGAGCTCTAAACAGGACACAGGAGAGCTCTAAACAGGACACAGGAGAGCTCTAAACAGGACACACTCACTGAGCTCTAAACAGGACACAGGAGAGCTCTAAACAGGACACACTCACTGAGCTCTAAACAGGACACACTCACTGAGCTCTAAACAGGACACAGGAGAGCTCTAAACAGGACACACTCACTGAGCTCTAAACAGGACACACTCACTGAGCTCTAAACAGGACACAGGAGAGCTCTAAACAGGACACACTCACTGAGCTCTAAACATGACACACTCACTGAGCTCTAAACAGGACACAGGAGAGCTCTAAACAGGACACACTCACTGAGCTCTAAACAGGACACACTCACTGAGCTCTAAACAGGACACACTCACTGAGCTCTAAACAGGACACACTCACTGAGCTCTAAACAGGACACACTCACTGAGCTCTAAACAGGACACACTCACTGAGCTCTAAACTCAACACAGGAGAGCTCGTTACACTGGAACATTTAAATACAGACAGCCATTTTTACAGCAACACAATTAAGAAAATAATGATGTAAATATTTTCTAATGAGAGAATAAAATCAAAAAAGAGCAAATCCTTTTTGATTTTTATCACTAATAATGGCAGGTCCACGGGAACTAGGGAAGTACCATGTTGTTATAGATTGGACAGGGAATTCAAACTGGTCCAGCCGATTCAAGCACCTCTACATAAACACGCTGCATTAAGCAGACGACCAGCTAGATCAAGCACCTCTACATACACACGCTGCATTAAGCAGACGACCAGCTGAATCAAGCACCTCTACATACACACGCTGCATTAAGCAGACGACCAGCTGAATCAAGCACCTCTACATACACGCTGCATTAAGCAGACGACCAGCTGAATCAAGCACCTCTACATACACGCTGCATTAAGCAGAAGACCAGCTGAATCAAGCACCTCTACATACACGCTGCCATAAGCAGACAACCAGTTGAATCAAGCGTCTCTACATACACACGCTGCATTAAGCAGACGACCAGCTGAATCAAGCACTTCTACATACACACGCTGCATTCAGCAGACGACCAGCTGATTCCAGCATCTCTACATACACACGCTGCATTAAGCAGACGACCAGTTGAATCAAGCACCTCTACATACACACGCTGCATTAAGCAGACGACCAGCTGAATCAAGCACCTCTACATACACACGCTGCATTCAGCAGACGACCAGCTGATTCCAGCACCTCTACATAAACACGCTGCATTAAGCCGACGACCAGCTGAATCAAGCATTTCTACATACACGCTGCATTAAGCAGACGACCAGCTGAATCAAGCACCTCTACATACACACGCTGCATTAAGCAGAAGACCAGCTGAATCAAGCACCTCTACATAAACACGCTGCATTAAGCAGACGACCAGTTGAATCAAGCACCTCTACATACACATGCTGCATTAAGCAGAAGACCAGCTGAATCAAGCACTTCTACATACACACGCTGCATTCAGCAGACGACCAGCTGATTCCAGCACCTCTACATACACGCTGCAATAAGCAGACGACCAGCTGAATCACACATGCAAGACATTATCAATGTAATCTGACAAGGTTCAGTTTAATATCTCTACTTGGAAGATTTCTCATGCACACACATATCTCCCACTGTAAGCATAGATAAAAAGCAGTAATAAATGGAGTAAGACAAAACGTCATTAATCTGTTTAAATAGGTGTCTGCAGACATTTGCTAAGTAAAACAGCGGTGCGCAGCTCTATAGACGTAATTAAGACCGCGATAAAGATAGTCTCATGTTCACATATTTACACATGTATAGCTTTCATTTATTCCCAATAAATCAATGATTTATATTTGATTAAAGTTATTTCTTGTTGCTATTAGATGGCACTATGGAGAGTGTATTGATGCTTTTTGGGATAAGTATTTAAACATCTGAAAAAGATAAACTATCTGTAATCTATGTTATAATTAGTGCAGCTCTGGGTGTTGCACTTTTACGTTGGTCCCTAACTACTCTGTTTACCGAGCGCTACAGTATTTTCTATCTATGTTATAGTTAGTGCAGGTCTGGGTGTTGCACTTTTACGTTGGTCCCTAACTACTCTGTTTACCGAGCGCTACAGTATTTTCTATCTATGTTATAGTTAGTGCAGGTCTGGGTGTTGCACTTTTACGTTGGTCCCTAACTACTCTGTTTACCGAGCGCTACAGTATTTTCTATCTATGTTATAGTTAGTGCAGCTCTGGGTGTTGCACTTTTACGTTGGTCCCTAACTACTCTGTTTACCGAGCGCTACAGTATTTTCTATCTATGTTATAGTTAGTGCAGCTCTGGGTGTTGCACTTTTACGTTGGTCCCTAACTACTCTGTTTACCGAGCGCTACAGTATTTTCTATCTATGTTATAGTTAGTGCAGCTCTGGGTGTTCCACTTTACTTTGGTCCCTAACTACTCTGTTTACCGAGCACTACAGTATTTTCTATCTATGTTATAGTTAGTGCAGCTCTGGGTGTTGCACTTTTACGTTGGTCCCTAACTACTCTGTTTACTGAGCGCTACAGTATTTTCTATCCGTTTTTCCGATTCGGCAGTCAGCCGGAATAAAGAACTCTGTGCGGTATCCCCGGAGATGGTGTGAATGTAGGAATATAAAACTATACCCCGGTGTAATTAAGGCCACGGTGAGCCTAACCGGGAGGATGTGAACATATGCCAAACCGCTTCAGGAGGAAGGTTAATTAAGGTTAAATTAATGTCAAATTAAAACTAACAAAGTATAAGTATGGCAACTAATTACTGCTGCATGGTAGCACACAATCACATGACAAGACCCTCCATGAAGCCAGTGTGTAGGATTAGTTGGTTATTAATGATCTGAAAGGCATATGCTGAATATGCAGAATATATTTAACACAAAGATGTGTCTGTAAAACAAGCCACAGCACATTGAATGCAAACACACATGTACAATGCAATTGGTATATTCTATATGGGTAGGCAAGTTTATGAAAGAAATGTACAATCTATTAACCTAAATAGTTTATTATTATTATTTATTATCATAATATTAAGTAGAACATGCATCATGTTTTATGTTAACATTATCATAAACTAATGTTCAGTAGAATATAAATCATGTTTTATGGTAACATTATTATAAACTAATGTTCAGTAGAATATAAATCATGTTTTATGGTAACATAATTATAAACTAATGTTCAGTAGAATATGCATCATGTTTTATGGTAACATTATTATAAACTAATGTTCAGTAGAATATAAATCATGTTTTATGGTAACATTATTATAATGTTCAGTAGAATGTGCATCATGTTTTATGGTAACATTATTATAATGTTCAGTAGAATGTGCATAATGTTTTATGGTAACATTATTATGAACTAATGTTCAGTAGAAAATAAATCATGTTTTATGGTAACATTATCATAAACTAATGTTCAGTAGAATATAAATCATGTTTTATGGTCACATTATTATAAACTAATGTTCAGTAGAATATAAATCATGTTTTATGGTAACATAATTATAAACTAATGTTCAGTAGAATATAAATCATGTTTTATGGTAACATTATTCTAAACTAATGTTCAGTAGAATATGCATCATGTTTTATGGTAACATTATTATAAACTAATGTTCAGTAGAATATAAATCATGTTTTATGATAACATTATTATAATGTTCAGTAGAATGTGCATCATGTTTTATGGTAACATTATTATAATGTTCAGTAGAATGTGCATAATGTTTTATGGTAACATTATTATGAACTAATGTTCAGTAGAAAATAAATCATTTTTTATGGTAACATTATCATAAACTAATGTTCAGTAGAATATAAATCATGTTTTATGGTCACATTATTATAAACTAATGTTCAGTAGAATATAAATCATGTTTTATGGTAACATAATTATAAACTAATGTTCAGTAGAATATAAATCATGTTTTATGGTAACATTATTATAAACTAATGTTCAGTAGAATATAAATCATGTTTTATGGTCACATTATCATAACCTAATGTTCAGTATCATGTTTTATGGTCACGTTATCGTAAACTAATGTTAAGTAGAACATTATTCAGTAAAACACTAATTATCGTCTGCATTGGTGAGTCTTTATGCTACACTTGTGAGGATAGAAGCATAACAGATCAAAACAAACCATATACATATTTGCATTTACTTTCAAACACTGAAAAAATATAACAAATACATTTAAAGAAAATAGCTCAATGACTCCCAGCATTTAAATAATACAACGTTAGAATATATTGTTTTTATCAATATGTTAGAAATAGTGAATATAATTAAATACCTTTGTTCATATATAAGTCTTAGCATTTTAGCTTATTTTCATATATAAGTCTTAGTATTTACATTTGTTCATATATAAGTCTTAGTATTCTACCTTTGTTCATATATAAGTCTTAGTATATTACATTTGTTTATATATAAGTCTTAGTATTCTACCTTTGTTCATATATAAGTCTTAGTATATTACATTTGTTTATATATAAGTCTTAGTATATTACATTTGTTCATATATAAGTCTTAGTATTCTACCTTTGTTCATATATAAGTCTTAGTATATTACATTTGTTTATATATAAGTCTTAGTATTCTACCTTTGTTCATATATAAGTCTTAGTATATTACATTTGTTTATATATAAGTCTTAGTATATTACATTTGTTCATATATAAGTCTTAGTATTTACCTTTTTTCATATATAAGTATTATTATTTACCTTTGTTCATATATAAGTCTTAGTATTTACCTTTGTTCATATATAAGTCTTAGTATTTACCTTTGTTCATATATAAGTCTTAGTATATTACATTTGTTCATATATAAGTCTTAGTATTTACCTTTTTTTCATATATAAGTCTTCGTATATTACATTTGTTCATATATAAGTCTTAGTATTTTACCTTTGTTCATATATAAGTCTTTGTATATTACATTAATTCATAAATAAGTCTTAGTATATTACATTTGTTCATATATAAGTCTTAGTATTTACATTTGTTCATATATAAGTCTTAGTATTTACCTTTTTTCATATATAATTCTTAGTATATTACATTTGTTCATATATAAGTCTTAGTATTTACATTTGTTCATATATAAGTCTTAGTATTTACCTTTTTTCATATATAGGTCTTAGCATTTTACCTATTTTTCATATATAAGTCTTAGTATATTACATTTGTTCATATATAAGTCTTAGTATTTACCTTTTTTCATATATAAGTCTTAGTATTTACATTTGTTCATATATAAGTCTCAGTATTTACCTTTGTTCATATATATAAGTCTTAGTATATTACATTTGTTCATATATAAGTCTTAGTATTTACCTTTTTTCATATATAAGTCTTAGTATTTACCTTTGTTCATATATAAGTCTTAGTATTTACATTTGTTCATATATAAGTCTTAGTATTTACATTTGTTCATATATAAGTCTTAGTATTTACCTTTGTTCATATATAAGTCTTAGTATTTACCTTTTTTCATATATAAGTCTTAGTATTTACATTTGTTCATATATAAGTCTTAGTATTTACCTTTTTTCATATATAAGTCTTAGTATTTACCTTTTTTCATATATAAGTCTTAGTATATTACATTTGTTCATATATAAGTCTTAGTATTTACCGTTGTTCATATATAAGTCTTAGTATATTACATGTGTTGATATATATAAGTCTTAGTATTTACCTTTTTTTCATATATAAGTCTTAGTATTTACATTTGTTCATATATAAGTCTTAGTATTTACCTTTTTTCATATATAAGTCTTAGTATTTACATTTGTTCATATATAAGTCTTAGTATTTACCTTTGTTCATATTTAAGTCTTAGTATTTACCTTTTTTCATATATAAGTCTTAGTATTTACATTTGTGCATATATAAGTCTTAGTATTTACCTTTGTTCATATATAAGTCTTAGTATTTACATTTGTTCATATATAAGTATTTGTATTTACCTTTGTTCATATATAAGTCTTAGTATTTACATTTGTTCATATATAAGTCTTAGTATTTACATTTGTTCATATATAAGTCTTTGTATTTACCTTTGTATGTAAGTCTGAGTCGTGGTACGTTCATTTTGCTTGATGTCCCGGTTGTTAGAAAAAGAGCAATCCCAAACATCCGGCAGATATTGGATATTTCCTTCATGATGGTTCCTTGGCAAAAGTCTTTAAAAGCGGATATATTTGATTAAAAAAAACTATGTTCGTATATTTTAAATGATTGTAGAATATTTTAGAAATGACTACTGTATTCTCATAAATTATGAAACTAGATTGGTCCAGCTCTAATAGATGTTCGTTTGTTCCCGGTCCAGCTCTCTATTGGACCTGCCAACGTGCGTTTCTCCCGGTGAACAGCCTTACTAACAGTATCGGAGATGTTTCCCCTCCCAGACGAACAAGTCCGGGTTTGACAGGGCTGCGATTTGCTCACCCCGCCTTTATCAGCAGGCGCAGGAGAGCGCAGGGATCCTATGGACCAGCACATCAGCACGCAGCGATCCTATGGACCAGCACATCAGCACGCAGCGATCCTATGGACCAGCACATCAGCACGCAGCGATCCTATGGACCAGCACATCAGACCAGCACCTATCCAGCACATCAGCAGCGATCCTATGGACCAGCACATCAGCACGCAGCGATCCTATGGACCAGCACATCAGCACGCAGCGATCCTATGGACCAGCACATCAGCACGCAGCGATCCTATGGACCAGCACATCAGCACATCAGCACCTATGGACCAGCACATCAGCACGCAGCGATCCTATGGACCAGCACATCAGCACGCAGCGATCCTATGGACCAGCACATCAGCACGCAGCGATCCTATGGACCAGCACATCAGCACGCAGCGATCCTATGGACCAGCACATCAGCACGCAGCGATCCTATGGACCAGCACATCAGCACATCAGCGATCCTATGGACCAGCACATCAGCACGCAGCGATCCTATGGACCAGCACATCAGCACATCAGCGATCCTATGGACCAGCACATCAGCACATCAGCGATCCTATGGACCAGCACATCAGCACATCAGCGATCCTATGGACCAGCACATCAGCACATCAGCGATCCTATGGACCAGCACATCAGCACATCAGCGATCCTATGGACCAGCACATCAGCAAACACAAACATGCTCTAATAATTAACATAAAGAACGTTGTTGCATTATTTAAGTCACTTGAAAAAGTTGTTGAATTATTTTATTTTAACATGGAATTGGGTGAAACAAAACTGTCATGATCGGTGCGAGATTAAATTGTGGTGCCTGTTATGGTTATCGTGGGTGACTTGCCTTCAAACCCATTGAGGAGCTGTTTTAACGAATGTCGCATTTTAATTATGTTGGGGTCCTCTTCCACTCTGCAAATATGCAGGGCTCTCACGGGGGTTTAGGAGAGCCCCTCTCTGGGTGATGGTTTAGGGGAGCCCCTCCCTGGGTTAGGGTTAGGAGTAGCAGCTTGATTAAAAGATCAATGCAGTGTACAACTCTTGTCCACACAACAAAGCAATGCATTCCAGTGCTGCTTTACCATAGCAACAGGTAATTAGAAAGTATTTATAAATATATATAAAACCGTATTGGGTAGTAAGTAATGGTTATGGAACGTGTTAATAAATATTTATCGCAATAAGTTGATCTTATTAGGAATGCTTATAAAGCATTTACTAACTGTTAGGACTAAAGTGTGGACAAAGTAGACCTTACAAAGGATTTATAAATGTGCTGTTAGTCCCGAAAGGACTGTTCATGTCCTAAGTAACCAATACTGTCTGCTGGGTTAGGGACCGGGCTATGAGAGATGTCCTAAGTAACCAATACTGTCTGCTGGGTTAGGGACCGGGCTATGAGAGATGTCCTAAGTAACCAATACTGTCTGATGGTTTAGGGACCGGGCTATGAGAGATGTCCTAAGTAACCAATACTGTCTGCTGGGTTAGGGACCGGGCTATGAGAGATGTCCTAAGTAACCAATACTGTCTGGGTTAGGGACCGGGCTATGAGAGATGTCCTAAGTAACCAATACTGTCTGCTGGGTTAGGGACCGGGCTATGAGAGATGTCCTAAGTAACCAATACTGTCTGGGTTAGGGACCGGGCTATGAGACATGTCCTAAGTAACCAATACTGTCTGGGTTAGGGACCGGGCTATGAGAGATGTCCTAAGTAACCAATACTGTCTGGGTTAGGGGCATGTACACTTTTTGTAGTTGAATCATTTCTAAATGACACAAAACCTCCTTTGTAACGTGCATGTGGGGTCTAAGGAAATGTTGTTGTTGTGTTTGTCTCCCCCTGGTGGATGGGGGCCGATATTCAAGAGGCCGAGATATGTTCCCCTGCGTACCTGTTTGGGATTACTCATCGCTCACACCTGAACCGGATCTCATATCACACCTGATCTCCTATCACACCTGATCTCCTATCACACCTGATCTCCTATCACACCTGATCTCCTATCACACCTGATCTCCTATCACACCTGATCTCCTATCACACCTGATCTCCTATCACACCTGATCTCATATCACACCTGATCTCATCTCATCACACCTGATCTCATCTCACACCTTATCTCCTATATCACACCTGATCTCATATCACACCTGTATCACACCTGATCTCCTATCACACCTGATCTCATATCACACCTGATCTCATATCACACCTGATCTCCTATCACACCTGATCTCTAACACCTGATCTCCTATCACACCTGATCTCATATCACACCTGATCTCATCTCACACCTTATCTCATATCACACCTGATCTCATATCACACCTGATCTCCTATCACACCTGATCTCTAACACCTGATCTCATCTCACACCTTATCTCATATCACACCTGATCTCCTATCACACCTGATCTCATATCACACCTGATCTCATATCACACCTGATCTCATATCACACCTGATCTCCTATCACAACTGATCTCATATCACACCTGATCTCCTATCACACCTGATCTCCTATCACACCTGATCTCCTATCACACCTAATCTCCTATCACACCTGATCTCATATCACACCTGATCTCATCTCACACCTGATCTCATATCACACCTGATCTCATATCACACCTGATCTCCTATCACACCTGATCTCCTATCACACCTGATCTCCTATCACACCTGATCTCATATCACACCTGATCTCATCTCACACCTTATCTCATATCACACCTGATCTCCTATCACACCTGATCTCATATCACACCTGATCTCATATCACACCTGATCTCCTATCACACCTGATCTCATATCACACCTGATCTCCTATCACACCTGATCTCATATCACACCAGATCTCATATCACACCTGATCTCATATCACACCTGATCTCCTATCACACCTGATCTCATATCACACCTGATCTCCTATCACACCTGATCTCCTATTACACCTGAT
Source organism: Dallia pectoralis (assembly GCA_029465975.1). Lineage (NCBI taxonomy): Eukaryota > Metazoa > Chordata > Actinopteri > Esociformes > Umbridae > Dallia > Dallia pectoralis. The sequence goes on from CM055728.1 coordinate 1,632,449, forward strand.
CTCATATCACACCTGATCTCCTATCACACCTGATCTCCTATCACACCTGATCTCATATCACACCTGATCTCATATCACACCTGATCTCCTATCACACCTGATCTCATATCAAACCTGATCTCCTATCACACCTGATCTCATATCACACCTGATCTCATATCACACCTGATCTCCTATCACACCTGATCTCCTATCACACCTGATCTCATATCACACCTGATCTCATCTCACACCTGATCTCATATCACACCTGATCTCCTATCACACCTGATCTCATATCACGCCTGATCTCATATCACGCCTGATCTCATATCACGCCTGATCTCATATCACGCCTGATCTCATATCACGCCTGATCTCCTATCACGCCTGATCTCCTATCACGCCTGATCTCCTATCACGCCTGATCTCATATCACGCCTGATCTCATATCACGCCTGATCTCATATCACGCCTGATCTCATATCACGCCTGATCTCCTATCACGCCTGATCTCATATCACGCCTGATCTCCTATCACACCTGATCTCCTATCACACCTGATCTCATATCACACCTGATCTCATATCACACCTGATCTCATATCACACCTGATCTCCAATCACACCTGATCTCCAATCACACCTGATCTCCTATCACAGCAGGTATTTAAGAGACAACCAGAACTCCAGTCCCTGCCAGATCAGTAAGTCACATGAGTATGTTTATCGACCTGCCTGTTTGATACTTATTCCTGCGTCAGCCTGCCAGTCAGTATTTGTTTCCAGTAGAACCTCTGCATTGGTATATGATTAAAAGAATGGTTTCACACATGGTTACATACATCTGGTTACACACACCTGGTTACATACACATGGTTACACACACCTGGTTACACACACCTGGTTACATACATCTGGTTACACACACCTGGTTACATACACCTGGTTACACACACCTGGTTACATACACCTGGTTACACACACCTGGTTACACAAACCTGGTTACACACCCGGTAACACACACCCGGTAACACACACCTAGTAACACACCTGGTTACACACACCTGGTTACATACACCTGGTTACACACACATTGTTACACACACATGGTTCTATGCCCCTTTTTTAACTCACATGGTTTCACACACCTGGTTAGATACAAGGTGTGTATAACATTGTTTGTGTAACCAGGTGTGTGTAACCAGGTGTGTGTAACCAGGTGTGTGTAACAATGTGTGTGTAACCAGGTGTATGTAACCAGGTGTGTGTAACCAGGTGTGTTACTAGGTGTGTGTTACCGGGTGTGTGTAACAAGGTGTATGTAACCAGGTGTGTGTAACCAGGTGTATGTAACCAGGTGTGTGTAACCAGATGTATGTAACCAGGTGTGTGTAACCAGGTGTGTGTAACAATGTGTGTGTAACCAGGTGTATGTAACCAGGTGTGTGTAACCAGGTGTGTTACTAGGTGTGTGTTACCGGGTGTGTGTAACCAGGTGTATGTAACCAGGTGTGTGTAACCGGGTGTATGTAACCAGGTGTGTGTAACCAGGTGTGTGTAACCAGATGTATGTAACCAGGTGTGTGTAACCAGGTGTGGGAAAAGACAGGAGATCACAGTGGAGTAGACCGGAGATCATATTTAAATAGAGAGACAGTAGACCACAGTGAAGGAGAAAGTAAGTCACAGTGACCGGTATAGGAGATCAGAGTGGAGTGAGGAGGTCAGAGATGGCTGCAGAGAGAAGAGTTAGGAGGTCATAATGGAAGTGACAGGTGATCAGAAGTGAGAGGTATCACTCTGGTATATATTTCTACAGTCTGTCTCATGTACACATCTGGAGATGAGAAGGAAAGAGAGGGGAAATAAAGAGGTGTGGAGGAAAGTGAAGAGAGGGAGGTGAAGAAAAGAACTGAGAGGTGTAGAAAGAGGTGTGGAGGGAAGTAAAGAGAGAGGGAGGGGAAGAAAGGAGAGTGATGCTTTTGGTAAAAAACTTCAGTACAGCCTATAGGTGTGAGTACATGGTCAGTAGCATCTACAGGCTATATGTCAGTACAGGCTATATATGGTACAGGCTATATGTCAGTACAGGCTATATGTCATTCAGGATATATGTCAGCCTATATGGTATATGTCAGTACAGGCTATATGTCAGTATGCTATATGTCAGTACAGGCTATATGGTAGTACAGGCTATATGTCAGGCTATATAGGCTACTATATGTCAGTTACAGGATATATGTGGCTATATGTCAGTACAGGCTATATGTCATTATGTCATATGTCAGTACAGGCTATATGTCAGTACAGGCTATATGTCAGTGGGCTATATGTCAGGGCTATATGTCAGTACAGGCTATATGTCAGTACAGGCTATATGTCAGTACAGGCTATATGGTCAGGCTACAGGCTATATGTCAGCTATATGGTAGTACAGTACAGGCTATATGGTAGTACAGGCTATATGGTAGTACAGGCTATATGTCATTACAGGCTATATGTCATTACAGGCTATATGTCAGTACAGGCTATATGGTAGTACAGGCTATACAGGGCTATATGTCAGTACAGGCTATATGGTAGTACAGGCTATATGGTAGTACAGGCTATATGGTAGTACAGGCTATATGTCATTACAGGCTATATGTCAGGCTATATGTCAGTACAGGCTATATCATTACAGGCTATATGTCATATGGTAGTACACATTACAGGCTATATGTCATTACAGGCTATATGTCAGTACAGGCTATATGGTAGTACAGGCTATATGTCATTACAGGCTATATGTCATTACAGGCTATATGTCAGTACAGGCTATATGTCAGTACAGGCTATATGTCATTACAGGCTATATGTCAGTACAGGCTATATGTCATTACAGGCTATATGTCAGTACAGGCTATATGTCAGTACATATGTGGTTACTTAGGACATCTCTCATAGCCCGGTCCCTAACCCATCAGACAGTATGTAACCAGGTGTGTGTAACCAGGTGTGTGTAACAATGTGTGTGTAACCAGGTGTATGTAACCAGGTGTGTGTAATCAGATGTGTTACTAGGTGTGTGTAACCAGGTGTATGTAACCAGGTGTGTGTAACCAGGTGTATGTAACCAGGTGTGTGTAACCAGGTGTGTGTAACCAGGTGTGTGTAACCAGATGTATGTAACCAGGTGTGTGTAACCAGGTGTGGGAAAAGACAGGAGATCACAGTGGAGTAGACCGGAGATCATATTTAAATAGAGAGACAGTAGACCACAGTGAAGGAGAAAGTAAGTCACAGTGACCGGTATAGGAGATCAGAGTGGAGTGAGGAGGTCAGAGATGGCTGCAGAGAGAAGAGTTAGGAGGTCATAATGGAAGTGACAGGTGATCAGAAGTGAGAGGTATCACTCTGGTATATATTTCTACAGTCTGTCTCATGTACACATCTGGAGATGAGAAGGAAAGAGAGGGGAAATAAAGAGGTGTGGAGGAAAGTGAAGAGAGGGAGGTGAAGAAAAGAAGTGAGGTGTAGAAAGAGGTGTGGAGGGAAGTAAAGAGAGAGGGAGGGGAAGAAAGGGAGTGATGCTTTTTTTATAAAACCTCCGAAGTGTGAGTAGGAGTAGCATCTACATGCTATATGTCAGTACATGCTATATGTCAGTACAGGCTATATGTCAGTACAGGCTATATGTCAGTACAGGCTATATGGTAGTACAGGCTATATGTCAGTACATGCTATATGTCAGTACAGGCTATATGGTAGTACAGGCTATATGTCAGTACAGGCTATATGTCATTACAGGATATATGTCAGTACAGGCTATATGTCAGTACAGGCTATATGTCATTACAGGATATATGTCAGTACAGGCTAGATGTCAGTACAGGCTATATGTCAGTACAGGCTATTTGTCAGTACATGCTATATGTCAGTACAGGCTATATGTCAGTACAGGCTATATGTCAGTACAGGCTATATGTCATTACAGGCTATATGTCAGTACAGGCTATATGGTAGTACAGGCTATATGTCAGTACAGGCTATATGTCAGTACAGGCTATATGTCAGTACAGGCTATATGTCAGTACAGGCTATATGTCAGTACAGGCTATATGTCAGTACAGGCTATATGTCAGTACAGGCTATATGTCAGTATAGGCTATATGTCAGTATAGGCTATATGTCATTACAGGCTATATGTCAGTATAGGCTATATGGTAGTACAGGCTATATGTCAGTACAGGCTATATGGTAGTACAGGCTATATGTCAGTACAGGCTATATGTCAGTGCAGGATATGTGTCAGTACAGGCTATATGTCAGTACAGGCTATATTTCAGTACAGGGTATATGTCAGTACATGCTATATTTCAGTACAGGCTATATTTCAGTACAGGCTATATGTCAGTACAGGCTATATGTCAGTACAGGCTATATTTCAGTACAGGATATATGTCAGTACAGGCTATATGTCAGTACAGGCTATATGTCATTACAGGATATATGTCAGTACAGGCTATATGTCAGTACAGGCTATATGTCAGTATAGGCTATATGTCATTACAGGCTATATGTCAGTATAGGCTATATGGTAGTACAGGTTATATGTCAGTACAGGCTATATGGTAGTACAGGCTATATGTCAGTACAGGCTATATGTCAGTGCAGGATATGTGTCAGTACAGGCTATATGTCAGTACAGGCTATATTTCAGTACAGGGTATATGTCAGTACATGCTATATTTCAGTACAGGCTATATTTCAGTACAGGCTATATGTCAGTACAGGCTATATGTCAGTACAGGCTATATTTCAGTACAGACTATATTTCAGTATAGGCTATATGTCAGTACAGGCTATATTTCAGTACAGGCTATATGTCATTACAGGCTATATGTCAGTACAGGCTATATTTCAGTATAGGCTATATGTCAGTACATGCTATATTTCAGTACAGGCTATATGTCAGTACAGGCTATATGTCAGTACAGGCTATATGGTAGTACAGGCTATATGTCAGTACAGGCTATATGACTATGTGACTGGGTCTAACACTGTGTATCTTTCACCAAACAATCTGTCAACCAGCTGCGTTGCCATGGTCACGCTAGTGGAGCAGACAAGTTTGCGGACCTACTCTAGTCACATTTGAACTTTGACCACATGGCTGTTAGAGGGAGTGCCCTGTGGAGGCCCCATAGGGTCATTAGCTAGGAGCCCTTGATTACAGACTGACCTGTGTATTGACCGCTGATCGGTGCCTTTAAACACAGCAGCATGGGCCGAAGATGACCACTACAACGTACTGGCTGTAACTCTCATCCCAGACTCATATTCCACCAGACAGTCCACCTACCGACCTCATCCCTGACTCATATTCACACCCCAACATACAACATGACAACAACACACATCTCAACATACAACATGACAACAACAGACACCTCAACATACAACATGACAACAACACACACCCCAACATACAACATGACAACAACACACATCTCAACATACAACATGACAACAACACACACCTCAACATACAACATGACAACAACACACACCTCAACATACAACATGACAACAACACACACCCCAACATACAACATGACAACAACACACACCCCAACATACAACATGACAACAACACACACCATAACGTACAACATGACAACAACACACACCCTAACGTACAACATGACAACAACACACACCTCAACATACAACATGACAACAACACACACCCCAACATACAACATGACAACAACAGACACCTCAACATACAACATGACAACAACACACACCTCAACGTACAACATGACAACAACACACAGCCCAACATACAACATGACAACAACACACACCCCAACATACAACATGACAACAACACACATCTCAACATACAACATGACAACAACACACACCTCAACGTACAACATGACGACAACAACACACACCCCAACATACAACATGACAACAACAGACACCTCAACATACAACATGACAACAACACACACCCCAACATACAACATGACAACAACACACACCTCAACATACAACATGACAACAACACACACCCCAACATACAACATGACAACAACACACACCCTAACGTACAACATGACAACAACACACACCTCAACATACAACATGACAACAACACACACCCCAACATACAACATGACAACAACACACACCTCAACATACAACATGACAACAACACACACCCCAACATACAACATGACAACAACACACACCCTAACGTACAACATGACAACAACACACACCTCAACATACAACATGACAACAACACACACCCCAACATACAACATGACAACAACACACACCATAACGTACAACATGACAACAACACACACCCTAACGTACAACATGACAACAACACACACCCCAACATACAACATGACAACAACACACACCTCAACATACAACATGACAACAACACACACCCTAACGTACAACATGACAACAACACACACCTCAACGTACAACATGACAACAACACACACCCCAACATACAACATGAAAACAACACACACCTCAACATACAACATGACAACAACACACACCTCAACATACAACATGACAACAACAGACACCTCAACATACAACATGACAACAACACACACCCCAACATACAACATGACAACAACACACACCTCAACATACAACATGACAACAACACACACCCCAACATACAACATGACAACAACACACACCTCAACATACAACATGACAACAACAGACACCTCAACATACAACATGACAACAACACACACCCCAACATACAACATGACAACAACACACACCATAACGTACAACATGACAACAACACACACCCTAACGTACAACATGACAACAACACACACCTCAACATACAACATGACAACAACACACACCCCAACATACAACATGACAACAACACACACCATAACGTACAACATGACAACAACACACACCTCAACGTACAACATGACAACAACACACAGCCCAACATACAACATGACAACAACACACACCCCAACATACAACATGACAACAACACACATCTCAACATACAACATGACAACAACACACACCTCAACGTACAACATGACGACAACAACACACACCCCAACATACAACATGACAACAACACACACCTCAACATACAACATGACAACAACAGACACCTCAACATACAACATGACAACAACACACACCCCAACATACAACATGACAACAACACACACCATAACGTACAACATGACAACAACACACACCCTAACGTACAACATGACAACAACACACACCTCAACATACAACATGACAACAACACACACCCCAACATACAACATGACAACAACAGACACCTCAACATACAACATGACAACAACACACACCTCAACGTACAACATGACAACAACACACAGCCCAACATACAACATGACAACAACACACACCCCAACATACAACATGACAACAACACACATCTCAACATACAACATGACAACAACACACACCTCAACGTACAACATGACGACAACAACACACACCCCAACATACAACATGACAACAACAGACACCTCAACATACAACATGACAACAACACACACCCCAACATACAACATGACAACAACACACACCTCAACATACAACATGACAACAACACACACCCCAACATACAACATGACAACAACACACACCCCAACGTACAACATGACAACAACACACACCTCAACATACAACATGACAACAACACACACCCCAACATACAACTTGACAACAACACACACCTCAACATACAACATGACAACAACACACACCCCAACATACAACATGACAACAACACACACCCCAACGTACAACATGACAACAACACACACCTCAACATACAACATGACAACAACACACACCCCAACATACAACATGACAACAACACACACCCCAACATACAACATGACAACAACACACACCTCAACATACAACATGACAACAACACACACAACAACACACACCATAACGTACAACATGACAACAACACACACCCCAACATACAACATGACAACAACACACACCTCAACATACAACATGACAACAACACACACCCAACACAACATACAACATGACAACAACACACACCCCAACATACAACATGACAACAACAACACACACCTCAACATACAACATGACAACAACACACACCCCAACATACAACATGACAACAACAGACACCTCAACATACAACATGACAACAACACACACCCCAACATACAACATGACAACAACACACACCTCAACATACAACATGACAACAACACACACCCCAACATACAACATGACAACAACACACACCCCAACATACAACATGACAACAACACACACCTCAACATACAACATGACAACAACACACACCCCAACATACAACATGACAACAACACACACCATAACATACAACATGACAACAACACACCCCAACATACAACCCTAACGTACAACATGACAACAACACACACCTCAACATACAACATGACAACAACACACACCCCAACATACAACATGACAACAACACACACCATAACGTACAACATGACAACAACACACACCTCAACACAACATGACAACAACACACAGCCCAACATACAACATGACAACAACACACACCCAACATACAACATGACAACAACACACATCTCAACATACAACATGACAACAACACACACCTCAACGTACAACATGACAACAACACACACCCCAACATACAACATGACAACAACACACACCTCAACATACAACATGACAACAACAAACATACAACATGACAACAACACACACCATAACGTACAACATGACAACAACACACACCCTAACGTACAACATGACAACAACACACACCTCAACATACAACATGACAACAACACACACCCCAACATACAACATGACAACAACAGACACCTCAACATACAACATGACAACAACACACACCTCAACATACAACATGACAACAACACACACCCCAACATACAACATGACAACAACACACACCCCAACATACAACATGACAACAACACACACCCCAACAGTCAACATGACAACAACACACACCCCAACAGTCAACATGACAACATTACACACCCCAACATACAACATGACAACAACACACACCCCAGCATACAACATGACAACAACACACACCTCAACGTACAACATGACAACAACACACACCCCAACAGTCAACATGACAACAACACACACCCCAACAGTCAACATGACAACATTACACACCCCAACATACAACATGACAACAACACACACCCCAACATACAACACACACCTCAACGTACAACATGACAACAACACACACCCCAACAGTCAACATGACAACAACACACACCCCAACAGTCAACATGACAACATTACACACCCCAACATACAACATGACAACATTACACACCCCAACATACAACATGACAACAACACACACCCCAACATACAACATGACAACAACTGTGTGCTCCATTTCCTTTCCCTCAGATCAGCTGTATGTAAACCGTCTTGTGGTGTCTGTACTGGTATTTACTAGAGTGTAGAAGTCTGTACTGTGTAGAAATCTGCTAGTTTCAGCCCTATGACCAAACAATAGGCTAGGTTGCTGTCCATCACGTCACTATAGGCTCCTAATTAGCACAGTTAGGCAGTGTGATGCAGCAACTTCCTGCCTTTTGTTTTGAGCTAGCAGTGGCAATTGGCTGCCTCCTTGGGGTGTGGTCTTCTCTCCCTAGGTTGCACCTCCTTTGCAGAGTACATCATTTCCGGTAGTGTTTGGAACTGTCGAGCTGTCAACAAGACCGAATTCATCTCGGCTTACGCTGTCCTCCAAGACCTTGACTTTCTGGCTCTGACTGAGATGTGGATTTCCCCCGAAAACACTGCTTTCTTGGCTGCCCTTTCGTCATCCAGCCATGTGTTCTCCCACAGTCCTAGAACTTCCGGTCGTCGCGGAGGCGGAACAGGGCTTCTCAATTCTGCTAAATGGAGATTCTCTCCCTTCCCCCTCCCTCACCTTTCCCCTTCCTCGTTCAAAGCCTGACCGCTCCAGGATCTGTCCATTAAGGTGGACAACGTCACAGTCCCCGCTACCCAATGTGGGAAAAACCTTGGCGTGACCCTTGACAACTCCCTCTCATTTTCTGCACACATCAAGGCGGTGTCCCGGTCTTGCAGGTACATGCTCTACAACATTCGTAAAGTAAGGCCGTATCTTACGCAGGAAGCCGCACAAGTGCTGATCCAGGCACTTCTCATCTCCCGTCTCGACTACTGCAACTCCCTTCTGGCTGGTCTCCCAGTGTGCGCCATCAAACCCCTGCAACTCATTCAAAATGCAGCAGCCCGCCTGATCTTCAATCTACCAAAGTTCTCCCACGTCACTAAGCTGTTCCGCACACTACACTGGCTCCCGGTCGAAGCACGCATCCACTACAAAACCATGGTGCTAGCCTATGGGGCAGTAAGAGGAACCGCCCCCTCCTACATCCAGTCACTAATCAAGCCGTACACACCCACGCGAGCACTTCGTTCTGCCACCTCAGGCCTCTTGGTAGTGCCATCCCTACGGGAGGGCAACTCCCAATCTGCTCAGTCTAAATTGTTCTCCGTGCTTGCCCCGCAATGGTGGAACAACTCCACTCTGGAGATCAGATCATTGGACTCTAATCTTCAAAAAACGTCTAAAAACATTCCTCTTCAAACTGTACCTCCAGTAGCTCCATGAATGGAGCTCCACAACTCTTGCCTGTTTGAAACTCCACTACGGAATCATTCCTCTACGATTATCACCCATTCCTCCTCTCCTAGCACCCCTTCTATCTCTAGCACTTCCCCCTGCACCCACCCAGGAACAACGTACTTATTGCCTTTTTGATGTGTGTTTTTAGCTATATGTGAAATGCCTGCACTTATTGTAAGTCGCTCTGGATAAAAGCGTCTGCTAAATGCGCAAAATGTAAATGTAAATGTGAACACACACACCAACGTACAACATGACAACAACACACACCCCAACATACAACATGACAACAACACACACCCCAACATACAACATGACTTTAAAACACAGATGATCTGAGCTGACCACAGCACATAACCTCTCACCTAGCGATTGTGGTGGTGTTTATTTTTTCACCCTCTCCATCCAACAAGCCATTCATCAAGTCTGTCAGGGGTGGAGGGGGTGTCGATATGCTGTTAGCCAAGATAAAATGCATTCAACTGGTTGTGGTTGATGTCCAGTAGGTAAAGGTCTTTGTGCTACTCATGCGTGGGCTTACTGGGAGTGTGTGTGTGGGTGTGTGTCATGGTCTTTTGGGATCCTTTTGAGTTTACAGTCTCAGTGCTAGACACTGTATGACATGAACCAAACACACAATGTCAAGTCAATATTACCGTATCCCATCAAAACATTATATTGTCTAGTCAAAATATTACCTTCTACCATCACTGAAGATCCCAGCATAATTTTTACCCATTACAACCGAAGTGTTGTCTGGACTTAACCAGATCACTCTGTGTTTAAAGGACCACATATGTAACACATGTAGTCCACTGCATTTGTTTGACTTTAGACTCCCAGACAAGACCACAGAGAATTCAGTCTCATTAGCAAAAAAATAAGTGCATGAGATTATTAGCGACTACAGAGTCAACACACTTCTGTATCATCTCATCTCCATGTAGGCAATGTCCCATTTCCTGCCCTGGGGCATTTGGCATGTGACATACAAACCTAAAGATACAGACAAGACTGGTTTATATGACTGGTTTATATGACTGGTTTATATGACTGGTTTATATCAGAGTGGTTTATATCAGACTGGTTTATATCAGACTGGTTTAAATCAGACTGGTTTATATGACTGGTTTATATGACTGGTTTATATGACTGGTTTATATGACTGGTTTATATGACTGGTTTATATCTGACTGGTTTATATCAGACTGGTTTATACCAGACTGGTTTATATCTGACTGGTTTATATCAGACTGGTTTATACCAGACTGGTTTATATCAGACTGGTTTATATCAGACTGGTTTATATCAGACTGGTTTATATGACTGGTTTATATGAGAATGGTTTATATGACTGGTTTATATGACTGGTTTATATGACTGGTTTATATGACTGGTTTATATCAGACTGGTTTATATCAGACTGGTTTATATGACTGGTTTATATGACTGGTTTATATGACTGGTTTATATGACTGGTTTATATCAGACTGGTTTATATCAGACTGGTTTATATGACTGGTTTATATGACTGGTTTATATCAGACTGGTTTATATCAGACTGGTTTATATGAGAATGGTTTATATGACTGGTTTATATGACTGGTTTATATGACTGGTTTATATGACTGGTTTATATCAGACTGGTTTATATGACTGGTTTATATCAGACTGTTTTATATCAGACTGGTTTATATCAGACTGGTTTATATCAGACTGGTTTATATGACTGGTTTATATCTGACTGGTTTATATCTGACTGGTTTATATCAGACTGGTTTATATGACTGGTTTATATCAGACTGTTTTATATCAGACTGGTTTATATCAGACTGGTTTATATCAGACTGGTTTATATGACTGGTTTATATCTGACTGGTTTATATCTGACTGGTTTATATGACTGGTTTATATCAGACTGGTTTATATCAGACTGGTTTATATCAGACTGGTTTATATGACTGGTTTATATCTGACTGGTTTATATCAGACTGGTTTATATGACTGGTTTATATGACTGGTTTATATCAGACTGGTTTATATCAGACTGGTTTATATGAGACTGGTTTATATGACTGGTTTATATGACTGGTTTATATGACTGGTTTATATGACTGGTTTATATCAGACTGGTTTATATGACTGGTTTATATGACTGGTTTATATCAGACTGGTTTATATGACTGGTTTATATCAGACTGGTTTATATCAGACTGGTTTATATCAGACTGGTTTATATGACTGGTTTATATGACTGGTTTATATCTGACTGGTTTATATCTGACTGGTTTATATCAGACTGGTTTATATCAGACTGGTTTATATCAGACTGGTTTATATCAGACTGGTTTATATCAGACCGGTTTATATCTGACTGGTTTATATCTGACTGGTTTATATCAGACTGGTTTATATGACTGGTTTATATGACTGGTTTATATCAGACTGGTTTATATCAGACTGGTTTATATCAGACTGGTTTATATCAGACTGGTTTATATCAGACTGGTTTATATCAGACTGGTTTATATCAGACTGGTTTATATCAGACTGGTTTATATCAGACTGGTTTATATCAGACTGGTTTATATCAGACTCTCCTTAGTGACAGTGGGGCACATATCTCTCATTCCCTTTAATACGTCTCTCTCCTTAGTGACAGTGGGACACATATCTCTCCTTCCCTTTAATACGTCTCTCTCCTTAGTGACAGTGGGACACATATCTCTCCTTCCCTTTAATACGTCTCTCTCTCCTTAGTGACAGTGGGACACATATCTCTCATTCCCTTTAATACGTCTCTCTCCTTAGTGACAGTGGGACACATATCTCTCATTCCCTTTAATACGTCTCTCTCCTTAGTGACAGTGGGACACATATCTCTCATTCCCTTTAATACGTCTCTCTCCTTAGTGACAGTGGGGCACATATCTCTCATTCCCTTTAATACGTCTCTCTCCTTAGTGACAGTGGGGCACATATTTCTCATTCCCTTTAATACGTCTCTCTCTCCTTAGTGACAGTGGGGCACATATCTCTCATTCCCTTTAATACGTCTCTCTTCTTAGTGACAGTGGGACACATATCTCTCATTCCCTTTAATACGTCTCTCTCCTTAGTGACAGTGGGACACATATCTCTCATTCCCTTTAATACGTCTCTCTCCTTAGTGACAGTGGGGCACATATCTCTCATTCCCTTTAATACGTCTCTCTCTCCTTAGTGACAGTGGGGCACATATCTCTCATTCCCTTTAATACGTCTCTCTCCTTAGTGACAGTGGGACACATATCTCTCCTTCCCTTTAATACGTCTCTCTCCTTAGTGACAGTGGGACACATATCTCTCCTTCCCTTTAATACGTCTCTCTCTCCTTAGTGACAGTGGGACACATATCTCTCATTCCCTTTAATACGTCTCTCTCCTTAGTGACAGTGGGACACATATCTCTCATTCCCTTTAATACGTCTCTCTCTCCTTAGTGACAGTGGGACACATATCTCTCATTCCCTTTAATACGTCTCTCTCCTTAGTGACAGTGGGAGACATATCTCTCATTCCCTTTAATACGTCTCTCTCTCTCCTTAGTGACAGTGGGACACATATCTCTCATTCCCTTTAATACGTCTCTCTCCTTAGTGACAGTGGGACACGTATCTCTCATTCCCATGTTTACAAATGACTTCCTGCCTAGGTGACCAGTTCACATATAACATGTGTTCCAGTATAAATGTTGATACTGTACAGATGCTACTGGATGCTGCTGGATGCTACTGGATGCTGCTGGATGCTGCTGGATGCTGCTGGATGCTACTGGATGCTACTGGATGCTACTGGATGCTGCTGGATGCTACTGGATGCTACTGGAGGCTACTGGATGCTGCTGGATGCTACTGGATGCTACTGGATGCTACTGGATGCTGCTGGATGCTACTGGATGCTGCTGGATGCTGCTGGATGCTGCTGGATGCTACTGGATGCTACTGGATGCTGCTGGATGCTGCTGGATGCTGCTGGATGCTGCTGGATGCTACTGGATGCTACTGGATGCTGCTGGATGCTGCTGGATGCTACTGGATGCTGCTGGATGCTGCTGGATGCTACTGGATGCTACTGGAGGCTACTGGATGCTGCTGGATGCTACTGGATGCTACTGGATGCTACTGGAGGCTACTGGATGCTGCTGGATGCTACTGGATGCTACTGGATGCTGCTGGATGCTACTGGATGCTACTGGATGCTACTGGATGCTACTGGAGGCTACTGGATGCTGCTGGATGCTACTGGATGCTGCTGGATGCTACTGGATGCTACTGGATGCTACTGGATGCTGCTGGATGCTACTGGATGCTACTGGATGCTGCTGGATGCTACTGGATCCTACTGGATGCTGCTGGATGCTACTGGATGCTACTGGATGCTGCTGGATGCTACTGGATGCTGCTGGATGCTACTGGATGCTACTGGATGCTACTGGATGCTGCTGTATGCTACTGGATGCTGCTGGATGCTGCTGGATGCTACTGGATGCTACTGGATGCTGCTGGATGCTGCTGGATGCTGCTGGATGCTGCTGGATGCTACTGGATGCTACTGGATGCTGCTGGATGCTACTGGATGCTGCTGGATGCTACTGGATGCTACTGGAGGCTACTGGATGCTGCTGGATGCTGCTGGATGCTGCTGGATGCTGCTGGATGCTACTGGATGCTACTGGATGCTACTGGATGCTACTGGATGCTGCTGGATGCTACTGGATGCTACTGGATGCTACTGGATGCTACTGGATGCTACTGGATGCTGCTGGATGCTGCTGGATGCTACTGGATGCTACTGGATGCTACTGGATGCTACTGGATGCTGCTGGATGCTACTGGATGCTACTGTTATGTAGAAACTCTCTCTCTCCTTCTTTCTTCTCTGGCTCCCTTTTTCTCCATCCTCTTCACCCAGTCGTGCCCTCCACACTCCACCCAGTCGTGCCCTCCACACTCCACCCAGTCTTGCCCTCCACACTCCACCCAGTCTTGCCCTCCACACTCCACCCATTCGTGCCCTCCACACTCCACCCAGTCGTGCCCTCCACACTCCACCCAGTCTTGCCCTCCACACTCCACCCAGTCTTACCCTCCACACTTCACCCAGTCGTGCCCTCCACACTCCACCCAGTCTTGCCCTCCACACTTCACCCAGTCGTGCCCTCCACACTTCACCCAGTCGTGCACTCCACACTTCACCCAGTCGTGCCCTCCACACTTCACCCAGTCGTGCCCTCCACACTCCACCCAGTCGTGCCCTCCACACTCCACCCAGTCTTGCCCTCCACACTCCACCCATTCGTGCCGTCCACACTCCACCCAGTCGTGCCCTCCACACTCCACCCAGTCTTGCACTCCACACTCCACCCATTCGTGCCGTCCACACTCCACCCAGTCGTGCCCTCCACACTCCACCCAGTCTTGCCCTCCACACTCCACCCAGTCGTGCACTCCACACTCCACCCAGTCTTGCCCTCCACACTCCACCCAGTCGTGCCCTCCACACTTCACCCAGTCGTGCCCTCCACACTCCACCCAGTCTTGCCCTCCACACTCCACCCAGTCTTGCCCTCCACACTCCACCCAGTCTTGCCCTCCACACTCCACCCAGTCGTGCCCTCCACACTTCACCCAGTCGTGCCCTCCACACTCCACCCAGTCGTGCCCTCCACACTTCACCCAGTCGTGCCCTCCACACTCCACCCAGTCGTGCCCTCCACACTCCACCCAGTCTTGCCCTCCACACTCCACCCATTCGTGCCGTCCACACTCCACCCAGTCGTGCCCTCCACACTCCACCCAGTCTTGCCCTCCACACTCCACCCAGTCTTGCCCTCCACCCTCCACCCAGTCGTGCCCTCCACACTCCACCCAGTCTTGCCCTCCACACTCCACCCATTCGTGCCGTCCACACTCCACCCAGTCGTGCCCTCCACACTCCACCCAGTCGTGCACTCCACACTCCACCCAGTCTTGCACTCCACACTCCACCCAGTCTTGCCCTCCACACTTCACCCAGTCGTGCCCTCCACACTCCACCCAGTCGTGCCCTCCACACTCCACCCAGTCGACTTCACCCAGTCGTGCACTCCACACTCCACCCAGTCTTGCCCTCCACACTTCACCCAGTCTTGCCCTCCACACTCCACCCAGTCGTGCGCTCCAAACTTCACCCAGTCGTGCCCTCCACACTCCACCCAGTCGTGCCCTCCACACTCCACCCAGTCTTGCCCTCCACACTCCACCCAGTCTTGCCCTCCACACTCCACCCATTCGTGCCCTCCACACTCCACCCAGTCTTGCACTCCACACTCCACCCAGTCTTGCCCTCCACACTTCACCCAGTCGTGCCCTCCACACTCCACCCAGTCGTGCCCTCCACACTCCACCCAGTCTTGCCCTCCACACTTCACCCAGTCGTGCCCTCCACACTCCACCCAGTCTTGCCCTCCACACTTCACCCAGTCGTGCCCTCCACACTTCACCCAGTCGTGCACTCCACACTTCACCCAGTCGTGCCCTCCACACTTCACCCAGTCGTGCCCTCCACACTCCACCCAGTCGTGCCCTCCACACTCCACCCAGTCTTGCCCTCCACACTCCACCCATTCGTGCCGTCCACACTCGACCCAGTCGTGCCCTCCACACTCCACCCAGTCTTGCACTCCACACTCCACCCATTCGTGCCGTCCACACTCCACCCAGTCGTGCCCTCCACACTCCACCCAGTCTTGCCCTCCACACTCCACCCAGTCGTGCACTCCACACTCCACCCAGTCTTGCCCTCCACACTCCACCCAGTCGTGCCCTCCACACTTCACCCAGTCGTGCCCTCCACACTCCACCCAGTCTTGCCCCCTCCACACTCCAGTCTTGCCCTCCACACTCCACCCAGTCTTGCCCTCCACACTCCACCCAGTCTTGCCCTCCACACTCCACCCAGTCTTGCCCTCCACACTCCACCCAGTCGTGCACTCCACACTCCACCCAGTCTTGCCCTCCACACTCCACCCAGTCGTGCCCTCCACACTTCACCCAGTCGTTGCCCTCCACACTCCACCCAGTCGTGCCCCCAGTCCCCTCCACACTCCACACTCCACCCAGTCGTGCCCTCCACACTCCACCCAGTCGTGCCCTCCACACTCCACCCAGTCTTGCCCTCCACACTCCACCCAGTCGTGCACTCCACACTCCACCCAGTCTTGCCCTCCACACTTCACCCAGTCGTGCCCTCCACACTCCACCCAGTCGTGCCCTCCACACTCCACCCAGTCGTGCCCTCCACACTCCACCCAGTCGTGCCCTCCACACTCCACCCAGTCGTGCACTTCACACCGTACCAATCTATTTAAACACATAGATAAGGTCCCCTGTATTGACAGTCCTGCCCACATAAAATGCTCTACGATTTACATTGTGTCTAATTCATTTACCCCCACATATTGTACGACCCTTTTCAAACAGTCTGTGCACCTGAATGATGTGGGCAAAATGTTTAACTCTACTGAGTTACAGAAAAAGAAAGATGTTAAAGATCAAGGCAGTATCTGTGCGATCTCTCTCAGAGTTTCTGCCCTCACAGTAACACCCGGGGAAGTTCAATAGTTGACTGTAGCTCTGTTGACAGTTTCTTATGTTCATCTTTATCTTCATCCTTAATAATGTTGGCGCTGATGAACAAGATGTGCAGCCATTACTCTCCTGGAGCTTAAGCCCGGCCTGCCCCTGGCAAGTGGGGTCAGAGACCCCTGGCAGACACCCATTAGAAGGGCTTAACTAATAATATGTGAGTGATATGAGGGGCCGAACACCTCCTGTGATCTAACTGTGTTCACTGTGCTAATAAAGGCCAGGCACCACATAAGCCCCTATCTTCTCCAAATGGTAAGAGCCAGTAGAGATAAGAGGATACAGTGTTTCCAAATGGTAAGAGCTAGTAGAGATAAGAGGATACAGTGTTTCCAAATGGTAAGAGTCAGTAGAGATAAGAGGATACAGTGTTTCCAAATGGTAAGAGTCAGTAGAGATAAGAGGATACAGTGTTTCCAAATGGTAAGAGTCAGTAGAGATAAGAGGATACAGTGTTTCCAAATGGTAAGAGTCAGTAGAGATAAGATGATACAGTGTTTCCAAATGGTAAGAGTCAGTAGAGATAAGAGGATACAGTGTTTCCAAATGGTAAGAGCCAGTAGAGATAAGAGGATACAGTGTTTCCATATGGTAAGAGCCAGTAGAGATAAGAGGATACAGTGTTTCCATATGGTAAGAGCCAGTAGAGATAAGAGGATACAGTGTTTCCATATGGTAAGAGTCAGTAGAGATAAGAGGATACAGTGTTTCCAAATGGTAAGAGTCAGTAGAGATAAGAGGATACAGTGTTTCCAAATGTGGGGTGGACTATTATAATGTGGGGTGGACTATTATTATGTGGGGGGGGACTATTATAATGTGGGGGAGACTATTATAATGTGGGGTGGACTATTATAATGTGTGGGGAGTATTATAATGTGGGGAGTATTATATTGTGGGTAGGACTATTATAATGTGGGGTGGACTATTATAATGTGGGGGAGTATTATAATGTGGGGGAGTATTATAATGTGGGGAGTATTATAATGTGGGGAGTATTATAATGTGGGGTGGACTATTATAATGTGGGGTGGACTATTATAATGTGGGGAGTATTATAATGTGGGGGACTATTATAATGTGGGGGCTATTATAATGTGGGGTGGACTATTATAATGTGGGGGGACTATTATTATGTGGGGACTATTATAATGTGGGGTGGACTATTATAATGTGGGTAGGACTATTATTATGTGGGGGGGACTATTATAATGTGGGGGCTATTATAATGTGGGGTGGACTATTATAATGTGTGGGGAGTATTATAATGTGGGGGTATTATATTGTGGGTAGGACTATTATAATGTGGGGTGGACAATTATAATGTGGGGGGAGTATTATAATGTGGGGGGGCTATTATAATGTGGGGTGGACTTTTATAATGTGGGGGAGACTATTATAATGTGGGTATGACTATGATATTGTGGGGTGGACTGTTATAATGTGGGGTGGACTATTATAATGTGGGGTGGACTATTATAATGTGGGGTGGACTTTTATAATGTGGGGAGACTAGTATAATGTGGGTATGACTATGATATTGTGGGGTGGACTGTTATAATGTGGGGTGGACTATTATAATGTGGGGTGGACTATTATAATGTGGGGGAGACTATTATTATGTGGGGGGGGGACTATATAATGTGGGGTGGACAATTATAATGTGGGGTGGACTATTATAATGTGGGGTGGACTTTTATAATGTGGGGGAGACTATTATTATGTGGGGGGGGACTATATAATGTGGGGTGGACTATTATAATGTGGGGGGGACTATCATCATGTGGAGAGAGCAGCTGAAGGAAATAATTAAAATCCAACGATTAGAACGGCCTGTGAGGTGAAAGTCGCACTGTTGGCCCTACGGGAAATCTGTAAATATATCTTCATATGGAAAACCTCTGATCGAGCATCTGGAAAGCAAGACAATATTACTACTCTGTCACTTTTTGCGGCACCAAGGGAACCGTCTGCAACAGCTTGAATCTCCAAACCTCCATTCCTCTGTGCTGTTTGGGAGATCCGGAGGCATTTAAAGCATCTCCCTCTTGCTCTCTCTATGTCTTTACATAAGCAACCTCTTGTTTAGGAGCTGGTGATGAGATCATCTGATGATTTAAGAGTGTTTACACCACCAAGCCTCAGAGCCAGACAACCAGTCACTCCAGTGTAAACTCCACAGGACCCCCCTGCTCTGTGACCCGGGTGGGGGTGCGGGAAGCTACCCTGGTCTAGATGGAGGGGTGTTTGGGTCATAATGGATGTGTTGGGAAGCTACCCTGGTCTAGATGGAGGGGTGTTTGGGTCATAATGGATGTGTTGGGAAGCTACCCTGGTCTAGATGGAGGGGTGTTTGGGTCATAATGGATGTGTTGGGAAGCTACCCTGGTCTAGATGGAGGGGTGTTTGGGTCATAATGGATGTGTTGGGAAGCTACCCTGGTCTAGATGGAGGGGTGTTTGGGTCATAATGGATGTGTTGGGAAGCTACCCTGGTCTAGATGGAGGGGTGTTTGGGTCATAATGGATGTGTTGGGAAGCTACCCTGGTCTAGATGGAGGGGTGTTTGGGTCATAATGGATGTGTTGGGAAGCTACCCTGGTCTAGATGGAGGGGTGTTTGGGTCATAATGGATGTGTTGGGAAGCTACCCTGGTCTAGATGGAGGGGTGTTTGGGTCATAATGGATGTGTTGGGAAGCTACCCTGGTCTAGATGGAGGGGTGTTTGGGTCATAATGGATGTGTTTTCACCAACGCTTCGGGAGAGGGGGGGGGTAATCCTCTCCACTAGGCTGCAGCCATGCAGGGAGTTAACAGTTAGATAGTTAGCAATGAGATAGTTAGCAGTTAGATAGTTAGCAATGAGATAGTTAGCAGTTAGATAGTTAGCAGTGAGATGGTTAGCAGTTAGATAGTTAGCAATGAGATAGTTAGCAGTTAGATAGTTAGCAGTGAGATGGTTAGCAGTTAGATAGTTAGCAATGAGATAGTTAGCAGTTAGATAGTTAGCAATGAGATAGTTAGCAGTTAGATAGTTAGCAATGAGATAGTTAGCAGTTAGATAGTTAGCAGTGAGATGGTTAGCAGTTAGATAGTTAGCAATGAGATAGTTAGCAGTTAGATGGTTAGCAATGAGATAGTTAGCAGTTAGATAGTTCGCAATGAGATAGTTAGCAGTTAGATAGTTAGCAGTGAGATGGTTAGCAGTTAGATAGTTAGCAGTTAGATAGTTAGCAGTTAGATAGTTAGCAAAGAGATAGTTAGCAGTTAGATAGTTAGCAATGAGATAGTTAGCAGTTAGATAGTAAGCAATGAGATAGTTAGCAGTTAGATAGTTAGCAATGAGATAGTTAGCAGTTAGATAGTTAGCAATGAGATAGTTAGCAGTTAGATAGTTAGCAATGAGATAGTTAGCAGTTAGATAGTTAGCAAAGAGATAGTTAGCAGTTAGATAGTTAGCAATGAGATAGTTAGCAGTTAGATAGTTAGCAGTGAGATGGTTAGCAGTTAGATAGTTAGCAGTTAGATAGTTAGCAGTTAGATAGTTAGCAAAGAGATAGTTAGCAGTTAGATAGTTAGCAATGAGATAGTTAGCAGTTAGATAGTTAGCAATGAGATAGTTAGCAGTTAGATAGTTAGCAATGAGATAGTTAGCAGTTAGATAGTTAGCAATGAGATAGTTAGCAGTTAGATAGTTAGCAATGAGATAGTTAGCAGTTAGATGGTTAGCAATGAGATAGTTAGCAGTTAGATAGTTAGCAAAGAGATAGTTAGCAGTTAGATAGTTAGCAATGAGATAGTTAGCAGTTAGATAGTTAGCAGTGAGATGGTTAGCAGTTAGATAGTTAGCAGTTAGATAGTTAGCAGTTAGATAGTTAGCAAAGAGATAGTTAGCAGTTAGATAGTTAGCAATGAGATAGTTAGCAGTTAGATAGTTAGCAATGAGATAGTTAGCAGTTAGATGGTTAGCAATGAGATAGTTAGCAGTTAGATAGTTAGAAAAGAGATAGTTAGCAGTTAGATAGTTAGCAATGAGATAGTTAGCAGTTAGATAGTTAGCAGTGAGATGGTTAGCAGTTAGATAGTTAGCAATGAGATAGTTAGCAGTTAGATAGTTAGCAATGAGATAGTTAGCAGTTAGATAGTTAGCAATGAGATAGTTAGCAGTTAGATAATTAGCAAAGAGATAGTTAGCAGTTAGATAGTTAGCAATGAGATAGTTAGCAGTTAGATAGTTAGCAGTGAGATGGTTAGCAGTTAGATAGTTAGCAATGAGATAGTTAGCAGTTAGATAGTTAGCAATGAGATAGTTAGCAGTTAGATAGTTAGCAATGAGATAGTTAGCAGTTAGATAGTTAGCAATGAGATAGTTAGCAGTTAGATAGTTAGCAAAGAGATAGTTAGCAGTTAGATAGTTAGCAATGAGATAGTTAGCAGTTAGATAGTTAGCAGTGAGATGGTTAGCAGTTAGATAGTTAGCAGTTAGATAGTTAGCAGTGAGATGGTTAGCAGTTAGATAGTTAGCAATGAGATAGTTAGCAATGAGATAGTTAGCAGTTAGATAGTTAGCAATGAGATAGTTAGCAGTTAAATAGTTAGCAAAGAGATAGTTAGCAGTTAGATAGTTAGCAGTGAGATGGTTAGCAGTTAGATAGTTAGCAATGAGATAGTTAGCAGTTAGATAGTTAGCAATGAGATAGTTAGCAGTTAGATAGTTAGCAATGAGATAGTTAGCAGTTAGATAGTTAGCAATGAGATAGTTAGCAGTTAGATAGTTAGCAATGAGATAGTTAGCAGTTAGATAGTTAGCAATGAGATAGTTAGCAGTTAGATAGTTAGCAATGAGATAGTTAGCAGTTAGATAGTTAGCAATGAGATAGTTAGCAGTTAGATAGTTAGCAAAGAGATAGTTAGCAGTTAGATAGTTAGCAATGAGATAGTTAGCAGTTAGATAGTTAGCAGTGAGATGGTTAGCAGTTAGATAGTTAGCAGTTAGATAGTTAGCAGTGAGATGGTTAGCAGTTAGATAGTTAGCAATGAGATAGTTAGCAGTTAGATAGTTAGCAATGAGATAGTTAGCAGTTAGATAGTTAGCAATGAGATAGTTAGCAGTTAAATAGATAGCAAAGAGATAGTTAGCAGTTAGATAGTTAGCAATGAGATAGTTAGCAGTTAGATAGTTAGCAGTGAGATGGTTAGCAGTTAGATAGTTAGCAATGAGATAGTTAGCAGTTAGATAGTTAGCAATGAGATAGTTAGCAGTTAAATAGTTAGCAAAGAGATAGTTAGCAGTTAGATAGTTAGCGATGAGATAGTTAGCAGTTAGATAGTTAGCAGTGAGATGGTTAGCAGTTAGATAGTTAGCAATGAGATAGTTAGCAGTTAGATAGTTAGTTGAGATAGTTAGCATTAGATAGTTAGCAATGAGATAGTTAGCAGTTAGATAGTTAGCAATGAGATGGTTAGCAGTTAGATAGTTAGCAATGAGATAGTTAGCAGTTAGATAGTTAGCAATGAGATAGTTAGCAGTTAGATAGTTAGCAATGAGATAGTTAGCAGTTAGATAGTTAGCAGTGAGATGGTTAGCAGTTAGATAGTAGATAGATTAGCAATGAGATAGTTAGCAGTAGTAGATAGTTAGCAATGAGATAGATAGTTAGCAGTTAGATAGTTAGCAATGAGATAGTTAGCAGTTTGATTAGATAGTTAGCAATGAGATAGTTAGCAGTTAGATAGTTAGCAATGAGATAGTTAGCAGATAGTTAGCAGTTAGCAGTAGATAGTTAGCAATGAGATAGTTAGATAGTTAGCAGTTAGATAGTTAGCAAGATAGAGATAGTTAGCAGTTAGATAGTTAGCAATGAGATAGTTAGCAGTTAGATAGTTAGCAATGAGATAGTTAGCAGTTAGATAGTTAGCAATGAGATAGTTAGCAGTTAGATAGTTAGCAATGAGATAGTTAGCAGTTAGATAGTTAGCAATGAGATAGTTAGCAGTTAGATAGTTAGCAATGAGATAGTTAGCAGTTAGATAGTTAGCAGTTAGATAGTTAGCAGTGAGATGGTTAGCAGTTAGATAGTTAGCAATGAGATAGTTAGCAGTTAGATAGTTAGCAATGAGATAGTTAGCAGTTAGATAGTTAGCAATGAGATAGTTAGCAGTTAGATAGTTAGCAATGAGATAGTTAGCAGTTAGATAGTTAGCAATGAGATAGTTAGCAGTTAGATAGTTAGCAATGAGATAGTTAGCAGTTAGATAGTTAGCAATGAGATAGTTAGCAGTTAGATAGTTAGCAAAGAGATAGTTAGCAGTTAGATAGTTAGCAATAGATAGTTAGCAGTTAGCAGTTAGGGCATAGTTAGCAGTGATAGATGGTTAGCAGTTAGATAGTTAGCAGTGAGATAGTTAGCAGTTAGATAGTTAGCAATGAGATAGTTAGCAGTTAGATAGTTAGCAATGAGATAGTTAGCAGTTAGATAGTTAGCAAATGAGATAGTTAGCAGTTAGATAGTTAGCAATGAGATAGTTAGCAGTTAGATAGTTAGCAATGAGATAGTTAGCAGTTAGATAGTTAGCAAAAGAGATAGTTAGCAGTTAGATAGTTAGCAGTGAGATAGTTAGCAGTTAGATAGTTAGCAGTTAGATAGATTAGCAATGAGATAGTTAGCAGTTAGATAGTTAGCAATGAGATAGTTAGCAGTTAGATAGTTAGCAAAGAGATAGTTAGCAGTTAGATAGTTAGCAATGAGATAGTTAGCAGTTAGATAGTTAGTTAGCAAGATAGAGATAGTTAGCAGTTAGATAGTTAGCAATGAGATAGTTAGCAGTTAGATAGTTAGCAATGAGATAGTTAGCAGTTAGATAGTTAGCAATGAGATAGTTAGCAGTTAGATAGTTAGCAATGAGATAGTTAGCAGTTAGATAGTTAGCAAAGAGATAGTTAGCAGTTAGATAGTTAGCAATGAGATAGTTAGCAGATAGTTAGCAATGAGATAGTTAGCAGTTAGATAGTTAGCAATGAGATAGTTAGCAGTTAGATAGTTAGCAAAGAGATAGTTAGCAGTTAGATAGTTAGCAAATGAGATAGTTAGCAGTTAGATAGTTAGCAATGAGATGGTTAGCAGTTAGATAGTTAGCAATGAGATAGTTAGCAGTTAGATAGTTAGCAAATGAGATAGTTAGCAGTTAGATAGTTAGCAATGAGATAGTTAGCAGTTAGATAGTTAGCAGTGAGATAGTTAGCAGTTAGATAGTTAGCAATGAGATAGTTAGCAGTTAGATAGTTAGCAATGAGATAGTTAGCAGTTAGATAGTTAGCAATGAGATAGTTAGCAGTTAGATAGTTAGCAAAAGAGATAGTTAGCAGTTAGATAGTTAGCAAATGAGATAGTTAGCAATTAGATAGTTAGAGTTAGATAGTTAGCAGTAGTGAGATGAGATAGTTAGCAGTTAGATAGTTAGCAATAGATAGTTAGCAGTTAGATAGTTAGCAAATGAGATAGTTAGCAGTTAGATAGTTAGCAAATGAGATAGTTAGCAGTTAGATAGTTAGCAAAAAGATAGTTAGCAGTTAGATAGTTAGCAATGAGATAGTTAGATAGTTAGCAGTTAGATAGTTAGCAATGAGATAGTTAGCAGTTAGATAGTTAGAAATGAGATAGTTAGCAGTTAGATTAGATAGTTAGCAGTTAGATAGTTAGCAGTTAGATAGTTAGCAAGATGTTAGATAGATTTAGCAGTTAGATAGTTAGCAAGATAGTTAGCAGAGATAGTTAGCAGTTAGATAGTTAGCAAATGAGATAGTTAGCAGTTAGATAGTTAGCAGTGAGATGGTTAGCAATGAGATAGTTAGCAGTTAGATAGTTAGCAATGAGATAGTTAGCAGTTAGATAGTTAGCAATGAGATAGTTAGCAGTTAGATAGTTAGCAAAGAGATAGTTAGCAGTTAGATAGTTAGCAATGAAATAGATGCAGCAGATATAGCAGTGAGATTAGCAGTTAGATAGTTAGCAGTGAGATGGTTAGCAGTTAGATAGTTAGCAATGAGATAGTTAGCAGTTAGATAGTTAGCAATGAGATAGTTAGCAGTTAGATAGTTAGCAATGAGATAGTTAGCAGTTAGATAGTTAGCAAAGAGATAGTTAGCAGTTAGATAGTTAGCAGTGAGCAATGAGATAGTTAGCAGTTAGATAGTTAGCAATGAGATAGTTAGCAGTTAGATAGTTAGCAATGAGATAGTTAGCAGTTAGATAGTTAGCAAAGAGATAGTTAGCAGTTAGATAGTTAGATAGTTAGCAAAGAGATAGTTAGCAGTTAGATAGTTAGCAATGAGATAGTTAGCAGTTAGATAGTTAGCAAAGAGATAGTTAGCAGTTAGATAGTTAGCAATGAAATAGTTAGCAGTTAGATAGTTAGCAGTGAGATGGTTAGCAGTTAGATAGTTAGCAGTTAGATAGTTAGCAGTGAGATGGTTAGCAAAGAGATGGTTAGCAGTTAGATAGTTAGCAATGAGATAGTTAGCAGTTAGATAGTTAGCAGTGAGATGGTTAGCAGTTAGATAGTTAGCAATGAGATAGTTAGCAGTGAGATGGTTAGCAGTTAGATAGTTAGCAATGAGATAGTTAGCAGTTAGATAGTTAGCAATGAGATAGTTAGCAGTTAGATAGTTAGCAATGAGATAGTTAGCAGTTAGATAGTTAGCAAAGAGATAGTTAGCAGTTAGATAGTTAGCAATGAGATAGTTAGCAGTTAGATAGTTAGCAGTTAGATAGTTAGCAATGAGATAGTTAGCAGTTAGATAGTTAGCAATGAGATAGTTAGCAGTTAGATAGTTAGCAAAAAGATAGTTAGCAGTTAGATATTTAGCAATGAGATGGTTAGCAGTTAGATAGTTAGCAGTTAGATAGTTAGCAATGAGATGGTTAGCAGTTAGATAGTTAGCAGTGAGATGGTTAGCAGTGAGATGGTTAGCAGTTAGATAGTTAGCAGTGAGATGGTTAGCAGTTGGATAGTTAGCAATGAGATGGTTAGCAGTTAGATAGTTAGCAATGAGATGGTTAGCAGTTAGATAGTTAGCAATGAGATGGTTAGCAGTTAGATAGTTAGCAGTGAGATGGTTAGCAGTTGGATAGTTAGCAATGAGATGGTTAGCAGTTGGATAGTTAGCAGTGGGCTTATTGGTCAGTAAGATAATCAGCAGTGGGCTTATTGGTCAGGGAGATGGTTAGCAGTAACATATGGTATGTGATTTATATTAGTGAAAGATCTGGTGCTGTGGTGTATATGAGTGAGGTTAATGTAATATTTCACCCTGAAATATATAAAGCAGATCCTAATTCTACGTTCATGTGTGGGATACAGACTAAAGTTAGTGTTAGCGATTACCTATTGGGGTATATTGTGGCGTGACACTGGCCTGGCTGGGGGCCTTATTAATTACAAGGAGCTTTAGAGATTAAGTAAAGGCCCCCCAGGGACCCGGAAACTATTTCCCCAAACCACATGCCTCACACTTTCTAAAGTACCTGTCAAACATCCATCACCCCCTGAGTCAGGGCCAAGCAGGATGACAAATGTCAGGAGCGTGTTTAGGAGACACAGTCCCTGTCCTCCCCACCAAAGGCCAGGATGGAAAGCTCACTGGGGGGATCTGGGAGTAATGGGGAAACATACAGGAGAAGTACCCCACTAATGTCTCTGTATCCAACACGCTGGCAACCGTTTTATATTGGGGCAAAGAGCTTTAAGCCCTATTAGCCAAACCTATCCAACCACTCCATCCTGTCTTTACAAAACAACCCCAGAGATAAAAGCATGCAGTAGGCCGGAGTTGTGTAATCAGGAGCAAGACCCAGGTACAGAGCACTCAGGCCAGACGGAACCAGAACCCAGGTACCGAGCACTCAGGCCAGACTGAACCAGAACCCAGGTACAGAGCACTCAGGCCAGACGGAACCAGAACCCAGGTACAGAGCACTCAGGCCAGACTGAACCAGAACCCAGGTACAGAGCACTCAGGCCAGACAGAACCAGAACCCACGTACAGAGCACTCAGGCCAGGCTGAAACCAGAACCCAGGGACAGAGCACTCAGGCCAGGCTGAACCAGAATATCTATCCACAAACAGGCACACCACAGTAATTGCTTGGCTCTTCATCTTAAACAGATTAGGTCAGTCTGGAACTCATTTTCCTCTGCAGGCTACAGGGTGCAGCTGACCCTCACAGAGTAAAGCTCTGTTTGGACACGGTTAATCACCACTGATCATTCAACTAGCAGAAGTCTGGGGATTTGGGGGGGTTTGGGGGGTTTGGGAGGGTTTGTGGGGGTTTGGGAGGGTTTGTGGGGGTTTGGGAGTGGGGGGTTCTACGACACCACTGGATGATTGGCTAGGAAAAACAATGTGATAACATGTGGCTGGAGGGTGTGGTATGTAACAGGGAAACTGATATAGAAGGATTATATACAGGGTGATGGTTGGGTTAGGATTAAAGTTAGGATTATATACAGGGTGATGGTTGGGTTAGGATTAAAGTTAGGATTATTTACAAGGTGATGGTTGGGTTAGGATTAAAGTTAGGATTATATACAGGGTGATGGTTGGGTTAGGATTAAAGTTAGGATTATATACAGGGTGATGGTTGGGTTAGGATTAAAGTTAGGATTATATACAGGGTGATGGTTGGGTTAGGATTAAAGTTAGGATTATATACAGGGTGATGGTTGGGTTAGGATTATATACAGAGTTAGAGTTAGGGTTAGGATTATATTCAGAGTTAGAGTTAGGGTTAGGATTAGGGTTAGGATTATATACAGAGTTAGTGTTAGGGTTAGGATTATATACAGGGTGAAGGATGGGTTAGGATTAGGGTTAGGATTATATACAGATTGATGGTTGGGTTAGGATTAGGATTATATACAAGTTAAGTTAGGGTTAGGATTATATACAGGGTTAGGATTAGGGTTAGGATTATATACAGAGTTAGTTAGGGTTAGGATTATATACAGATTGATGGTTGGGTTAGGATTAGGATTATATACAGAGTTAGAGTTAGGGTTAGGATTATATACAGGGTGATGGTTGGGTTAGGATTAGGGTTAGGATTATAAACAGAGTTAGAGTTAGGGTTAGGATTATATACAGGGTGATGGTTGGGTTAGGATTAGGGTTAGGATTATATACAGAGTTAGAGTTAGGGTTAGGATTATATACAGGGTGATGGTTGGGTTAGGATTAGGGTTAGGATTATATACAGAGTTAGAGTTAGGGTTAGGATTATATACAGGGTGATGGTTGGGTTAGGATTAGGGTTAGGATTATATACAGAGTTAGAGTTAGGGTTAGGATTATATACAGGGTGATGGTTGGGTTAGGATTAAAGTTAGGATTATATACAGGGTGATGGTTGGGTTAGGATTAGGGTTAGGATTATATACAGAGTTAGTGTTAGGATTATATTCAGAGTTAGAGTTAGGGTTAGGATTATATACAGAGTTAGTGTTAGGGTTAGGATTATATACAGCGTGAAGGTTGGGTTAGGATTAGGGTTAGGATTATATACAGAGTTAGAGTTAGGGTTAGGATTATATACAGAGTGATGGTTGGGTTAGGATTAGGATTATATACAGAGTTAGAGTTAGGGTTAGGATTATATACAGGGTGATGGTTGGGTTAGGATTATATACAGAGTTAGAGTTAGGGTTAGGATTATATACAGGGTGATGGTTGGGTTAGGATTAGGATTAGGGATGTCCCGATCAGGTTTTTTTGCCCTCGAGTCCGAGTCATTTCATTTTGAGTATCTACCGATACCGAGTCTTGATCCGATACATCTATAATATATAACAAAAAATTATAAAGAAGAGTGAAAAAACAGATCCAGGATGTTCCTTTTTTTAATTCACCTTATTTTAACATTCAACAACTCTGTTAACAAACAGAGCACTTCTGTGAAGTAGCTTGAACAATCAAGTAATTTCATAAATTCTTCACTTTTGGACTTTAGTGCAACAGTAAATATAAACTCATTGCATCGTCTTCGGCTGTGTTGCCTGGGTAAACTCGCTGTATTGTGTCGGGTGTTTGTTTTTGAGATGCCGTATCAGGTTTGTTGTGTTAATGTAGCCTTTTCCTTTCCACCTCTTGCAATCCCAATTTGACATATCTCACAGTTTGCTATGGCAATGTTGTTGTCATCAACTTTATAATACCTCCAGACAGCAGACATACTCGCGCTTTCTGCTTCAAGCTGCTTCCGTGTTCTACTTTGCCGGCATTTAACCAATAGCGTCTCTGCAACAAAGTGATGTCATGCCGCACGCGTTGCTGTTTCTGAGTGGAGTCAAAAGGGTCTAACTTTGCGCCACTGCATAACTATTGATGTGTTAAAAAATAATGAGAATATATATACATATATATCCGAGTCCTGGTCGGGAGGTAACGTCCAAATAAAATAATTAGAATATATATACATATATATCCGAGTCCTGATCGGGAGGTAACGTCCAATAAAATAATTAGAATATATATACATATATATCCGAGTCCTGGTCGGGAGGTAACGTCCAATAAAATAATTAGAATATATATACATATATATCCGAGTCCTGGTCGGGAGGTAGCGTCCAATAAAATAATTAGAATATATATACATATATATCCGAGTCCTGAGAATATATATACATATATATCCGAGTCCTGATCGGGCGTCCAATAAAATAATTAGAATATAGGTAACGTCAATAAAATAATGAGAATATATATTCATATATATCCGAGTCCTAGGGAGGTTAGCGTCAATAAAATAATGAGAATATATATAAACATATATATCCGAGTCCTGATCGGGAGGTAGCGTCCAATAAAATAATTAGAATATATATTCATATATAAGTCCAATCAAGAGTCCTGCATCGGGAGGTAGCGTCAATAAAATAATGAGAATATATATACATATATATCCGAGTCCTGGTATATCCGAGAATATATATACATATATATCCGAGTCCTGGTCGGGAGGTAGCGTCCAATAAAATAATTAGAATATATATACATATATATCCGAGTCCTGATCGGGAGGTAACGTCCAATAAAATAATGAGAATATATATTCATATATATCCGAGTCCTGGTCGGGAGGTAACGTCCAATAAAATAATGAGAATATATATTCATATATATCCGAGTCCTGATCGGGAGGTAACGTCCGATTCCGATCGAGTCTGAAACCACGTGATCGGGCCCGATTTCCGTTCACTTAATCGGATCTGGACATCCCCAGTTAGGATTATTTACAGAGTGATGATCCTTGAGTTAGGATTAGGATTATATACATGGTGATGGTTGGGTTAGGATTATAGGCTTTGATTATATACAGGGTGATGGTTGGGTTAGGATTATATACAGGGTGATGGTTGAGTTAGGATTAGGGTTAGGATTATATACATGGTGATGGTTGGGTTAGGATTATATACAGGGTGATGATCGTTGGGTTAGGATTAGGGTTAGGATTATAAACAGGGCGATGGTTGGGTTAGGATTATATACAGGGTGATGATCGTTGGGTTAGGATTAGGGTTAGGATTATAAACAGGGCGATGGTTGGGTTAGGATTATATACAGGGTGATGATCGTTGGGTTAGGATTAGGGTTAGGATTATATACAGGGTGATGGTTGGGTTAGGATTATAAACAGGGCGATGGTTGGGTTAGGATTAGGGTTAGGATTATATACAGAGTTAGGGTTAGGGTTAGGATTAAAGGGTTAGGGTTAAAAAACAAGGACAAGTGGGTCCTTGGAAACACATGATGCCTTTTGATAACCCCTGTAATTAATCGAAACTGGAAAGCTTAACATTCAGACTTCTTGGATCAGATATTAATTTGGGCTGAGAGGGAATTAACCTTCAGATAGACAAGGAACTTGATTTTCTCTTGTCTGTAGACAGATAACCCTATCTAGAGTAAAGTGAAACAAATGCTGAAGCTGTAGACAGATAACCCTATCTAGAGTAAAGTGAAACAAATGCTGAAGCTGTAGACAGATAACCCTATCTAGAGTAAAGTGAAACAAATGCTGAAGCTGTAGACAGATAACCCTATCTAGAGTAAAGTGAAACAAATGCTGAAGCTGTAGACAGATAACCCTCTCTAGAGTAAAGTGAAACAAATGCTGAAGCTGTAGACAGATAACCCTATCTAGCGTAAAGTGAAACAAATGCTGAAGCTGCAGACAGATAACCCTATCTAGAGTAAAGTGAAACAAATGCTGAAGCTGTAGACAGATAACCCTCTCTAGAGTAAAGTGAAACAAATGCTGAAGCTGCAGACAGATAACCCTATCTAGAGTAAAGTGAAACAAATGCTGAAGCTATAGACAGATAACCCTCTCTAGAGTAAAGTGAAACAAATGCTGAAGCTATAGACAGATAACCCTATCTAGAGTAAAGTGAAACAAATGCTGAAGCTGCAGACAGATAACCCTCTCTAGAGTAAAGTGAAACAAAAGCTGAAGCTGTAGACAGATAACCCTATCTAGAGTAAAGTGAAACAAATGCTGAAGCTGTAGACAGATAACCCTATCTAGAGTAAAGTGAAACAAATGCTGAAGCTGTAGACAGATAACCCTCTCTAGAGTAAAGTGAAACAAATGCTGAAGCTGTAGACAGATAACCCTATCTAGAGTAAAGTGAAACAAATGCTGAAGCTGCAGACAGATAACCCTATCTAGAGTAAAGTGAAACAAATGCTGAAGCTGTAGACAGATAACCCTCTCTAGAGTAAAGTGAAACAAATGCTGAAGCTGCAGACAGATAACCCTATCTAGAGTAAAGTGAAACAAATGCTGAAGCTATAGACAGATAACCCTCTCTAGAGTAAAGTGAAACAAATGCTGAAGCTATAGACAGATAACCCTATCTAGAGTAAAGTGAAACAAATGCTGAAGCTGCAGACAGATAACCCTCTCTAGAGTAAAGTGAAACAAAAGCTGAAGCTGTAGACAGATAACCCTATCTAGAGTAAAGTGAAACAAATGCTGAAGCTGCAGACAGATAACCCTCTCTAGAGTAAAGTGAAACAAATGCTGAAGCTGTAGACAGATAACCCTATCTAGAGTAAAGTGAAACAAATGCTGAAGCTATAGACAGATAACCCTATCTAGAGTAAAGTGAAACAAATGCTGAAGCTATAGACAGATAACCCTATCTAGAGTAAAGTGAAACAAATGCTGAAGCTATAGACAGATAACCCTATCTAGAGTAAAGTGAAACAAATGCTGAAGCTATAGACAGATAACCCTATCTAGAGTAAAGTGAAACAAATGCTGAAGCTGTAGACAGATAACCCTATCTAGAGTAAAGTGAAACAAATGCTGAAGCTATAGACAGATAACCCTATCTAGAGTAAAGTGAAACAAATGCTGAAGCTATAGACAGATAACCCTATCTAGAGTAAAGTGAAACAAATGCTGAAGCTATAGACAGATAACCCTATCTAGAGTAAAGTGAAACAAATGCTGAAGCTTTAGACAGATAACCATATCTAGAGTAAAGTGAAACAAATGCTGAAGCTGCAGACAGATAACCCTATCTAGAGTAAAGTGAAACAAATGCTGAAGCTGTAGACAGATAACCCTATCTAGAGTAAAGTGAAACAAATGCTGAAGCTGTAGACAGATAACCCTCTCTAGAGTAAAGTGAAACAAATGCTGAAGCTGTAGACAGATAACCCTCTCTAGAGTAAAGTGAAACAAATGCTGAAGCTATAGACAGATAACCCTATCTAGAGTAAAGTGAAACAAATGCTGAAGCTATAGACAGATAACCCTCTCTAGAGTAAAGTGAAACAAATGCTGAAGCTATAGACAGATAACCCTATCTAGAGTAAAGTGAAACAAATGCTGAAGCTATAGACCGGTCTAACGGATTTTGCTTAGTGACTCACTTTGCACTTTTGCAGTGTGAAGTCTGAAGCCGTCTCTGAGTTTGGCCCTCAGGTTAAAAGTCACGTTTAGGTTTGTCTTGCTTTATGATGTCCTTTACTGATGTTGATCTACAGAGAGAATACGGGATGCACCTCTGACCTCTGACCTATGACCAACCTCAATCCAACGAGCCATGAAGGAACCAGAACAGTTAGAATTACACCTGAGTAAAGGGTTAATGGGTCACCAGTCACAGGTCATAGGTGATCAGTATGGGCCAATATACATAACACACAAAACTTTCTCTTCAAAGACAAAAAGAAAGCAAAAAAAGATAGAGTGACAATTATTGAATTCCATCCATTGTAACTATGCTAGTAAAGCCAGAGACGTTCTGAAGGAAACTAAACAGGTTGCTAGCATTGATGCTACATCTACATTACAACAGCCACAGCTGCTTTGATCTGACACTTTAAGTGCATCTCTGGACTAAACTGAGATATATCCTCTCTCAGACTGATCTGGAAATCTGTTTGGTCCAGTTCCCGTCTGCCTGTGTATCTAAGCTGGACTGTATCTGCTCAGGAGGAGCTTGTTGTGGGTGTTCAAACTTTACTGTCTAGTAACAGGCGGAAACCTTCAGAACAAATTCAATGATGTGCATGTGTGTGTAGAAGTGGTATGTGATATAGGAGTGTGCCGTGTGTGTAGAAGTGGTATGTGATATAGGAGTGTGCGGTGTGTGTAGAAGTGGTATGTGATATAGGAGTGTGCCGTGTGTGTAGAAGTGGTATGTGATATAGGAGTGTGCCGTGTGTGTAGAAGTGGTATGTGATATAGGAGTGTGCCGTGTGTGTAGAAGTGGTATGTGATATAGGAGTGTGTGTAGAAGCGGTATGTGATATAGGAGTGTGCCGTGTGTGTAGAAGTGGTATGTGATATAGGAGTGTGCCGTGTGTGTAGAAGTGGTATGTGATATAGGAGTGTGCCGTGTGTGTAGAAGTGGTATGTGATATAGGAGTGTGCCGTGTGTGTAGAAGTGGTATGTGATATAGGAGTGTGTGTAGAAGCGGTATGTGATATAGGAGTGTGCCGTGTGTAGAAGTGGTATGTGATATAGGAGTGTGCCGTGTGTGTAGAAGTGGTATGTGATATAGGAGTGTGCCGTGTGTGTAGAAGTGGTATGTGATATAGAAGTGTGCCGTGTGTGTAAAAGTGGTATGTGATATAGGAGTGTGCCGTGTGTGTAGAAGCGGTATGTGATATAGAGTGTGCCGTGTGTGTAGAAGCCGGTATGTGATATAGGAGTGTGCCGTGTGTGTAGAAGTGGTATGTGATATAGGAGTGTGCCGTGTGTGTAGAAGTGGTATGTGATATAGGAGTGTGCCGTGTGTGTAAAAGTGGTATGTGATATAGGAGTGTGCCGTGTGTGTAGAAGTGGTATGTGATATAGGAGTGTGCCGTGTGTGTAAAAGTGGTATGTGATATAGGAGTGTGCCGTGTGTGTAGAAGTGGTATGTGATATAGGAGTGTGCCGTGTGTGTAGAAGTGGTATGTGATATAGGAGTGTGCCGTGTGTGTAGAAGTGGTATGTGATATAGGAGTGTGCCGTGTGTGTAAAAGTATGTGTATGTGATATAGGAGTGTGCCGTGTGTGTAGAAGTGGTATGTGATATAGGAGTGTGCCGTGTGTGTAGAAGCGGTATGTGATATAGAGTGTGCCGTGTGTGTAGAAGCGGTATGTGATATAGGAGTGTGCCGTGTGTGTAGAAGTGGTATGTGATATAGAGTGTGCCGTGTGTGTAAAAGTGGTATGTGATATAGAGTGTGCCGTGTGTGTAGAAGTGGTATGTGATATAGGAGTGTGCCGTGTGTGTAGAAGTGGTATGTGATATAGAGTGTGCCGTGTGTGTAGAAGCGGTATGTGATATAGAGTGTGCCGTGTGTGTAGAATATAGCGTGGTATGTGATATAGGAGTGTGCCGTGTGTGTAAAAGTGGTAGAAGTGGTATGGTATGTGATATAGAGAGTGTGCCGTGTGTGTAGAAGTGGTATGTGATATAGAGTGTGCCGTGTGTGTAAAAGTGGTATGTGATATAGAGTGTGCCGTGTGTGTAGAAGTGGTATGTGATATAGGAGTGTGCCGTGTGTGTAGAAGTGGTATGTGATATAGAAGTGTGCCGTGTGTGTAGAAGTGGTATGTGATATAGGAGTGTGCCGTGTGTGTAAAAGTGGTATGTGATATATGTCACGTCTGGCTCACAGGCAGGTAGCAGGAAGCGGACACAGGCGCAGAGAATTCTATAATAAAGTCTTTATTTTACTCAGACTAACACCGAAAACACTTCGGGTCTCACGAAAACAACAAACAGACGATCGTAACGATCAGAAACTCCGAACAGGAGAACACAGGAACGTACCTCTGTACGTACATCCAACACGTACAAACAATGATCCCACAATCACCAACAGAATGAGGCAGGGTTAAATACAGGGGCTAAATGCCCAACCAAACACAGGTGCGGAGAAGTCTCAGGTGCAGTGAATGTCCTTGATTGTCTCTCTGCTGACAGGGGGAAGTGCCAATACTGGCATAGAGAGGGACAGAGGGAGGGATAGACCTCAGGTCCTCACAGTACCCCCCCCTCTATGCGCTGCACCTGCAGCGCCAAACATCCCACGGGCAGGGCAGAGAGAACCGGTCTCGGGCAGAAACAGGTCTGGAGGTCGACTCGGCGGATGCAGGTCGGGAGGTCGCCCCGGCGGATGCAGGTCGGGAGGTCGCCCCGGCGGATGCAGGTCGGGAGGTCGCCCCGGCGGATGCAGGTCGGGAGGTCGCCCGGCGGATGCCGGTCGTGAGATCGACCCGGCGGATGCAGGTCAGGAGGTCGACCCGGGGAGACCTGGGCACAGTCTTACGCCTGGGCACAGTCTTAGGCTGGAAACCAGGCTCAGGCAGGATCATGGGCTCGGGCAGGGTCACGGGCTCAGGGACTGGGGCAGACTCGGGACTGGGACAGACACAGGCATGAAAGTGGAACCGGGCATAGAGGCACAAACGAGAACGGGCACAGAGCCACGGACGGGAACAGAAGGAGAGACACGGACGGGAGCAGGACCAGAGACAAGGACGGGACCGGGATGAGAGACAAGGACGGGACCGGGATGAGAGACAAGGACGGGACCGGGAACGAAGACAAGGACGGGGACGGGTGAAGGGACGAATGCGGGGCGGAGCTAAAGGCGGAGGTCGAGCGAGGGACGGAGGTCGGAGCATGGACGGGCGGGGACGGGGTACAAGGACGGATCGAAGAGGGGGACTAGGACGGGATCGAAGAGGGGGACTAGGACGGGATCGGGGACAGTGAGTGGGGCGGGAACGACGACAGTGGAAAGGACGGGATCGGGGACAGTGACAAGGACGGGACCGAGGACAGGTACACTGGAGACGGGGACGGGCTCGGAGACGGGGACGGGCTCGGAGACGGGGACGGGCTCGGAGACGGGGACGGACTCGGAGACGGGGAAGGGCTCGGAGACGGGGAAGGGCTCGGAGACGGGGAAGGGCTCGGAGACGGGAAAGGGCTCGGAGACGGAAAGGGCTCGGAGACGGGAAAGGGCTCGGAGACGGGAAAGGGCTCGGAGACGGGGACAGGCTCACAGGGGGCGGAGACAGGCTCACAGGGGGCGGAGACAGGCTCACAGGGGGCGGAGACAGGCTCCCAGGGGGCGGAGACAGGCTCCCAGGGGGCGGAGACAGGCTCACAGGGGGCGGAGACAGGCTCACAGGGGGCGGAGACAGGCTCACAGGGGGCGGAGACAGGCTCACAGGGGGCGGAGACAGGCTCACAGGGGGCGGAGACAGGCTCACAGGGGGCGGAGACAGGCTCACAGGGGGCGGAGACAGGCTCACAGGGGGCGGAGACAGGCTCACAGGGGGCGGAGACAGGCTCACAGGGGGCGGAGACAGGCTCACAGGGGCGGAGACAGGCTCACAGGGGGCGGAGACAGGCTCACAGGGGGCGGAGACAGGCTCCCAGGGGCGGAGACGGGCTCACAGGGGGCGGAGACAGGCTCACCGGGGGCGGAGACAGGCTCACCGGGGCGGAGACAGGCTCACAAGGGGCGGCGACAGGCTCACAAGGGGCGGAGACAGGCTCACAGGGGGCGGAGACAGGCTCACAGGGGGCGGAGACAGGCTCACAGGGGGCGGAGACAGGCTCACAGGGGCGGAGACAGGCTCACAGGGGGCGGAGACAGGCTCACAGGGGGCGGAGACAGGCTCACAGGGGGCGGAGACAGGCTCAGGGTACCGGTCAGGACACCGGTCAGGACACCGGTCAGGACACCGGTCAGGACACCGGTCAGGATACCGGTCAGGATACCGGTCAGGATACCGGTCAGGATACCGGTCAGGCTCAGGATACCGGTCAGGATACCGGTCAGGCTCAGGATACCGGTCAGGATACCGGTCAGGATACCGGTCAGGATACCGGTCAGGATACCGGTCAGGATACCGGTCAGAATACCGGTCAGGCTCAGGATACCGGTCAGGATACCGGTCAGGATACCGGTCAGGCCCAGAATACCGGTCAGGATACCGGTCAGGCCCAGGGTCGGCAGGAGACCCAGTTTCGGGAAGGACAGAAAGACCGAACAGGACCTCCACCCGGCCTCGGATCTGCGCCCCTCCCCCCCAAAAAAATTCTGGGGAATGTCCAGAAAAGGCAATGGCTCTACCTTTGAGCGGGGGGTGGGCAGGTGACGATACGGCAACTCGGCAGCCATCTTGGGCTGCGGGGTGTCAACCCTCCAGGGTTGTGGAGTGGCGGCCATCTTGGCCCGCGGGTTGCCAGGAAGAGCTCCGGGAGGTAATGCGGTGCTCAGCCGCCGGATGTAGGCATCCCTCCGGATGTACGCATCCCAGCCGAAGGCATCCTCCTCGGACTCTTCCTCCGACTCGTCCTCCCACTCTTCTTCCGACTCCTCAGACTCCGCTCCGTAATCACCCGGCACCCAGATGGGTGGTGGGGCGGATGATCGCGGAGGAAGCGGGGGTCCTTCCCGTATCGCGCACCGGCGCAGATAAGCCGGTGCCTCCGCAGACTGTTCGCATCCCCGCAAACAGCTCTGCTTCCTCTGCTGCGTCCTTCTTGGTGGGATCATACTGTCACGTCTGGCTCACAGGCAGGTAGCAGGAAGCGGACACAGGCGCAGAGAATTCTATAATAAAGTCTTTATTTTACTCAGACTAACACCGAAAACACTTCGGGTCTCACGAAAACAACAAACAGACGATCGTAACGATCAGAAACTCCGAACAGGAGAACACAGGAACGTACCTCTGTACGTACATCCAACACGTACAAACAATGATCCCACAATCACCAACAGAATGAGGCAGGGTTAAATACAGGGGCTAAATGCCCAACCAAACACAGGTGCGGAGAAGTCTCAGGTGCAGTGAATGTCCTTGATTGTCTCTCTGCTGACAGGGGGAAGTGCCAATACTGGCATAGAGAGGGACAGAGGGAGGGATAGACCTCAGGTCCTCACAATATAGGAGTGTGCCGTGTGTGTAGAAGTGGTATGTGATATAGGAGTGTGCCGTGTGTGTAGAAGCGGTATGTGATATAGGAGTGTGCCGTGTGTGTAAAAGTGGTATGTGATATAGGAGTGTGCCGTGTGTGTAAAAGTGGTATGTGATATAGGAGTGTGCCGTGTGTGTAAAAGTGGTATGTGATATAGGAGTGTGCCGTGTGTGTAGAAGTGGTATGTGATATAGAAGTGTGCCGTGTGTGTAGAAGTGGTATGTGATATAGAGTGTGCCGTGTGTGTAAAAGTGGTATGTGATATAGGAGTGTGCCGTGTGTGTAGAAGTGGTATGTGATATAGAGTGTGCCGTGTGTGTAGAAGTGGTATGTGATATAGGAGTGTGCCGTGTGTGTAGAAGCGGTATGTGATATAGGAGTGTGCCGTGTGTGTAAAAGTGGTATGTGATATAGGAGTGTGCCGTGTGTGTAGAAGTGGTATGTGATATAGGAGTGTGCCGTGTGTGTAGAAGTGGTATGTGATATAGGAGTGTGCCGTGTGTGTAGAAGCGGTATGTGATATAGGAGTGTGCCGTGTGTGTAGAAGTGGTATGTGATATAGGAGTGTGTTGATAGAATCACATCGTCACTAATGCTCTCCCTCCTTCTCAGAGCTGAATGACAGCTGTGATTGGCAGCCTTTAAGTTAGTAGAGCCCAAAGGGCAAATACACAAAACCTGTTAAATAACACACACACACACACTCACACTCAGCACACACACTCAGCACACACACACTCAGCACACACACTCAGCACACACACACTCAGCACACAGACTCAGCACACACACTCAGCACACACACACTCAGCACACAGACTCAGCACACACACTCAGCACACACACACTCAGCACACACACACTCAGCACACACACACTCAGCACACACACTCAGCACACACACACTCAGCACACACACTCAGCACACAGACTCAGCACACACACTCAACACACACACTCAGCACACACACACTCAGCACACACACTCAGCACACACACACTCAGCACACACACTCTGCACACACACACTCAGCACACACACACTCAGCACACACACTCAGCACACACACACTCAGCAGACACACTCAGCACACACACACTCAGCACACACACACTCAGCACACAGACTCAGCACACACACTCACCACACACACACTCAGCACACACACACTCAGCACACACACACTCAGCACACACACACTCAGCACACACACACACTCAGAATAATCTTTTCCCTCTCTCTGAGTGTATCCTAGCCAGGTCGGTCCAGGACCGTTTTAGTGAAGCCTGCCTTCAGCTTCTCTCTACCCTTGTCCTTAAATCAAAGAGTGAGGTGACCTCAGCAGATCAGCCATGCCTGCGGCCTCGCTCCCTGGGTTCCTGGGAAGGAAGCTGAAGGAATGTTCTGTCTGATTGTCTGTGTCAGAGTGGTGGCTTCAGGGCGCAGCACGTATCACATGTCCACTAAATAAACCCAGACCCACTTTAAGCCCCAGAGCCACTTGTCGGACACGGCCAGTCCAGTGGATCATGGAGGCAGGGTCGGGTCGGGTCTGTGAGGTTGGAGATCCTAAATGGTCCCACAGGGTCATGTTTGAGGTCCACAGAGCCTGAATAGAATTGTGGGTCAAATGTTAAACCTTTGGAACAACTGGGAGCTGTGATTTTATGGACGGCTGGAAGACAAAGTCTCAAAAGTGGACCTTGGAAAACATACAACGCAAAAACACCAATATACAGTAAATAAGATGGTAATTATATGTTGTCCGTTTATAAGCTTAGTCCATGGATCAGTTGCTTGTGTTTTTTTGTATTTTGTGTGACTCCCCAATTCTAATTGAACACTTGGTCTGATCCATATGGCAACAGCAGCTTCACTATGGTTCACTAAAGCAGAAGCCTGATTTTTCAGAGGGTAAATGACAACTGTGACAGTGATGCAATGCCATGCAATCTAACCGAAGTTAACTACTATGTTATTTTTAACAAGGCTACTTTTTCAAACAATGTTTAAGTATAACAGGCTGTTATTTTGCATGTTAGGTTAGTACATTTACATTTACATTTTGCGCATTTAGCAGACGCTCTTATCCAGAGCGACTTACAATAAGTGCAGGCATTTCACATATAGCTAAAACACACATCAAAAAGGCAATAAGTACGTTGTTCCTGGGTGGGTGCAGGGGGAAGTGCTAGAGATAGAAGGGGTGCTAGGAGCGAAGGAATGGGTGATAATCGTAGAGGAATGATTCGGTAGTGAAGTTTTGAACAGGCAAGAGTTGTGGAGCTCCATTCATGGAGCTACTGGAGGTACAGTTTGAAGAGGATTTTTAAAATAGGTTTTTAGACGTTTTAGAAGATTGGTAGAGAGTCCGATGATCTGATCTCCAGAGTGGAGTTGTTCCACCATTGCGGGGCAAGCACGGAGAACAATTTAGACTGAGCAGATCGGGAGTTGCCCTCCCGTAGGGATGGCACTACCAAGAGGCCTTAGGTGGCAGAACGAAGTGCTTGCGTGGGTGTGTACGGCTTGATTAGTGACTGGATGTAAGAGGGGGCGGTTCCTCTTACTGCCCCATAGGCTAGCACTATGGTTTTGTAGTGGATGCGTGCTTCCACCGGGAGCCAGTGTAGTGTGCGGAACAGCTGAGTGACGTGGGAGAACTTTGGTAGATTGAAGATCAGGCGGGCTGCTACATTTTGCTACCTGGGTGTCAGACTGTGGGAATGAGAAAAATAGTTGGGTATCACACAGAGCAGCGCTGTTTCAGTTGAGTGGCCCGTCTTGAATCCTGACTGGTTAGGGTCCAGGAGATTGTTCTGCGAGAGGTAGGAGGACAGTTGGTCAGCTATGATGCGTTCGAGTGTTTTGGAAAGAAAGAAGGACACGGGTCTGTAGTTGTTGACATCCGACGGGTCGAGAGACGGTTTCTTGAGGAGCGGAGTCACTCTGGCCATCTTGAAGTCGGAAGGGACACATCCTTTTCTCCTTATACACCCGGTCTCTTGGCTCTGTCATATCCTCTCATGGCCTCTCCTATCACTGCTATGCAGATGATACCCAACTATTTTTCTCACTCCCACAGTCTGACACCCAGGTAGCATCTCGTATCTCTGCATGTCTGACTGACATCTCGGCCTGGATGTCTGCACACCATCTGAAACTCAACCTAGGTAAAACTGAATTGCTCTTCTTCAAAGGAAGAGCCTGCCCGCTCCAGGATTTGTCCATTACGGTGGACAACGTCGCAGTCCCTGTTACCCAATGTGGGAAAAACCTTGGCGTGACCCTTGACAACTCGCTCTCATTTTCTGCACACATCAAGGCGGTGTCCCGGTCTTGCAGGTACATGCTCTACAACATTCGGAAAGTAAGGCCGTATCTTACGCAGGAAGCCGCACAAGTGCTGCTCCAGGCACTTATCATCTCCCGTCTTGACTACTGCAACTCCCTTCTGGCTGGTCTCCCAGTGTGCGCCATCAAACCCCTGCAACTCATTCAAAATGCAGCAGCCCGCCTGATCTTCAATCTACCAAAGTTCTCCCACGTCACTCAGCTGTTCCGCACACTACACTTGCTCCCGGTGGAAGCACGCATCCACTACAAAACCATGGTGCTAGCCTATGGGGCAGTAAGAGGAACCGCCCCCTCTTACATCCAGTCACTAATCAAGCCGTACACACCCACGCAAGCACTTCGTTCTGCCACCTAGGCCTCTTGGCAGTGCCATCCCTACGGGAGGGCAACTCCCGATCTGCTCAGTCTAAATTGTTCTCCGTCCACTCTGGAGATCTGATCATCGGACTCTCTACCAATCTTCAAAAAAGTCTAAAAACATTCCTCTTCAAACTGTACCTCCAGTAGCTCCATGAATGGAGCTCCACAACTCTTGCCTGTTCTAAACTTCACTACCGAATCATTCCTCTACGATTATCACCCATTCCTCCTCTCCTAGCACCCCTTCTATCTCTAGCACTTCCTCCTGCACCCACCCAGGAACAATGTACTTATTGCCTTTTTGATGTGTGTTTTAGCTATATGTGAAATGCCTGCACTTATTTTAAGTCACTCTGGATAAGAGCGTCTGCTAAATGCGCAAAATGTAAATGTAAAATGTAAATCCTGAGGTTAGAGAAGTGTTTATTAGAGATGTGAGATACGGAAGAAGGTCCATGGAGATGGACGGGTGGAGAGGGGAAGGGATAGGGTCAAGCGGGTATGTTGTCGGACGGCTGGATTGGACCAGTTGCAGGGTGTCTTCCTACTAACTAGCAACTATAATACAGGACAGTTGATTTGGACTAATAAAAGTGACTAGCATGGATTTGGGAGGTGCGGGAATGTCACATGCAGTGCCAGGGGATCTGTTCAACATTATTTATTATTTAATTTAACGGCGAAATGCCTTAACTGGTGTGAATACCAAATACAGTGACTTTTATACACACATAATCCCCAAATCCCCAACAGCTGTGATACTCTAATTAAACCCCAATGTAAGGCAGCTGTAACCAAAAGTACTAACTAACCTCATCAGGAGTGGTGGACTGTGTATCTACATAAATTATGGGTGGTGTACCAACACTAACCTCATCAGGACTGTGTATCTATATGAATGATGGGTGGTGTACCAACACTAACCTCATCAGGACTGTGTATCTATATGATGGGTGGTGTACCAACACTAACCTCATCAGGACTGTGTATCTATATGAATGATGGGTGGTGTACCAACACTAACCTCACCAGGACTGTGTATCTATATGAATGATGGGTGGTGTACCAACACTAACCTCATCAGGACTGTGTATCTACATGAATGATGGGTGGTGTACCAACACTAATCTCATCAGGACTGTGTATCTACATAAATTATGGGTGGTGTACCAACACTAACCTCATCAGGACTGTGTATCTATATGATGGGTGGTGTACCAACACTAACCTCATCAGGACTGTGTATCTATATGATGGGTG
Organism: Dallia pectoralis; assembly: GCA_029465975.1. Lineage (NCBI taxonomy): Eukaryota > Metazoa > Chordata > Actinopteri > Esociformes > Umbridae > Dallia > Dallia pectoralis. The sequence continues at coordinate 1,677,362 of CM055728.1, forward strand.
GTGTACCAACACTAACCTCATCAGGACTGTGTATCTATATGAATGATGGGTGGTGTACCAACACTAACCTCATCAGGACTGTGTATCTACATGAATGATGGGTGGTGTACCAACACTAACCTCATCAGGACTGTGTATCTATATGATGGGTGGTGTACCAACACTAACCTCATCAGGACGGTGTATCTATATGATGGGTGGTGTACCAACACTAACCTCATCAGGACTGTGTATCTATATGAATGATGGGTGGTGTACCAACACTAACCTCATCAGGACTGTGTATCTATATGAATGATGGGTGGTGTACCAACACTAACCTCATCAGGACTGTGTATCTATATGAATGATGGGTGGTGTACCAACACTAACCTCATCAGGACTGTGTATCTATATAATGATGGGTGGTGTACCAACACTAACCTCATCAGGACTGTGTATCTATATGAATGATGGGTGGTGTACCAACACTAACCTCATCAGGACTGTGTATCTATATGAGTGATGGGTGGTGTACCAACACTAACCTCATCAGGACTGTGTATCTATATGAATGATGGGTGGTGTACCAACACTAACCTCATCAGGACTGTGTATCTATATGAATGATGGGTGGTGTACCAACACTAACCTCATCAGGACTGTGTATCTATATGAATGATGGGTGGTGTACCAACACTAACCTCATCAGGACGGTGTATCTATATGAATGATGGGTGGTGTACCAACACTAACCTCATCAGGACTGTGTATCTATATGATGGGTGGTGTACCAACACTAACCTCATCAGGACTGTGAATCTATATGATTGATGGGTGGTGTACCAACACTAACCTCATCAGGACTGTGTATCTATATGAATGATGGGTGGTGTACCAACACTAACCTCATCAGGACTGTGTATCTGTATGATGGGTGGTGTACCAACACTATACCTCATCAGGACTGTGTATCTACATGAATGATGGGTGGTGTACCAACATTACCTCATCAGGACTGTGTATCTATATGATGGGTGGTGTACCAACACTAACCTCATCAGGACTGTGTATCTATATGATGGGTGGTGTACCAACACTAACCTCATCAGGACTGTGTATCTATATGAATGATGGGTGGTGTACCAACACTAACCTCATCAGGACTGTGTATCCATATGAATGATGGGTGGTGTACCAACACTAACCTCATCAGGACTGTGTATCTATATGAATGATGGGTGGTGTACCAACACTAACCTCATCAGGACTGTGTATCTATATGAATGATGGGTGGTGTACCAACACTAACCTCATCAGGACTGTGTATCTATATGATGGGTGGTGTACCAACACTAACCTCATCAGGACTGTGTATCTATATGATGGGTGGTGTACCAACACTAACCTCATCAGGACTGTGTATCTATATGAATGATGGGTGGTGTACCAACACTAACCTCACCAGGACTGTGTATCTATATGAATGGGTGGTGTACCATGATGGGTGGTGTACCAACACTAACCTCATCAGGACTGTGTATCTATATGAATGATGGGTGGTGTACCAACACTAACCTCATCAGGACTGTGTATCTATATGATGGGTGGTGTACCAACACTAACCTCATCAGGACTGTGTATCTATATGAATGATGGGTGGTGTACCAACACAACCTCATCAGGACTGTGTATCTCATCCTCATCAGGACTGTGTATCTATATGAATGATGGGTGGTGTACCAACACTAACCTCATCAGGACTGTGTATCTATATGAATGATGGGTGGTGTACCAACACTAACCTCATCAGGACTGTGTATCTATATAATGATGGGTGGTGTACCAACACTAACCTCATCAGGACTGTGTATCTATATGAATGATGGGTGGTGTACCAACACTAACCTCATCAGGACTGTGTATCTATATGAGTGATGGGTGGTGTACCAACACTAACCTCATCAGACTGTGTATGAATGATGGGTGGTGTACCAACACTAACCTCATCAGGACTGTGTATCTATATGAATGATGGGTGGTGTGATGGGTGGTGTACCAACACTAACCTCATCAGGACTGTGATGGGTGGTGTATCTATCATGATCTATGATGGGTGGTGTACCAACACTAACCTCATCAGGACTGTGTATCTATATGAATGATGGGTGGTGTACCAACACTAACCAACACTCATCAGGACTGTGTATCTATATGAATGATGGGTGGTGTACCAACACTAACCTCATCAGGACTGTGTATCTATATGATGGGTGGTGTACCAACACTAACCTCATCAGGACTGTGTATCTATATGAATGATGGGTGGTGTACCAACACTAACCTCATCAGGACTGTGTATCTATCATCAGGACTGAATGATGGGTGGTGTACCAACACTAACCTCATCAGGACTGTGTATCTATATGATGGTGTGATGGGTGGTGTACCAACACTAACCTCATCAGGACTGTGTATCTATATGAATGATGGGTGTGTACCAACACTAACCTCACCAGGACTGTGTATCTATATGATGGGTGGTGTACCAACACTAACCTCATCAGTGTATCTATAATGATGGGTGGTGTACCACACTAACCTCATCAGGACTGTGTATCTATATGAATGATGGGTGGTGTACCAACACTAACCTCATCAGGACTGTGTATCTACATGAATGATGGGTGGTGTACCAACACTAACCTCATCAGGACTGTGTATCTATATGAATGATGGGTGGTGTACCAACACTAACCTCATCAGGACTGTGTATCTATGAATGATGGGTGGTGTACCAACACTAACCTCATCAGGACTGTGTATCTATATGATGGGTGGTGTACCAACACTATGATGGGTGATGGGTGGTGTACCAACACTAACCTCATCAGGACTGTGTATCTATATGATGGGTGGTGTACCAACACTAACCTCATCAGGACTGTGTATCTATATGAATGATGGGTGGTGTACCAACACTAACCTCATCAGGACTGTGTATCTATATGAATGATGGGTGGTGTACCAACACTAATCTCATCAGGACGGTGTATCTATATGAATGATGGGTGGTGTACCAACACTAACCTCATCGTGACTGTGTATCTGAGTAGTCGTGCACCTGGGGCTTCCCCGTAATAGCACTTTTATGATCACATTTTTCCTTTACACTCAGTTTCGACACAAATAAAATTATTCTCTAGCCATTATATAACCTTTTCCTGTTGAATGTCAAAGAATCGGAGAGGCAATCGGGCTACAACTGGCACTTCATCCACAATGTTTGAATCTGTTAGCAATGGCGCCGAACCCCATCAATCCTATCCGCTCACACTAGTGTATTTACAAGCTAGCTTTTACAGAGTATCCGTTCAGGCCTGGTCGCGGAATTAACATCCGTTCTTGAGACCCAGCTAAACTCAGCCATTGAAGCAGCTGTAACACCTGCCGTTGAGGGCTGCATTAGCCCCTCTCTCATGCTGGATGGTATTCGGTCTACTGCAGAGGAACAGGCTTTTGAACACGACATGTGCGACTACAGCGACCGTATAGTGAGCCTGGAGGAGACGGTGGCCCGGTTGTAATCTTTGCATTGTCGGTATACCAGAGAAGATGGAGCGGGGAGATCCTGTGGGTTTCATGACCGGCTTTTTCACGGAGGTACTGGG
>CM055728.1:1686011-1718413 GCA_029465975.1 Dallia pectoralis
ATATAATAAGTCTACCTGTTCTCCCATCTATAATAAGTCTATCTGTTCTCCCCTCTATAATAAGTCTATCTGTTCTTCCCTCTATAATAAGTCTACCTGTTCTCCCCTCTATAATAAGTCTATCTGTTCTTCCCTCTATAATAAGTCTACCTGTTCTCCCATCTATAATAAGTCTATCTGTTCTCCCCTCTATAATAAGTCTATCTGTTCTTCCCTCTATATTAAGTCTACCTGTTCTCCCCTCTATAATAAGTCTATCTGTTCTTCCCTCTATAATAAGTCTACCTGTTCTCCCCTCTATAATAAGTCTACCTGTTCTCCCCTCTATAATAAGTCTACCTGTTCTCCCCTCTATAATAAGTCTACCTGTTCTCCCCTCTATAATAAGTCTGTCTGTTCTCCCCTCTATAATAAGTCTACCTGTTCTCCCCTCTATAATAAGTCTATCTGTTCTCCCATCTATAATAAGTCTATCTGTTCTCCCCTCTATAATAAGTCTACCTGTTCTCCCCTCTAAAATAAGTCTATCTGTTCTCCCATCTATAATAAGTCTATCTGTTCTCCCCTCTATAATAAGTCTACCTGTTCTCCCCTCTATAATAAGTATATCTGTTCTCCCCTCTATAATAAGTCTACCTGTTCTCCCCTCTATAATAAGTCTATCTGTTCTTCCCTCTATAATAAGTCTATCTGTTCTCCCCTCTATAATAAGTCTATTTGTTCTCCCCTCTATAATAAGTCTACCTGTTCTCCCCTCTATAATAAGTCTATCTGTTCTCCCCTCTATAATAAGTCTACCTGTTCTCCCCTCTATAATAAGTCTATCTGTTCTCCCCTCTATAATAAGTCTACCTGTTCTTCCCTCTATAATAAGTCTATCTGTTCTCCCTTCTATAATAAGTCTATCTGTTTTCCCCTCTATAAAAAGTCTATCTGTTCTCCCCTCTATAATAAGTCTACCTGTTCTCCCCTCTATAATAAGTCTATCTGTTCTCCCCTCTATAATAAGTCTACCTGTTCTCCCCTCTATAATAAGTCTACCTGTTCTCCCCTCTAAAATAAGTCTATCTGTTCTCCCCTCTATAATAAGTCTACATGTTCTCCCCTCTATAATAAGTCTACCTGTTCTCCCCTCTATAATAAGTCTATCTGTTCTCCCCTCTATAATAAGTCTATCTGTTCTCCCCTCTATAATAACTCTATCTGTTCTTCCCTCTATAATAAGTCTATCTGTTCTCCCCTCTATAATAGGTCTACCTGTTCTCCCCTCTATAATAAGTCTATCTGTTCTCCCCTCTATAATAAGTCTACCTGTTCTTCCCTCTATAATAAGTCTATCTGTTCTCCCTTCTACAATAAGTCTATCTGTTTTCCCCTCTATAAAAAGTCTATCTGTTCTCCCCTCTATAATAAGTCTATCTGTTCTCCCCTCTATAATAAGTCTATCTGTTCTCCCCTCTATAATAAGTCTACCTGTTCTCCCCTCTATATAAGTCTACCTGTTCTTACCTCTAAAATAAGTCTATCTGTTCTCCCGTCTATAATAAGTCTACCTGTTCTCCCCTCTATAATAAGTCTATCTGTTCTCCCCTCTATAATAAGTCTACCTGTTCTTCCCTCTATAATAAGTCTATCTGTTCTCCCTTCTATAATAAGTCTATCTGTTTTCCCCTCTATAAAAAGTCTATCTGTTCTCCCCTCTATAATAAGTCTATCTGTTCTCCCCTCTATAATAAGTCTATCTGTTCTCCCCTCTATAATAAGTCTACCTGTTCTCCCCTCTATATAAGTCTAACTGTTCTTCCCTCTAAAATAAGTCTATCTGTTCTCCCCTCTATAATAAGTCTACCTGTTCTCCCCTCTAAAATAAGTCTATCTGTTCTCCCCTCTATAATAAGTCTACCTGTTCTCCCCTCTATAATAAGTCTATCTGTTCTCCCCTCTATAATAAGTCTACCTGTTCTCCCATCTGTAATAAGTCTATATGTTCTCCCCTCTATAATAAGTCTATCTGTTCTTCCCTCTATAATAAGTCTATCTGTTCTCCCCTCTATAATAAGTCTATCTGTTCTCCCCTCTATAATAAGTCTACCTGTTCTCCCCTCTATAATAAGTCTATCTGTTCTCCCTCTATAATAAGTCTACCTGTTCTCCCTCTATAATAAGTCTATCTGTTCTCCCCTTCTATAATAAGTCTACCTGTTCTCCCCTCTATAATAAGTCTACCTGTTCTCCCTCTATAATAAGTCTATCTGTTCTCCCCTCTATAATAAGTCTATCTGTTCTCCCCTCTATAATAAGTCTACCTGTTCTTCCCTCTATAATAAAACTATCTGTTCTCCCCTCTATAATAGGTCTATCTGTTCTCCCCTCTATAATAAGTCTACCTGTTCTCCCCTCTTTAATAAGTCTACCTGTTCTCCCCTCTATAATAAGTATATCTGTTCTCCCATCTATAATAAGTCTATCTGTTCTCCCCTCTATAATAAGTCTATCTGTTCTCCCCTCTATAATAAGTCTACCTGTTCTCCCCTCTTTAATAAGTCTACCTGTTCTCCCCTCTATAATAAGTCTACCTGTTCTCCCCTCTATAATAAGTATATCTGTTCTCCCATCTATAATAAAACTATCTGTTCTCCCCTCTATAATAGGTCTATCTGTTCTCCCCTCTATAATAAGTCTATCTGTTCTCCCCTCTATAATAAGTCTATCTGGTCTCCCCTCTATAATAAGTCTATCTGTTCTCCCCACTATAATAAGTCTACCTGTTCTCCCATCTATAATAAGTCTACCTGTTCTCCCCTCTATAATAAGTCTACCTGTTCTCCCCCCTCTATAATAAGTCTACCTGTTCTCCCCCCTCTATAATAAGTATATCTGTTCTCCCCACTTTAATAAGTCTACCTGTTCTCCCCTCTATAATAAGTATATCTGTTCTCCCCTCTATAATAAGTCTATCTGTTCTCCCCTCTATAATAAGTCTATCTGTTCTCCCCTCTATAATAAGTCTATCTGTTCTCCCCTCTATAATAAGTCTACCTGTTCTCCCCTCTATAATAAGTCTACCTGTTCTCCCTCTATAATAAGTCTATCTGTTCTCCCTCTATAATAAGTCTACCTGTTCTCCCTCTATAATAAGTCTATCTGTTCTCCCTCTATAATAAGTCTATCTGTTCTCCCCCTCTATAATAAGTCTACCTGTTCTCCCTCTATAATAAGTCTATCTGTTCTCCCCCCTCTATAATAAGTCTACCTGTTCTCCCCCCTCTATAATAAGTCTATCTGTTCTCCCCCCTCTATAATAAGTCTATCTGTTCTCCCCCCTCTATAATAAGTCTACCTGTTCTCCCCTCTATAATAAGTATATCTGTTCTCCCCTCTATAATAAGTCTATCTGTTCTCCCCTCTATAATAAGTCTACCTGTTCTCCCCCTCTATAATAAGTCTATCTGTTCTCCCCTCTATAATAAGTCTATCTGTTCTCCCCTCTATAATAAGTCTATCTGTTCTCCCCTCTATAATAAGTCTATCTGTTCTCCCCTCTATAATAAGTCTATCTGTTCTCCCCTCTATAATAAGTCTATCTGTTCTCCCCCCTCTATAATAAGTCTATCTGTTCTCCCCTCTATAATAAGTCTATCTGTTCTCCCCCCTCTATAATAAGTCTACCTGTTCTCCCCTCTATAATAAGTCTACCTGTTCTCCCCTCTATAATAAGTCTATCTGTTCTCACCCAGCTATGATTCACATGAATATGCATCTATTCATAAGGGAATTCTCTGGTACCTTTTAACCTTTAACCTTATCCTGTTTCACAGTATCCAGCTCTTTGTCTGAATGGACCACATTACCACCCAGCTCAGAGGGAATAATTAAACTAGAGATATTAAAATGACCCCAACTTCACCCTTGACCCTTGACCCTGACCGACACTCCCAGTTCAGATCTAGAGGCATGTAGAGACAGAAAGTAAAGGTTGGTTTGAAGGTACGGGTGGGTGTAGATTGCTTCAATATCTGGACTATTATTGACTTCTGTGTCTCTATAAACTGTGATTTTGGGTTTAAAACCCGGTTACATGAAGAGCCTGTTTCCCCAAACTTGGGGAACCTAATCATTCGGCACACAGATTTATAGGTCAAGATGAGAACCGTCCGGATCATTGGGTGAGATTTGACCAACCTTCTCTCAGGGAGATCTGTTTGTCATAAGGGTACACATGGTTACACACGCACACACACACACACACACACACACACACACACACACACACACACACACACACACACACACATACACACACACACATCCCTAAAGTAATACAAAGGGTCTAATGTTGTCTGAGAATGGAACACCCCCCAAATCACTGACACATCCACACTATCACAGACCACTCTGTATCACATATCTACACCATCACAGACCACTCTGTATCATATATCTACACCATCACAGACCACTCTGTATCACATATCTACACCATCACAGACCACTCTGTATCACATATCTACACCATCACAGACCACTCTGTATCACATACCATCACAGACCACTCTGTATCACATATCTACACCATCACAGACCACTCTGTATCATATATCTACACCATCACAGACCACTCTGTATCACATATCTACACCATCACAGACCACTCTGTATCACATATCTACACCATCACAGACCACTCTGTATCATATATCTACACCATCACAGACCACTCTGTATCATATATCTACACCATCACAGACCACTCTGTATCATATATCTACACCATCACAGACCACTCTGTATCACATATCTCGGGATCACAGACCACTCTGTATCACATATCTACACCATCACAGACCACTCTGTATCATATATCTACACCATCACAGACCACTCTGTATCACATATCTACACCATCACAGACCACTCTGTATCACATATCTACACCATCACAGACCACTCTGTATCACATATCTACACCATCACAGACCACTCTGTATCATATATCTACACCATCTACACCATCACAGACCAGATCATATATCTACTCACAGACCACTCTATCATATATCTACACCATCACAGACCACTCTGTATCACATATCTACACCATCACAGACCACTCTGTATCACATATCTACACCATCACAGACCACTCTGTATCATATATCTACACCATCACAGACCACTCTGTATCATATATCTACACCATCACAGACCACTCTGTATCACTACACCACTCTGTACAGACCACTCATCACAGACCACTCTGTATCACATATCTACACCATCATCAGACCACTCTGTATCACATATCTACACCATCATCTGTACACCATCACAGACCACTCTGTATCACATATCTACACCATCACAGACCACTCTGTATCACATATCTACACCATCACAGACCACTCTGTATCACATATCTACACCATCACAGACCACTCTGTATCATATATCTACACAGACCACTCTGTATCACATATCCATACCATCACAATCACAGACCACTCTGTATTACATATCTACACCATCACAGACCACTCTGTATCACATATCTACACCATCACAGACCACTCTGTATCATATATCTACACAGACCACTCTGTATCACATATCCATACCATCACAATCACAGACCACTCTGTATTACATATCTACACCATCACAGACCACTCTGTATCATATATCTACACCATCACAGACCACTCTGTATCATATATCTACACCATCACAGACCACTCTGTATCATATATCTACACCATCACAGACCACTCTGTATCATATATCTACACCATCACAGACCACTCTGTATCACATATCTACACCATCACAGACCACTCTGTATCACATATCTACACCATCACAGACCAGTCTGTATCATATATCTACACAGACCACTCTGTATCACATATCTTCTATATAATCCAGTTGTGACATCGCAACTCTCATCGTTACAACGTTCAGCAGAGCACACACCCTTATGGTGAACTATTGTAGGTAACAGCTGTCACACGGCCCAGATTCTAATTAGATTGAGCAACCATTTGAACGGAATATATGAAAGGACTTTGTTCGTTCTGGGGAGGCCCCGCTGGTTGGATTGTGAACAACAGATGGATTTAAAGAATAAACAAAAAAGAAGAGGATAAAAAACTGGTGGGATGAGAGAGGCAGCCTGCACAATCCCAGGACCTCCAACACCCTAGAGGTTTAGACACACCCACAGGTCTGGTCACACCCTAACCCTAGAGGTTTAGACACACCCACAGGTCTGGTCACACCCTAACCCTAGAGTTTTAGACACACCCACAGGTCTGGTCACACCCCAACCCTAGAGGTTTAGACACAACCACAGGTCTGGTCACACCCTAACCCTAGAGTTTTAGACAAACCCACAGGTCTGGTCACACCCTAACCCTAGAGTTTTAGACACACCCACAGGTCTGGTCACACCCCAACCCTAGAGGTTTAGACACAACCACAGGTCTGGTCACACCCTAACCCTAGAGTTTTAGACAAACCCACAGGTCTGGTCACACCCTAACCTAGAGTTTTAGACACACCCACAGGTCTGGTCACACCCTAACCCTAGAGTTTTAGACACACCCACAGGTCTGGTCACAGCCACCCTAACCCTAGAGTTTTAGACACACCCACAGGTCTGGTCACACCCTAACCCTAGAGTTTTAGACACACCCACAGGTCTGGTCACAGCCACCTTAACCCTAGAGTCTTAGACACACCCACAGGTCTGGTCACACCCACCCTAACCCTAGAGTTTTAGACACACCCACAGGTCTGGTCACACCCACTCTAACCCTAGAGTTTTAGACACACCCACAGGTCTGGTCACAGCCACCCTAACCCTAGAGTTTTAGACACACCCACAGGTCTGGTCACACCCTAACCCTAGAGGTTTAGACACACCCACAGGTCTGGTCACACCCACCCTAACCCTAGAGGTTTAGACACACCCACAGGTCTGGTCACAGCCACCCTAACCCTAGAGTTTTAGACACACCCACAGGTCTGGTCACACCCTAACCCTAGAGGTTTAGACACACCCACAGGTCTGGTCACACCCACCCTAACCCTAACCCTAGAGGTTTAGACACACCCACAGGTCTGGTCACAGCCACCCTAACCCTAGAGGTTTAGACACACCCACAGGTTTGGTCACACCCACCCTAACCCTAACCCTAGAGGTTTAGACACACACACAGGTCTGGTCACACCCACCCTAACCCTAGAGTTTTAGACACACCCACAGGTCTGGTCACAGCCACCCTAACCCTAGAGTTTTAGACACACCCACAGGTCTGGTCACACCCTAACCCTAGAGGTTTAGACACACCCACAGGTCTGGTCCCACCCACCCTAACCCTAGAGGTTTAGACACACCCACAGGTCTGGTCACAGCCACCCTAACCCTAGAGTTTTAGACACACCCACAGGTCTGGTCACACCCTAACCCTAGAGGTTTAGACACACCCACAGGTCTGGTCACACCCACCCTAACCCTAGAGGTTTAGACACACCCACAGGTCTGGTCACAGCCACCCTAACCCTAGAGGTTTAGACACACCCACAGGTTTGGTCACACCCACCCTAACCCTAACCCTAGAGGTTTAGACACACCCACAGGTCTGGTCACAGCCACTGGCTTGACGTCCATCTGCTTCAGGGGGAGTTCCTGTCCCGGGCCTCTGTATTGTGTGTGCTGGCTTGACTAGTGGCGCCTGGTTTCCTTTTGCAACGCTCTGCTGGAGCACTTTGTCCTCATTCTCTAGAGCTACTCCACACTGGACTCCAGGCTTCCTTCACCACCTCCACACGGTTGAGTTGCAGGTCTCGCCTCAAAGACACACCTCTAAGAGACCCCTGTTAATCCTGGGGTACTCAGTCTCACCAGAGGAGGGCCTTTCTTTTCTTCTTCCCCTGCTTCCTTCCTTCCTGAAATCTGTCTTTCATTCATTTATTCACTTCTAAAAAATAAATATTGTCGTGGGAAGTCAGACATTTGACTGTTTGGTTGTATTTTGGGATCAAGGTCTTCATTTTATTTTCAAATAATTATCCGTCTGTAGAGACTGAATGAGAACTGAGTCAGTGGGAATGAGAAGATTTATTATAATTTAAAGATTAGTACTGCTTTAAAGTAAATAGAGAAATACAGATAAACATATCCCATTAGATATGGTGTCCTTAAAAAAGATATTTGAGAGACTGAGTTACTGATTTAGTACAGAATTATTGGGAAGCTGAGCTCTCTAATCACACGGTCTCTATTCACACAGTCTCTAATCACACGGTCTCTATTCACACAGTCTCTATTCACACGGTCTCTATTCACACGGTCTCTAATCACACGGTCTCTATTCACACGGTCTCTATTCACACGGTCTCTAACCACACGGTCTCTATTCACACGGTCTCTATTCACACAGTCTCTATTCACATGGTCACTATTCACACTGTCTCTATTCACACGGTCTCTAATTACACGGTCTCTATTCACATGGTCTCTATTTACACGGCCTCTATTTACACAGTCTCTATTCACACGGTCTCTATTCACACGGTCACTATTCACATGGTCTCTATTCACGTGGTCTTTATTTACACGGTCTCTATTCACACCATCTCTATTTACACAGTCTCTATTCACACGGTCACTATTCACACGGTCTCTATTCACGCGGTCTCTATTTACATGGTCTCTACTCACACGGTCTCTATTCACACAGTCTCTAATCACGCGGTCACTATTCACACGGACTCTATTTACACAGTCTCTATTCACACGGTCACTATTCACGCGGTCTCTATTTACACGGTCTCTAATCACACGGTCTCTACTCACACAGTCTCTATTCACACGGTCACTATTCACACGGTCTCTATTCACGCGGTCTTTATTTACACGGTCTCTATTCACACGGTCTCTATTTACACAGTCTCTATTCACACGGTCACTATTCACACGGTCTCTATTCACGCGGTCTCTATTTACATGGTCTCTACTCACACGGTCTCTATTCACACGGTCTCTAATCACGCGGTCACTATTCACACGGACTCTATTTACACATTCTCTATTCACACGGTCACTATTCACGCGGTCTCTATTTACACGGTCTCTAATCACACGGTCTCTACTCACACGGTCTCTATTCACACGGTCTCTAATCACGCGGTCACTATTCACACGGTCTCTATTCTCCAGTCGGAGTTGAGTAACTGTTTTCCTCAAAAAAAATATATATATAGAAATAATAATTTAACCACAGAATGTATTTGTTTATTCTCTTCGACTTATATTTTATTATGAAGATATGAAACCATTCAATGTGACAAATATGCATAAATAGAGATGGAGGAGATTGCTGTCTTTCTGTCACTGAGATAACATAGAGCTGTTCCTTGCTGTCTTTGTGTCACTGAGATAACATAGAGCTGTTCCTTGCTGTCTTCATGTTACTGTGATAACATAGAGCTGTTCCTTGCTGTCTTTGTGTCACTGAGATAACATAGAGCTGTTCCTTGCTGTCTTCATGTTACTGTGATAACAGAGAGCTGTTCCTTGCTGTCTTTCTGTCACTGAGATAACATAGAGCTGTTCGTTGCTGTCTTTGTGTCACTGTGATCACATAGAGCTGTTCCTTGCTGTCTTTGTGTCACTGTGATCACATAGAGCTGTTCCTTGCTGTCTTTGTGTCACTGAGATAACATAGAGATGTTCGTTGCTGTCTTTGTGTCACTGTGATAACATAGAGCTGTTCCTTGCTGTCTTTGTGTCACTGTGATAACATAGAGCTGTTCCTTGCTGTCGTTCCTTTACGAAAAAAAAGTACAAAATGGGTAGTACACTTTTAGTTTACTCATGATATACTTTCAAAAAGTACATTTAGAAAATAGTTAACTTACTTGAACTTTTAAGTATACTAAGTATACATTTTCTTTTATTATACAGCAAAAACAGTCAAAATATTTTTAAAGTAGATTACAAGTCATTTTTTTAGATCCATCTTGTATATTCTAATACTATGAAATATTATGCATTGCACATTATCTTTTTTGTTAGTGAAGCTGCAATCATAATTACTGCCGAACATTTTGGAGCCCTATATTCATATACTATACTAATAATAATCAATTGGAGTTTTAATAAAAGTCTATGAACTAATTCCGCCTTTGCTGTATGTATTGTGAGGAACATTTATAAGTCTGATATGAATGAAAGCCCCGGACAGACAGGACATTAACATATATTTGAACATATTCTACATGCATTAACTGAGAAAAATGTCCAATGAAGCATCAGAAGAAGACGGATGGAGGCGGAGCTGATTAGCGACGTCACTTCCTGTTACCTGCGCGCGAGCAAAATATCATATGTTGAACCGGAGATATTGCAGCATGTTTCAGTCGCCATAAACTACGCTTTAAACTCGAGAATCAGGTGTAAGGATTCCAAAAAGGACAAAGTACAGATGGAATGAACAGGTGAGATTGAGCTAAATTCTAACTTTATCTAGGCCTATATGAGATAACAGCTAACTAGCTACTTGGCTATATGGTTAATGCTCACATCAACATTAGCTAGATAGCTATTTACGTCTGAGCCATGTAAGAAGACAACACGTAACTAGCGCTTGTTAACAATTACTTCTCTTTATCTTTTGTTTTTCAGGTAACTGGTAGCTACAGTTACTCATTAGGCAAGGTTGCTAGGTAGCTTGTCTGTTAGAGGCAGGGAACAAAAATCACCCTGTACTTTATCCTAATAAGCCATGTAGCCACTAGTTTGATGATAACATTTCTTTTTCTTTGTAACACGCTGGATGTTCATACGATGTTGCATTTAACTGGCTATACTAGTATAAATTAAATAATGTACCTTACCCTTTCTCATTTCTTCAGGCTTCAGAGGAAGTTAATGTCAATGCAGAATACTCTGTATCTGATCCCAACAGCAAAGAGGGAGACATACCCAATCTCAGTAATGAAGAGGATGATGACATACACAATCCCAACAGCATGGAGGACAATGTACCCGATCCCAGCAGTGAAGAGGAAGACGTAACTGATCCCAGCAGTGAAGAGGAAGACGTACACAATACGAACAGTGAATGGGGCGACAATTCATCTGCCTTGGTATGTTTCACTCAAGTGTGTATTTGGAATCCTAATTTAACATTGCGCAATTTCACAAATTCCGATTAAAGGTTAAATATATTAATCATCTTTGCTTGTTGTCTTGTGTTTTTTTACAGGGCATGCTAGGGAGAAATTTGAAGAAATAACAGTGCAAGATGTCCGGAGGATCTTGCGCAAGAATGCATGAATGCTTCAAACAAGTAAAGGCAGAAAAGATGTGAGCATGCATTTTATGTACAAAAAAGAAGCATATTGTTAAATAAAATAACCATGTTTATTTTAACGTTTAGAGTTCAAAATAGTTCTACAATTTAAAAAAAAATATATGTATATATCAACATTTTTAGTGTTCATAGCTGGTTTATCCCCCTTCAATGTAGCTTTGACAATATTATCTCATGAAAATATTTATGAAAATATTTATCTGTTTCGCAATAAATGTGTCTAAGTCAAATTGTGTGTCTTGCCTCTCAGATTTATTTAGGTATTTTGAATATGTACTGTATTTCCTTTATTTTAAAGTTGTTAATTACACTTGAAGAGTATATTTTAGTATATTTTAAAGTTTCAAGTGGAACTCCTACCAGACACATGGCACTGATTGTTAGAGTATTGTTTAAGGTTCACTTGACAAACATGGCTTGTACAGTTATACTATGTGTTTAAATCTATTAGTAAATCATAGTAAATTGACATTTATTAGGTTTACTTCTTGAAGTACTTACATGAGTTGAAAGTGCACTTGACAGTATTCAAATGTATACCTAAGTATTTCAAGAAGTGTACTTCATGAACTGAAAGTGCACTACACAGGTTACTTTTAAGTATACAAAAGTATACTTTTAAGTACTTTAAGAAGTCTACTTCATAAACTAAAAGTACACTATACGGGTTACTTTAAAGTATACAAAAGTATACTTAAAATAAACTATAAGTGTACTCTAAAGTGTACTAAATAATTTAAAAAGTGGGCCAATTTAGTCTACTTAGTATAAAAATAGTATATAAATAAGTACACTTCTAGTATAATTTAAGTACCTTAATAATAGTATTCTTTTTACACTTAAGTATACTCACAAAAATAAACTTAAAGTATACTTTATTTTCGTAAGGGTTGTGTCACTGAGATAACATAGAGCTGTTCCTTGCTGTCTTTGAGTCACTGAGATAACATAGAGCTGTTCCTTGCTGTCTTTGAGTCACTGAGATAACATAGAGCTGTTCCTTGCTGTCTTTGAGTCACTGAGATAACATAGAGCTGTTCCTTGCTGTCTTTGAGTCACTGAGATAACATAGAGCTGTTCCTTGCTGTATAAAACAATTGTCAGTTTTGTACAGTACCATTCAAACTTAATGTCTGCACTAGTCAGCTCTCCTGTGAAATGTAGGAAAAAGGTAAACAGTCTGTCAACCTCCTTTGAGTAGCAGAACGTTCAAAATGAAGTCAAAGGGTGAGCACACACACCAGTTCTTTAACCAGTGTTTCTAACCCAACCCAACCACACACACACCTGTGCTTTAACCAGTACTTTAACCAGTACTTCTAACCCAACCACACACACCAGCACTACACTAAACACATTCAGCTGATGTAGAAGATCAAACTTACATGTGCGTACATGTAGATATAGAGGATCAAACACACTCCTCCATATGTTTTCTGCACACACACACACACACACACATACACACACTCCTCCATATGTCTTCTGCACACACACACACACACACACACACTCCTCCAAATGTCTTCTGCACACACACACACACACACACACACTCCTCCGAATGTCTTCTGCACACACACACACACACACACACACACACACTCCTCCATATGTCTTCTGCACACACACACACACACACACACACACTCCTCCAAATGTCTTCTGCACACACACACACACTCCTCCGAATGTCTTCTGCACACACACACACACACACACACACTCCTCCATATGTCTTCTGCACACACACACACACACACACACAGACACACACACACACTCCTCCATATGTCTTCTGCACACACACACACTCCTCCATTTGTCTTCTACACACACACACACACACACACACACAGTCTTCCATATGTCTGCTGCACACACACACACACACACTCCTCCATATGTCTTCTGCACACACACACTCCTCCATTTGTGTTCTGCACACACACACACATACAAACACACACACACTCCTCCATATGTCTTCTGCACACACACACACTCCTCCATATGTCTGCTGCACACACACACACTCCTCCAAATGTCTTCTGCACACACACACACACACACACAATCCTCCATATGTCTGAGAACACCACATGACCTGGTGTAGATAATGACATGGAGTAAGAACAGATAACAGATGCAGCACACAATACAAAGGGGAGAAAAAAACATCAACTGCTATTCCACTAAAAGGCGTCTGTCACGAGTGGGAACCTTCATTCTCACTTTAGGTCTGTTAGTGGGGTGCACACGGCTAGTTCTGATTGGGTGGCTAGTTTGGGTCTGTTAGTGGGCTGCACACGGCTAGTTCTGGTTGGGTGGCTAGTTTGGGTCTGTTAGTGGGCTGCACACGGCTAGTTCTGGTTAGGTGGCTAGTTTGGGTCTGTTAATGGGGTGTCCACGGCTAGTTCTGGTTGGGTGGCTAGTTTGGGTCTGTTAGTGGGGTGTCCACAGCTAGTCCTGGTTGGGTGGCTAGTTTGGGTATGTTAGTGGGGAGGACACGGCTAGTTCTGGTTAGGTGGCTAGTTACGGGTATGTTAGTGGGGTGTCCACGGCTAGTTCTGGTTGGGTAACTAGTTTGGGTCTGTTAGTGGGGTGTCCACGGCTAGTTCTGATTGGGTGGCTAGTTTGGGTCTGTTAATGGGGTGTCCACGGCTAGTTCTGGTTGGGTAACTAGTTTGGGTCTGTTAGTGGGGTGTCCACGGCTAGTTCTGTTTGGGCGGCTAGTTTGGGTCTGTTAGTGGGGTGTCCACGGCTAGTTCTGATTGGGTGGCTAGTTTGGGTCTGTTAATGGGGTGTCCACGGCTAGTTCTGGTTGGGTAACTAGTTACGGATTTTTTTTGTTCAACGCCAGATAGACTGATTTCGAGCGTCATAGGATGAGGCACAAAACCCCATATAACATTCAGAGATGTCATAAGTGTGTGGGCTGTCAATTATTGGTGTGTGGGCTGTCAATCTTTTCTGCGCATGGCACGAAACGAAGTGCAAGTTCAAACCGCGGCAAATATGTCAGAATTTGAGATCGTCATGAGCATGATGATGTCTGGTGAAATGTCCGAGGCGTCTGATTGCACTGGCGACAACGTTGGTAGTAGTTCTAGTGATGCCGACCAGCAAAACATTACCTCAAAGAATTGTTAGAAATCGTCGGGAGCAAAAACGACTCGTGGAGAATGCACTGCAAACTGTGTGAACCAAAGAACCATGTACTGTTGGCTTTCAAGAACTCGCCTTCCAATTTGAAGAAACATGTAGAGGTAAGCTGTATTCTTTGTTATTATTATATGAATTCATTTTAGAGTAGGCCTAGGCTAATATTGGTCGATTTACAATGTTTGCTTTGGCTGGGCTAGCATGCCGAGACCGGGGCTAGCAGTTGCCTACTGAAGAGTCCCCAGTTCGCAGTTAGCCTGTATTAGTATAGTCATGTTAGCAGTTATTCTGTATTAGTTCAGTCATGTTAGCAGTTATTCTGTATTAGTTTGGTCATGTTTGAAAATATGCTGGCGTGTGTTGCTGCAAAGTGCTGTGGGAAACCCTGTAATACTAAGATATTAATATTCAGTATGTATTACTAATACTATTAGGGGTGGAACTGTACATGTATGGAAACCCTGTAATACTAAGATTTTAATATTCAGTATGTATTACTAATACTATTAGGGGTGGAACTGTACATGTATGGAAACCCTGTAATACTAAGTTATTAATAATCAGTATGTATTTTAATAATATTAGGGGTGGAGCGGTACATGTATTCGTATTGAACCGAATCAGTACGGGTATGGTTCAATTTGGTACGGGTATGGTTAAATTTTACAGAACAGGGTTAGGCAGACACGTAGTACAGGAACGGAGCTAGGGACTGGTACACGGGAGTCACTATAAGGCACAGAACAGGGTTAGGCAGACACGGAGTAGAAACGGAGCTAAGGACTGGTACACGGTAGAACTGTAACAAGGATCAGGATCTCAGAACGCTCGGCAAGTCAGTAATGAACAATACCTCGCACTAGTTGCGAGTCTGAGAGATCCCTTTATCCCCTGCTTAATTACTACAGGTGTGATCAGAACTCAGGTGATAGGGATCGGGTCTGATTACTCCCCCTGACAGATAACTGGGGAAGTGTCAGACCCGGCATAGAGGAGGACAAACCCCTGTTTCTCACAGTATCCCCCTCCCCACGGGCGGCTCCTGACGCCCCAGATCTTCGAACGGGCGGCCTTCCCCGCGGTCGCGGTGCTGGACAGTTCGGATGGTCAACGTGAAAGGATGCCTTTAGTGCTGGGTCGAGCACATCCCGGGCTGGCACCCGCGACCTCTCTTCAGGGCCGTACCCCTCCCAGTCCACTAGATATTCCAGTCGCTCCCTCCTCCGTCGTGAATCCAAGAGCTCACGGATCCTGTAAACAGAGTCGTTGTCGGCCTCTAGTGGCGGTGTTTTGCCGATTGATGCGTCTCAGGAGGATACATGGGGCTGTAGTAAACCGGTTTCAGCAAGGAGACGTGGAAGGTAGGTGCAATCCGGTACGGTCGGGGCAGCTGGAGACGGTAAGTCACAGGATTAATACGTCTAATTATCTTGAAAGGGCCGATGTACCTGGGGTTGAGCTTCCTGCAGTTCCTTCGGAGGTGCAGGTCACGCGTCGATAGCCACACTCGTTGCCCAGTCTGATAGAGCGGAGTCGGCCATCTCCGTCAGTCAGCGTATTCCTTCTGTTGCCGTGATGAGCGTTGTAAGTGCTGATCTGCGCACTCCGCCGGAACCACTCGTCCACGGCCGGAACTATCCCTGGTTCGGTGTCCCAAGGAAATAGAGGAGGCTGGTACCCAAACACACATTGGAAAGGGGTTAGACGTAAGGACAAGTGAATCAGAGAATTTTGGGCGTACTCTAACCACGGGAGATACCGACTCACCTCCTGAGATTGCCGTGACACTGCTGCCAGAGATACTTTCCGATGTCCTGGTTCTCTCTCGGTTTGACCGTTCGATTGGGGGTCGTACCCAGACGTCAGACTCACGGAAACTCCTAAACGCCCACAGAACGCCTTCCACACCTTAGAGATGAACTGCGGCCCTCGGTCGGATACAACGTCTTCAGGTATCCCGAACTGCCGGAACACCTGTTGGAAGATAGTCTCCGCCATCTGCGTAGCTTTAGGCAACTGGGGCATCGGGATCAGCCGACACATCTTTGAAAAGCGATCCACCACAACCAGGATGACCTGGAAGATCTGTAACAATGTCCATGGCAATGTGAGACCAGGGCCTGTGTGGTGTGGGAAGTGGCATGAGCTTACCCTCAGGGAGATGCCGGGGAGTCTTTGACTGGGCGCACACCGGACAGCACAGAACATAATCCCTTACATCCGCGGCTTGAGACGCCCACCAGTACCTTTGGCCTAGCAATTGGGTTGTCCGTGTGATTCCCGGATGTCCGGAGCCCAGGGAAGTGTGACACCACTCCAGGAGTTGTGGCCGAATTGCGGCAGGTACAAACTTCTTAGTCGCAGGAGTCTCCGGGGGAGCTGGATCCAACAGCAGACCCTCCTGAATGACGTCATCTATGGCCCATCGGACGGGTCCGGCTCGACAAGATTTAGGAAGGATGGTCTCCAGATTAGGGTTGTTCACCGTTTGAATTGCCAAGATAGAGCGTCTGCTTTCCCATTCTTGGACCCCGGGATGTAGGACACCGTGAACCGAAAGCGGTTAAAGAACAAAGACCACCTTGCTTGCCGGGAGTTTAACCGTTTCGCCTGCTGAAGATATTCTAGGTTCCGATGGTCAGTTAATACCTGGAACGGGTGAGTTGCTCCCTCTAGCCAGTGTCTCCATTCTTCCAGGGCCAGTTTCATGGCTAGCAGCTCACGGCTCCCCACATCATAATTCTGCTCAGCCGGATTCAACTTTTTGGAAAAGAAAGCACAGGGACGTAGCTTGGGGGGCGTCCCCTGGCGTTGGGAGTGCACTGCCCGACTCCGACCTCCGAAGCATCCACCTCCACTACAAAGGGTAACGTTGGATCTGGCTGAAACAGGATGGGGGCGGAGGTGAAGCGTCTCTGTAGCTCCCCGAACGCTGTCGTGGAAATTTTAGACTTTAATCGCTGGATTCGAACTTAAATTAAGACGCACGAGAGTATGTTACAGTTGACAATTTTAACTTGTTTAATTGCAAGTAAGAAACCATTTCTCAAATACAGGTTTAAGCTTTTGCATTGATCAGATCAATCCCTATAGCAAGCTTGAAGAATAGGTTTGAGGAAAGCCTTCATCAGACAACAGGACAATAACCTGTGCTGGATCAGACTGACCTAATGAGACTGAAGTTCACACAGTATTTATTGAGAATAAGTAACGCACATACTTCCACACAAACTTAAACAATACTTGATGGAGAACCGGATGAAGCTGTTAGATGATTCCACCAACTATACAGTATAATCTGGAAAACACATAAAGCTGTCATAAAACTCGAAGGTCCGTGCTCTCAAGAAAAGGGAGGCCAGACACATGGTAGATAAACACAGGAAACAGATGAGGCATACAAAGACCCATACAGTTAAGAAACAGATAAGGTGTTCAGGACATCTGTTTCTAGCCTTGGCCCTTCTAGCAACCTGAAGATCACATTCCTTTCTCTGTGCATTTTGGCCTAAACAACATCTATGACTTACATGTAACTAAACTTCTTGAGTGATCATAAAATTCCATAACAACGCCCGTTTCACTTTCTCCGTCCACGCCAGGTTCCGGCCTTTCTGGCTGGTCATGTCCGAGAGAGGTGCCGCCGTGGTGCTGAAGTTGCGAATGAACCTGCGATAATAGTTGGCGAATCCGAGAAAACACTGTAATTCCTTCAACGATTTAGGTTGGGGCCAATTACGTACCGCTCTCACCTTGCTGTCATCAAGCTTTACTCCTCCAGGTGTCAGAATAGCCCCCAAGAAGGAGATTGTTGTTGCGTGGAACTCACTCTTCTCCAGTTTTACAAACAGACGATGTTCTAATAGCCGGCCCAGAACCTGCTTTACATGGGAGATGTGCTCAGAGAAGGAATTAGAATAGATTAGAATGTCATCTATGTACACAATGATAAAGCGGTCGATCATGTCCCGGAAGATGTCGTTCATAAAGGACTGGAATACGGCCGGTGCATTGGTTAGACTGTAGGGCATGACACAGTATTTATAATGTCCTCGGTGGGTAATGAATGCCGTCTTCCACTCATCCCCCTCACGAATCCGGACCAGATTATACGCACTACGTAAATCTAACTTGCTATAGATAGTGGCTTGTCCCACCTGTTCATGCGCGGCAGGGATCAGAGGTAGGGGATACCGGTTCTTTACTGTGATATCTTTTAACCCTCTGTAATCGATACAAGGGCGCAGACCACCGTCCTTCTTTTCCACAAAGAAAAAACTGGACGCAGCTGGAGAAGTAGACGGCCGAATCGCACCTTGTTCCAGGGCCTCATCTACGTACTGACTCATAGCCTCCCTCTCCGGCTGTGAGAGCGGGTAAATGCGTCCGCGGGGAGGTGACCGGTCGGACAGCAGATCGATGGCACAATCCCATGGTCTATGTGGAGGTAATACCGCCGCCGCCTCCTTAGAAAACACTTGCGAATAGTCCGTGTATACAGGAGGAAAAGCAGCACAGGAGACACAGTTAGAGTTCTCCACAGACGTGGTTTTACAAGGTTATCTGAGACAGTGATTCATACAGGCCTCACTCCAAGATAGGATAGAACCCTCTCTCCAGGAGATTACAGGGTCGTGTTCGCAGAGCCATGGGTGCCCCAGGACTAAGGGTTCCTGAGGAGCTGAGATCACGAGTAAATTAACAGTCTCTGTGTGTATTGACCCAACTTGTATTTGTAGTGCCTCTGTGCGGTGAGTAACATACCCCAATCCCATGGGGTTCCCGTCCAGCGCTTTAACCCTTAAGGGAGGGTTAATAGATAACCGCCTGATTCCCAGTTCGTCTGCCAGACCTCTGTCTATAAAGCTGCCGGCTGCCCCCGAATCTACGAGTCCCTCTACAGAACGTACCCTCCCCCTCAGAGACAAAGTCACAGGTACGTACATCTGTTTGGATGTAATATTGAGGGCGGGGGCGGGACTCACCGGTTTGACGGATCGTTGGCTGAACTCCGCGGACCGAAGCGGTCTCAGTGCACACTGTCGAAGCACCTGTCCCGGCTGTCCACAATACAGACGTAGTCCCTCTCGCAGCCGTTGACGTCGCTCCATTGTTGTGAGTGGAGATGGATAGGCGAATATAACGACCGAGATCCGTGACGTCACCCCGGCATGCCATCTCCGTCTGTACCTCCTTGCAGAGCCCTCTCCTATAGATGGTTAGTAGGGCAGTGTCGCTCCAGCCCCCACTACCCACCGATAGGGTGCGAAACTCTAAGGCATAATCTGCTACAGTGCGAGTCCCCTGCTTCAGCTCACACAGTTGATCTCCAATACTCCGTCCGGTTACCGGGTGATCAAACACCTCCCGAAACAGACTCTGGAAGTGCGGCTCCGAACCGAGCTCCGGGCTGTTGGCAGCCCACAAGGCGGTGGCCCACTCCAGGGCTCTCCCGGTCAGAAGAGAGATAGTGAAGTCCACTTTACCTCGATCATCAGTGAACATTGCCTTGTGATGCGATATATAGAGGGCCACCTGAAGGAGGAAACCCTGACAGCCTCCGGGGGTCCCGTCATACTTGTTAGGCATGGAAATGGGTGGAGATGGTGTCAGACTCGGACTGGCCGAGCTCGCTGGCGGAGCATCGGCACCAAGCTGGAGGAGTTCTAGGAGTTCATCCATCCGCTGCTCCTGTTGCTCCCATCGCTTACGGAACTCCGCTGGATCCATGTCAAGGCGTATTCTGTAATGAATACACTCTGAAACAGTGGGACGGTTCCAATCGCGGGTAAGCGACGTATTTATTAACAAAAGTAGAAGGCAATAGAATGGTCAGGCAGGCTTTGGTCAATGACGGGTGATCAGAGGCAGGAAATGGCACAAAGGGAACAGGCGCGGACGTGGTCAGGAACAGGCAGGAGTCAGTACACGGGAGTCACTATAAGGCACAGAACAGGGTTAGGCAGACACGGAGTAGAAACGGAGCTAAGGAATGGTACACGGGAGTCACTATAAGGTACAGAACAGGGTTAGGCAGACACGTAGTACAGGAACAGAGCTAAGGACTGGTACACGGGAATCACTATAAGGCACAGAACAGGGTTAGGCAGACACGGAGTAGAAACGGAGCTAAGGACTGGTACACGGTAGAACTGTAACAAGGATCAGGATCTCAGAACGCTCAGCAAGTCAGTAATGAACAATACCTCGCACTAGTTGCGAGTCTGAAAGATCCCTTTATCCCCTGACTAATTACTACAGGTGTGATCAGAACTCAGGTGACGGGATCGGGTCTGATTACTCCCCCTGACAGGTAACTGGGGAAGTCAGACCCGGCATCGAGGAGGACAAACCCCTGTTTCTCACAGTTATGGCATTATTTCCTAAGACTATGTTGATTATTTCAGTTTCCTGTTCAGGAGAGAAGACTTTCTCGACCACCTTGTGTTGGTAATCTTTCAGTTCTGCCAAACAAATAGTAAAATACTGTAAATACAAAGTAGGAATACATTTCCCAAATACTTGAAACATATTTAATTTTTACAGTCCTACAGAACAGTCCACAGGCAATACTGAGCTACAGTACTCTCTAGTGAGAGTATTCCTTACCATTTCGGAAAGTCCGGATGATGGATGCTACAGTGTACCTGCTCAAATTTGGCTGTACTCTTTGCCCAGCTTCCCTCATTTTTAGACCATGGTTGACCACATGATCAACCAAAGTGGCTCGGATCTCATCAGAGATTACGGCCCTTGGCCTTCCCCTTCCTTGTCCTCGTCCTCCTCCTCTTACTCTCACTCCTCTGGCTCTGCCTCTGTTTCCAATGTTGGCATCCATTGCTCCAAAACAGAAGAGCTCACCTGTTGCCCTTTGATGCTAAAGCTCTGATTGCTAATTGTAAAGATGTGTGATGGGTGTTTGCCCATGTGATTAGTCAGTGTTCATATTTGAATGTCAGTGTGTTCCTTGTGAAAACAAGAGATTTTCTTCATGAAAATTGTGCCAAATGCAGAGAATTGTGTGTAGTGTTTTGAAAAAAATATGTTTTAGAACTGGAATTTGAGTGTAAAGCAGGAATTGTGCTTGTAGTTTAGCAGAATTGGTTCAGGGGGTTGGGGCATGAGTTACATGTTGTGGTCATTGTGTCTCAAGTACCAGTATTTGTGTGTAAACAATTGAGAAAACTTTAAGTGACAAAAGTGTGTACTTTTGACACCACTGTTTGCGTTCCATGGACGTGAATGTCCCAACAGAGTCGCACTAGAAGAAAAATCTTGGTCACGATTTGAAAACCATCACACATTGACAAAATAACGTAAACCTTGACACTTAAAATAATTGTATAACCATTATTAAATTGCGATTTAAAAAACTAAATGACTCCAAGAACAAACCATGGCATCCAACATTCAAAAAGGACATCAGAGAATAGGAATCCAGGAGACAAGTAAATAGGAATCAAGGAGACAGAGAGTAGGAATCAAGGAGACAGAGAGTAGGAATCAAGGAGACAAAGAGTAGGAATCAAGAAGACAGAGTAGGAATCAAGGAGACAGAGAGTAGGAATAAGGGAGACAAGAGAGTAGGAATCAAGGAGACAGAGAGTAGGAATCAAGGAGACAGAGAAAAGGAATCAAGGAGACAGAGTAGGAATCAAGGAGGTGTAAAGACATTGTCATTTATTCCTGAGGTAAAAATTCCCTCATTCCTTTATTCTTGAGGTACAAATTCACTCATTCCTTTATTCCTGAGGTACAAATTCCCTCATTCCTTTATTCTTGAGGTACAAATTCACTCATTCCTTTATTCATGAGGTACAAATTAATTAATTAATTAATTCATGAGGTACAAATTCACTCATTCCTTTATTCTCCATTCCTCGTCTCCTCAACTCGACCCTCATTGGTCGTTTCCTCCCATGTCTCTCCTCATCCTTGAGTCACACTTCTGTCCCTTTGGGTGTTTTAAATGTAACTGGTAAACCTCAGCAGGAAGCAGCCTTAATAACAGGTACATTTCAACTGTCAGCGACACTAGCTAAAGTTGGACTTTGGCGTTGGGATCAAAGTGCACAGCCGTGTTTCTGAGCACTGGTCTCCAGGGTTTTCTTCCTGTCTGGCTCTTCAAACAAGTCCTCTGATGTGGTCAGCCCCTGTTTGAAACTGAGGAGAGGAAACTGAACACACACACACACGTAGCATGCTCACACACAGGAACATTTGTTCAAAACGCACCTACCTTACACACAAACAAGGCCTCTGATGTGGTCAGCTCCTGTTAGAAACTGAGGAAAGGAAACTGAACACACACACACACACACATGTAGCATGCTCACACACAGGAACATTTGTTCAAAACGCACGTACCTTACACACAAGTACAGCAAGTGTGTGTGTGATTAGGAGAGAGACAGAGTGCTATTTAGCTGTAATTCTCAATGGCAGGCCATGATCCAGTCACTACTGTCTCTGATCAGGGTTAGAGGGTTAGGGGGTTAGAGGGTTAGGTGGTTAAGGGGTTAGAGGGTTAAGGGGTTAGAGGGTTAAGGGGTTAGAGGGTTAAGGGGTTAGAGGGTTAAGGGGTTAGAGGGTTAAGGGGTTAGGGGGTTCGAGGGTTAGGGTTAGAGGGTTAAGGGGTTAGAGGGTTAGGGGGTTAGAGGATTAGGGTTAGAGGGTTAGGGGGTTAAAGGGTTAGGTGGTTAGGGTTAGAGGGTTACGGTTGTAGGGTTAAGGTTAGAAGGTTAGAAGGTTAGAGGGTTAGAAGGTTAAGTGGTTAGAGGGTTAGGTGGTTAGGGTTAGAGGGTTACGGTTGTAGGGTTATGGTTAGAAGGTTAGGGGGTTAGAGGGTTAGGGGGTTAGAGGGTTAGAGGGTTAGGGGTTAGGGGTTAGGGGGTTAGAGGGTTAGGGGGTTAGGGGGTTATCTATGTAAAGCCAACATTATAAACTGCCACTAAGGGACATAAACACAAAGAACAGCTTTGTCTAAACACACACAGTCACATAAAAGTTTACAATCCCTCAGATGGTGTGTTAGTCAGTACACTGATTGTGTGCACGTGCGTGCGTATGTGCCTGTGTGTGTGCATGCCTACGT
Source organism: Dallia pectoralis (assembly GCA_029465975.1). NCBI lineage: Eukaryota > Metazoa > Chordata > Actinopteri > Esociformes > Umbridae > Dallia > Dallia pectoralis. Next base: position 1,709,649 of record CM055728.1, read on the forward strand.
GTGTGTGCGTGCATGCGTGTGTGTTTTCGTGTGTGTGTGTTTGCATGTGTGTGTGTGCCTGCGTGTGCCTGCGTGTGTGTATGTGTGTGTGTGTGTGCGTGGTTACACTGGTTAGTGTTAAGCCATCCGAGGAAACAAGGAGAAGACAACATGGATAACAGTGAGGTCAAAAGGTTACGACCTCCATGCATTTCCTAAAGCATGTTTCCTGGGCCTGTGGCCTCACAGACACCCAGCAGAGAACTCCCATCCAAACATAATATGAAGGACCATTAACCTGCTGGTATAATATGAAGGACCATTAACCTGCTGGTATAATATGAAGTACCATTAACCTGCTGGTATAATATGAAGGACCATTAACCTGCTGGTATAATATGAAGGACCATTAACCTGCTGGTATAATATGAAGGACCATTAACCTGCTGGTATAATATGAAGGACCATTAACCTGCTGGTATAATATGAAGGACCATTAACCTGCTGGTATAATATGAAGGACCATTAACCTGCTGGTATAATATGAAGGACCATTAACCTGCTGGTATAATATGAAAGACCATTAACCTGCTGGTATAATATGAAGGACCATTAACCTGCTGGTATAATATGAAGGACCATTAACCTGCTGGTATAAAATGAAGGACCATTAACCTGCTGGTATAATATGAAGGACCATTAACCTGCTGGTATAATATGAAGGACCATTAACCTGCTGGTATAATATGAAGGACCATTAACCTGCTGGTATAATATGAAGGACCATTAACCTGCTGGTATAATATGAAGGACCATTAACCTGCTGGTATAATATGAAGGACCATTAACCTGCTGGTATAATATGAAGGACCATTAACCTGCTGGTATAATATGAAGGACCATTAACCTGCTGGTATAATATGAAGGACCATTAACCTGCTGGTATAATATGAAGGACCATTAACCTGCTGGTATAATATTGTCATAGATTGACCGGCGTAGTGTGGTGTAGCAAGCCATATGCAGAGCCAGGTATCCGTTCAGTCGTTTTATTATAAGTAAATCAACATAAAACAAACCGTGAACGGCGAAAAACTAAACTGTTGAAATCAAAATGCGCATATAGCGACTTAAATGTATATATTACCCAACGATGACAACAGCAGTAAAATAACCCCACTCACCTCCAAAGCAACCGTGACATACAAACAATGCTGAACAAGGAGTGACTTGTTAGCTCCCCTTTTATAGCCCAGTAGAATACAATCAGAAACAGCTGAGTGACAAAACATAAACAAGGAAGTGAATCACCGAAAGGTCTGTGTAGCCACGCCCCCACACCAATCGTGACAGTATCCCCCACTAAAAGGCTAGCTCCCCAGATAGCCGAACGGAAACACAAAACCAAAACAAGGGAGCAACAGGGAGAGAACCCGCAGTCAAACCCAAAAGGGTCAGTCCAGGACCGCAGGTCCAGCCCTGAAAAGGCCTCGGTGGCTGAGAGGCCGCCATCTAGTGCGGCAGAGAGACCGCCATCTAGTGCGGCTGAGAGTCCGCCATCTTGTGCGGCTCAGAGTCCGCCATCTTGTGCGGCCCAGAGTCCGCCGTCTTGTGCGGCTCAAAGTCCGCCGTCGTGGGCGACGTGGTGGCGGAGGCCATCGTGGGCGCCGTCGTGGCGGCAGCCATCGTGGCGTAGTCGTGGCGGCGGCCATCGTGGGCGTAGTCGTGGCGGCGGCCATCGTGAGCGTGTCGTGGCGGCGGCCATCGTGAGCGTAGTCGTGGCGGCGGCCATCGTGAGCGTAGTCGTGGCGGCGGCCATCGTGAGCGTAGTCGTGGCGGCGGCCATCGTGAGCGTAGTCGTGGCGGCGGCCATCGTGAGCGTAGTCGTGGCGGCGGCCATCGTGAGCGTAGTCGTGGCGCCATCGGCCTTCGTGGGCGGCGTGCGTCGTCGGCGGCCATCGTGGGCGGCGTGGCGGCAGCCATTGTGGGCGGCGTGGCGGCAGCCATTGTGGGCGGCGTGCGGCAGCCATTGTGGGCGGCGTGGCGGCAGCCATTGTGGGCGGCGTGCGGCAGCCATTGTGGGCGGCGATGCGGCAGCCATTGTGGGCGGCGCCATTGCGGCAGCCATTGTGGGCGGCCATGCGGCAGCCATTGTGGGCGGCGATGCGGCAGCCATTGTGGGCGGCGATGCGGCAGCCATTGTGGGCGGCGATGCGGCAGCCATTGTGGGCGGCGTGACGGCGGCAGCCATCTTGGGCGCTGGCGGGACGACGGCAGCCATCTTGAGCGCTGGCGTGACGGCGGCAGCCATCTTGGGCGCTGGCGGGACGACGGCAGCCATCTTGAGCGCTGGCGTGACGGCAACAGCCATCCTGAGCGCCGGCGGGACGACGGCAGCCATCTTGAGCGCTGGCGTGCCGGCAACAGCCATCTTGAGCGCTGGCGGGACGGCAGCCATCGTGGGCGCTGGCGTGACGGCGGGAGCCATCGTGGCGCTGGCGTGACGGCGGAGCCATCTTGGGCGCTGGCGTGACGGCAACAGCCATCTTGAGCGCTGGCGTGACGGCAACAGCCATCCTGAGCGCCGGCGGGACGACGGCAGCCATCTTGAGCGCTGGCGTGCCGGCAACAGCCATCTTGAGCGCTGGCGGGACGGCGGGAGCCATCGTGGGCGCTGGCGTGACGGCGGGAGCCATCGTGGGCGCTGGCGTGACGGCGGGAGCCATCGTGGGCGCTGGCGTGACGGCAACAGCCATCTTGAGCGCCGGCGGGACGACGGTAGCCATCTTGGACGCTGGCGTGACGGCAACAGCCATCTTGAGCGCTGGCGGGACGGCGGGAGCCATCGTGGACGCTGGCGTGACGGCGGCAGCCATCTTGGACGCTGGCGGGACGGCGGGAACCATCGTGGACGCTGGCGTGACGGCACCAGCCATCTTGAGCGCTGGCGGGACGGCGGGAGCCATCGTGGACGCTGGCGTGACGGTGGCAGCCATCTTGGGCGCTGGCGGGACGACGGCAGCCATCTTGAGCGCTGGCGTGACAGCAACAGCCATCTTGAGCGCTGGCGTGACGGCGGGAGCCATCGTGGACGCTGGCGAGACGGCGGCAGCCATCTTGGGCGCTGGCGGGACGACGGCAGCCATCTTGGGCGCTGGCGTGACAGCAACAGCCATCTTGAGCGCTGGCGTGACGGCGGGAGCCCTCGTGGGCGCTGGCGTGACGGCAACAGCCATCTTGAGCGCCGGCGGGACGACGGCAGCCATCTTGAGCGCTGGCGTGGCGGCAACAGCCATCTTGAGCGCTGGCGGAACGGCGGGAGCCATCGTGGACGCTGGCGTGACGGCGGCAGCCATCTTGGGCGCTGGCGGGGCGACGACAGCCATCTTGGGCGCTGGCGTGACGGCGGGAGCCATCGTGGGCGCGGTAGCCACGCCCCCACACCAATCGTGACAAATATGAAGGACCATTTACCTGCTGGTATAATATGAAGGACCATTTACCTGCTGGTATAATATGAAGGACCATTAACCTGCTGGTATAATATGAAGGACCATTAACCTGCTGGTATAATATGAAGGACCATTAACCTGCTGGTATAATATGAAGGACCATTAACCTGCTGGTATAATATGAAGGACCATTAACCTGCTGGTATAATATGAAGGACCATTAACCTGCTGGTATAATATGAAGGACCATTAACCTGCTGGTATAATATGAAGGACCATTAACCTGCTGGTATAATATGAAGGACCATTAACCTGCTGGTATAATATGAAGGACCATTAACCTGCTGGTATAATATGAAGGACCATTAACCTGCTGGTATAATATGAAGGACCATTAACCTGCTGGTATAATATGAAGGACCATTAACCTGCTGGTATAATATGAAGGACCATTAACCTGCTGGTATAATATGAAGGACCATTAACCTGCTGGTATAATATGAAGGACCATTAACCTGCTGGTATAATATGAAAGACCATTAACCTGCTGGTATAATATGAAGGACCATTAACCTGCTGGTATAATATGAAGGACCATTAACCTGCTGGTATAATATGAAGGACCATTAACCTGCTGGTATAATATGAAGGACCATTTACCTGCTGGTATAATATGAAGGACCATTAACCTGCTGGTATAATATGAAGGACCATTAACCTGCTGGTATAATATGAAGGACCATTAACCTGCTGGTATAATATGAAGGACCATTAACCTGCTGGTATAATATGAAGGACCATTAACCTGCTGGTATAATATGAAGGACCATTAACCTGCTGGTATAATATGAAGGACCATTAACCTGCTGGTATAATATGAAGGACCATTAACCTGCTGGTATAATATGAAGGACCATTAACCTGCTGGTATAATATGAAGGACCATTAACCTGCTGGTATAATATGAAGGACCATTAACCTGCTGGTATAATATGAAGGACCATTAACCTGCTGGTATAATATGAAGGACCATTAACCTGCTGGTATAATATGAAAGACCATTAACCTGCTGGTATAATATGAAGGACCATTAACCTGCTGGTATAATATGAAGGACCATTAACCTGCTGGTATAATATGAAGGACCATTAACCTGCTGGTATAATATGAAGGACCATTAACCTGCTGGTATAATATGAAGGACCATTAACCTGCTGGTATAATATGAAGGACCATTAACCTGCTGGTATAATATGAAGGACCATTAACCTGCTGGTATAATATGAAGGACCATTAACCTGCTGGTATAATATGAAGGACCATTAACCTGCTGGTATAATATGAAGGACCATTAACCTGCTGGTATAATATGAAGGACCATTAACCTGCTGGTATAATATGAAGGACCATTAACCTGCTGGTATAATATGAAGGACCATTAACCTGCTGGTATAATATGAAAGACCATTAACCTGCTGGTATAATATGAAGGACCATTAACCTGCTGGTATAATATGAAGGACCATTAACCTGCTGGTATAATATGAAGGACCATTAACCTGCTGGTATAATATGAAGGACCATTAACCTGCTGGTATAATATGAAGGACCATTAACCTGCTGGTATAATATGAAGGACCATTAACCTGCTGGTATAATATGAAGGACCATTAACCTGCTGGTATAATATGAAGGACCATTAACCTGCTGGTATAATATGAAGGACCATTAACCTGCTGGTATAATATGAAGGACCATTAACCTGCTGGTATAATATGAAGGACCATTAACCTGCTGGTATAATATGAAGGACCATTAACCTGCTGGTATAATATGAAGGACCATTAACCTGCTGGTATAATATGAAGGACCATTTACCTGCTGGTATAATATGAAGGACCATTTACCTGCTGGTATAATAAGAAGGACCATTTACCTGCACGCATCCCACAAACGCACAAAGACGGTACCAGGCATATTCACAAAAACACACACATATGACACTAATGTTGTCTAACTTGTCTTGTCTTTCTGAGAGCTACTTGAAGGCTTGTAAGCTGAGATCCAGTTTCTCAACGCTCAGTGTGGTACCTTGGTGGAGAATATTGACTGTTGGCAAATAAAAAACGCATGTGAAATTCTAGCTAGTTCAGTAATAATGTTTACTACTGAACAGAGGTTTGTTGATGGTGTCCAATTGTCCTCTGACATCCACACATACCCACACACACCAACACACACACCCCCACACATACCAACACACACACCCCCACACACATATCAACACACACACCCCCACACATACCAACACACACCAACACACACACCCCCACACACACCCCCACACATACCAACACACACCAACACACACACCCCCACACACACCCCAACACATACCAACACACACACCCTCACACACCCCACACACACCAACACACACACCCCCACACATATCAACACACACACCCCCACACACACACCCCAACACACACCCACACACACCCACATATACCACACACACACAACAACCTGCTCGAACCTGCTCGAACCTGCTCTCACCAAACACAGCGGCAGAAAGTTAAAGCTCAAACACAACCCATCTCCCGTTCATGGTCAAAGCCCCGAGACTAGGACACATGGTAGTGACACGTGGTAGTTTCTGGGCAGGGGGCCGCATAGACAATGATGAATCACAACCACAGTGAATGACTACAACAGTGAATGATGGATGGGTGAATGTGTGAATGAACAGGACGTTTAGTGAAATGGATAAACAGAAACCATGAAGACACCAGTGGTGTCGGGAGTTTAAATAGATCTGTGGATTTATGTCACCTGCAGACATATAACCTGCACATCTAGGAGGTTGAATAGAACTGTGGATTTATGTCACCTGCAGACATATAACCTGCACATCTAGGAGGTTGAATAGATCTGTGGATTTATGTCTCCTGCAGACATATAACCTGCACATCTAGGAGGTTGAATAGATCTGTGGATTTATGTCACCTGCAGACATATAACCTGCACATCTAGCAGGTTGAATGGATCTGTGGATTTATGTCACCTGCAGACATATAACCTGCACATCTAGGAGGTTGAATATATCTGTGGATTTATGTCACTTGCAGACATATAACCTGCACATCTAAGAAGTTGAATAGACCTGTGGATTTATGTCTCCTGCAGACATATAACCTGCACATCTAGGAGGTTGAATATATCTGTGGATTTATGTCACCTGCAGACATATAACCTGCACATCTAGGAGGTTGAATAGATCTGTGGATTTATGTCACCTGCAGACATATAACCTGCACATCTAGGAGGTTGAATATATCTGTGGATTTATGTCACCTGCAGACATATAACCTGCACATCTAGGAGGTTGAATATATCTGTGGATTTATGTCACTTGCAGACATATAACCTGCACATCTAAGAAGTTGAATAGACCTGTGGATTTATGTCTCCTGCAGACATATAACCTGCACATCTAGGAGGTTGAATAGATCTGTGGATTTATGTCACCTGCAGACATATAACCTGCACATCTAGGAGGTTGAATATATCTGTGGATTTATGTCACTTGCAGACATATAACCTGCACATCTAGGAAGTTGAATAGACCTGTGGATTTATGTCACTTGCAGACATATAACCTGCACATCTAGGAGTTTAAATAGATATGTGGATTTATGTCACCTGCAGACATATAACCTGCACATCTAGGAGGTTGAATAGACCTGTGGATTTATGTCACCTGCGGACATATAACCTGCACATCTAGGAGTTTAAATAGATCTGTGGATTTATGTCACCTGCAGACATATAACCTGCACATCTAGGAGGTTAAAAATATCTGTGGATTTATGCCACCTGCAGACATATAACCTGCACATCTAGGAGGTTGAATAGATCTGTGGATTTATGTCACCTGCAGACATATAACCTGCACATCTAGCAGGTTGAATGGATCTGTGGATTTATGTCACCTGCAGACATATAACCTGCACATCTAGGAGGTTGAATATATCTGTGGATTTATGTCACTTGCAGACATATAACCTGCACATCTAGGAAGTTGAATAGACCTGTGGATTTATGTCACTTGCAGACATATAACCTGCACATCTAGGAGTTTAAATAGATATGAGTACTATTATCACTTCACGGTGGCTTTGCGGTTACGCTCCGGCGGTCCTAAAGCACCGACCAGGGTTCGATACCCGGTGATGACTTTTCCTTTTTTCTTTAAGTCATAATGAGTGGATGTGTGGCTTTCGGGCTCCATCGTGTGGCCTACGGCACACATTGCAGTTGTATATATATTTTCCTGTGGATTATATATTGTAACTGTGAGTTTATTCACCTCAGACCACGGTGGTGGGGATTTGATGAGTGAATGGACATGAGGGGTCCTAGACAACACAACCGGGTTTTTTCCCTGTGTAGTGTTGTTGTTATGGATGATGCTTTTCTGGGACTAGTTGTTGTAACTGGGACCGGCAGGGAGTACATCTCGGCATCGCATCGCTCTGCCTGTGTAAACCACTAGGAGCGAAGCCCCTCTAGGGGGCGGAGCTCCACGACATATAACGATAGTTATTCTGGTATAACTCCAGTTATATGAGTGGAGCGAAGCCCCCTAGACTTTTTACCCTGCCCGGCCCCCGTAGTATTTTCTCGCTGAAGAAGATATCGGGAGGCTGAGTGTGGGGTGACGCTCAGTTATATAGGGCACAGGTGCGCCCTGATTGGCTGAGCGGTAGTGCATTTTAATTTGTCAGTATGGCCGCGGGGCGCGGCGGGGTTAAACCACTAGGAGCGAAGCCCCTCTAGGGGGCTTCGCTCCACTCATATAACTGGAGTTATACCAGAATAACTATCGTCTGTGAAGGACCGCACATTTTCCCATCAACTTTGCTTTTTATAAATCCCAATTATTGCATAGAGAGTGGCGTACGTCTTATTTTGTGCGTATGCAGCGTTTATAAATGAGGCCCCTGGTGTGCATAATCAACTCAAACCAACCTGAAGGAGAAGGTGAGAACACAAAAAGAACGAAAAGAGGACGACTAGTCATACTAGTGGTCACAACAGCCAACGATATTTAGATTTTCAAATAATCATGGCCTTCTGAAACAATAGGCAATTATAATATTATAATTATATATAATAGTTGATACATAAACACTATTAGGCTATGTAAGGAAATATAATACATTTTGTGTGCATACAATGTCCGTTGTGTAAAAAGATCCATAACTTACATATACAGCAAATTAATATTGTTCACCAAAATGTAACGCGATATTATCACACTGATTATTT
>CM055728.1:1718913-1747110 GCA_029465975.1 Dallia pectoralis
CCCTCTCCGGTTGGACGATTGAGAATGATACGGTATCTTGAGAGGCCGGATGGATATGCAAGGTTTGAATGGTTACCACTGATAATATGTGTGAGACAACCACCGCAATGAGCATTCACACTCTGGTCTGGTGATGTTTTGTGCACGTGTACGTGAAATAAAGCTTGGTGATGTTTTGTAAATTCATGAATGTTGTTGTGCAGGAAATAAAGGCAGGTTGGGAGCCTATAGTGTATAGGCTACCCAAAATATCCAACCGGTCTAAGTCAGAGTGACTGACCCCTCTCCGGTTGGACGATTGCAAAATATCCAACCGGTCTAAGTCAGTGTGACAGACCCCTCTCCGGTTGGACGATTGAGAATGATACGGTATCTTGAGAGGCCGGATGGATATGCAAGGTTTGAATGGTTACCACTGATAATATGTGTGAGACAACCACCGCAATGAGCATTCACACTCTGGTCTGGTGATGTGTTTGTGCAACGTGTACGTGAAATAAAGCTTGGTGATGTTTTTGTACTCTCACAGTCATGATGTTTGGTGATGTTGTTGTGCAACAAGTACGTGAAATAAAGGCAGGTTGGGGAGCCTAGAGTGGGTAGGCTACCCAAAATATCCAACCGGTCTAAGTCAGAGTGACTGACCCCTCTCCGGTTGGACGATTGCAAAATATCCAACCGGTCTAAGTCAGTGTGACAGACCCCTCTCCGGTTGGACGATTGAGAATGATACGGTATCTTGAGAGGCCGGATGGATATGCAAGGTTTGAATGGTTACCACTGATAATATGTGTGAGACAACCACCGCAATGAGCATTCACACTCTGGTCTGGTGATGTGTTTGTGCAACGTGTACGTGAAATAAAGCTTGGTGATGTTTTTGTACTCTCACATTCATGATGTTTGGTGATGTTGTTGTGCAACAAGTACGTGAAATAAAGGCAGGCTGGGGAGCCTAGAGTGTGTAGGCTACCCAAAATATCCAACCGGTCTAAGTCAGAGTGACTGACCCCTCTCCGGTTGGACGATTGAGAATGATACGGTATCTTGAGAGACCGGATGGATATGCAAGGTTTGAATGGTTACCACTGATAATATGTGTGAGACAACCACCGCAATGAGCATTCACACTCTGGTCTGGTGATGTGTTTGTGCAACGTGTACGTGAAATAAAGCTTGGTGATGTTTTGTACTCTCACATTCATGATGTTTGGTGATGTTGTTGTGCAACAAGTACGTGAAATAAAGGCAGGTTGGGGAGCCTATAGTGTATAGGCTACCCAAAATATCCAACCGGTCTAAGTCAGAGTGACTGACCCCTCTCCGGTTGGACGATTGCAAAATATCCAACCGGTCTAAGTCAGTGTGACAGACCCCTCTCCGGTTGGACGATTGAGAATGATACGGTATCTTGAGAGGCCGGATGGATATGCAAGGTTTGAATGGTTACCACTGATAATATGTGTGAGACAACCACCGCAATGAGCATTCACACTCTGGTCTGGTGATGTGTTTGTGCAACGTGTACGTGAAATAAAGCTTGGTGATGTTTTTGTACTCTCACAGTCATGATGTTTGGTGATGTTGTTGTGCAACAAGTACGTGAAATAAAGGCAGGCTGGGGAGCCTAGAGTGGGTAGGCTACCCAAAATATCCAACCGGTCTAAGTCAGAGTGACTGACCCCTCTCCGGTTGGCCAATTGCTAAATATCCAACCGGTCTAAGTCAGTGTGACAGACCCCTCTCCGGTTGGACGATTGAGAATGATACGGTATCTTGAGAGGCCGGATGGATATGCAAGGTTTGAATGGTTACCACTGATAATATGTGTGAGACAACCACCGCAATGAGCATTCACACTCTGGTCTGGTGATGTGTTTGTGCAACGTGTACGTGAAATAAAGCTTGGTGATGTTTTGTACTCTCACATTCATGATGTTTGGTGATGTTGTTGTGCAACAAGTACGTGAAATAAAGGCAGGTTGGGGAGCCTATAGTGTATAGGCTACCCAAAATATCCAACCGGTCTAAGTCAGAGTGACTGACCCCTCTCCGGTTGGACGATTGCAAAATATCCAACCGGTCTAAGTCAGTGTGAGAGACCCCTCTCCGGTTGGACGATTGAGAATGATACGGTATCTTGAGAGGCCGGATGGATATGCAAGGTTTGAATGGTTACCACTGATAATATGTGTGAGACAACCACCGCAATGAGCATTCACACTCTGGTCTGGTGATGTGTTTGTGCAACGTGTACGTGAAATAAAGCTTGGTGATGTTTTTGTACTCTCACAGTCATGATGTTTGGTGATGTTGTTGTGCAACAAGTACGTGAAATAAAGGCAGGCTGGGGAGCCTAGAGTGGGTAGGCTACCCAAAATATCCAACCGGTCTAAGTCAGAGTGACTGACCCCTCTCCGGTTGGACGATTGCAAAATATCCAATCGGTCTAAGTCAGTGTGACAGACCCCTCTCCGGTTGGACGATTGAGAATGATACGGTATCTTGAGAGGCCGGATGGATATGCAAGGTTTGAATGGTTACCACTGATAAATGAGGTTTACTAACAAGGTTCGGGAGGAGGACTTCCAGCTAATTAATTACAGGTGGAAGCCCTCAGCAATTAACAGCTAGAGGGTACATATAGACTCAGCAGTCTTACCTCGCTCCGCTGACAGCTCGCAGCAGCTTCTCTCGCCCAGATACTACTCGTCTCGCTAAAGCGCTTCCTCCGCGGAAGGCACTAGCAATCCCAGGAATGTCCCCCCGCAAGTCGCGGGTCTCCCGACCATTTCGGTCATGCCGGACGCCACTCCTGAGCCCAGGGCTTCTCGCGGCCGCACTCCGGCCCGACCATCCGCGCGTTCACCCGGACGCCGGTACCAGGCTTCGCCGCCCCCAGCAAAACCACCACCTTCTTCCCCGGCCTCCTCCTACCGCTCGACCATCCCGACGATCCCTCCCGTCGGGAACCGGACCGTAGCCGGGCTAAGACAAGCGCTGGGCAAGTCGGACCCACAGGTCTCAAGGAAGACGCACAAAGCGGAGCCGTACGACCTATATGTCTCCCAAACCGGCCCGCAGGCAGGGCAAAACCCGCAGGGCTCAAAATATACCGCCCCAGACAACTCCGTCGTCCTCCTGCTCAGGACACGGCTCGCTTTGCTCCGCCAATGCCTCTGCCGCCGCAGCGCCGCATTCGGACGAGCCCAGCGGCTCCCCTTTTACAGCTCAGCCTTATACCCCTAATAACCCTCTCCCTTTCCAGCGGCCCCGAGCTCCGGCCCCGGGCACTAGCGCGAAGCTTTTGCAGCCAGCAGTACAGGCTAACCCTCGCCTCCAGTCTCTCTACCCTCCAGGTGCCAACCCCGCCCACTGGCAGCGGCACAACCCAGCCCACCGGCAGTGGCCCGCAGGCCCGCAGCCCCACAGCTCCAAACCAGCGCGGGCCCGCCCCCGCTCGCTGCGCAAGCTCACTCTTCATCCTTCCAGCCGCCATTCCCCCTCCCCTCCTCCCCACTCCGGTTCGAGCAACCCTATTTGTCCACCAGCTACGTAACTCGTACAGCAACCACCAGCGCAACCCACTGAACCCAGGTCTCCGGTCTTATCGAAGGCAGGCAGATCGGGGATAATTTCAACGCGGGCGGATGCCATAGAGCACGCAGCCGTTCCATGCATATTTGTAGCTCTGCGGCAGCGTACGTCCAGCCTAAACCCGCAAATAAAACATCCAAATTATTCGACGACTCCTGTAAAAAATAATAATAAATAAATTAAAAATTTCACGCATGCATTTCGAACGGCCATCCACCCGGACGAGATAAAAACGCATTTTTATCACCCTGTCAGCCCCACGCAATTCCCCGTTCCCAAGTGTTAACAGCCTGTCCCCTCGACGAATCTTCGCTTAAATTCCACGGCATAGACCAGGCATCTACATGATTAAAATCGCGGGTCGGGGTGCCTGGCTGGCCAAAGTTGACGTTACATCCGCTTTCAAAGTCATGCCCATCCATCCCGACTCATGGCATCTCTTTGGAGTCCGCTGGCTCGAGAAATACTATTTCGCCGTACGTCTAACGTTCGGATGCAAAAGCAGCCCTAAAATATTCGACATGCTATCAGAAGCAGTCTGCTGGATCTTGTCAAACAACTACGCCATCCCCCACCTCATTCACCTGCTAGATGATTTTCTAATAATCTCGCCTCCCAACGCCATCCCGGCCGCGCACCTCCTCCCAGTCCAAAACGTCTTCTCCGAGCTTGGAATCCCCCTCGCAGAGGAGAAAACCATGGGCCCCGCGACGTCCATCGAGTTCCTAGGGATTAACTTGGATTCTAGGGAATTCCAAGCACCCCTGCCAAAGGAGAAAATCGACCGAATAATTCTCGTCTCCTCTACTTTCCTCGAGAAATCGGTTCTCTCGAAACGCGAACTCTTGTCCCCGCTTGGCCTTTTAAACTTCGCGACGCGCATCATCCCGCAGGGTCGCCCCTTTATATCGCATCTCCTCTCACTCGCGTCCTCCGTCCACTCGCTAGAGGACCCCATTTCCTTAACCCAAGCATGCCGCGACGAACTTAGGCTATGGGTAACATTTCTAAAACAGTGGAACGGCCTATCGTTTTTCCACAAAAACCTCGTCGCGTCCCCCACCGACATCCAACTGTCCACAGACGCCGCCCCTCAATCGGGTTCGGGGATTCTACCAAGGTCGTTGGTTCGCGGCTCCGTGGCCACCCCAGTTCCAGCAATTACCGTAATCCTCGGCGCTATTCGAGCTCTACCCTCTCGTAGTAGCAGCTTTCCCGTGGGGGAAGGAATGGTCCTCTACAAGCATCCTAGTGCATTGCGACTATGAGGCGACCGTGCACTGCATTAACAGAGGTCGTTCCCATTCACCCGCTCCGATGCCACTCTTAAGGCGCCTCACCTGGATCGCAGCTTGCGACCAATTCATTATCGTCGCTAAGCATATCCCCGGGTCGGAGAATCAAATCGCTGACTCCCTGTCTCGCTTTCTGTTTCAGAAATTCAGGACGCTGGCTCCGGAGGCGGACCGTATCCCTACTCCGGTACCTCGCTATTCAGAGTTGATATTCCCCTTAAACCACCCGCTAAAAACCCTGCTCGACTCATCACTCAACACCATCCTTCACGCAGTCGCCCCCAGGACCCTCCAATCCTACCTTACCGCCTGGAAAAGTTTTAAATCATTCCACGCTTCTTACAACCTACCCTTCCCCGGTTTTCCCCTTCTTTCCTTAACGTATTAACTAAGTAATAGAACTCCGTTCTAATTAATAGAACCCCCTTTTTCCTTGTCTGTCCTCTCTTTCCGTCCAGCGAGCATTGGCCTCACAGCGGACGGAGTGAGAGCCCCCCCCCCGGTAGAGCGCTCCTGTTTTCTCTTTCATCCAGTGAGCATTCGGTCTCCAGCAGATGCCGCGTGAGAAAATCTCCCGGGCAGGCACTCACTTTCGCTATTTCCCGTTTCCTTCCGTCCAGCGGCCACTAGTCTCACAGCGGACGGAATGAGAACCTCCCCGGTTGAGTTCGTACGTTTTCTCTTTCATCCAGTGAGCATTGGTCTCCAGCAGATGCCGCGTGAGAAAATCTCCCGGGCAAGCACTCATTTTCCCCTTCGCGTTTCCCCTTTCCGTCCAGCGAGCACTAGTCTCACAGCGGACGGAGTGAGAACTTCCCCGGTCGAGCTCCAACGTTTTCTCTTTCCATCCAGTGAGCATTTGGTCTCCAGCAGATGCCGCGTGAGAAAATCTCCCGGGCAAGCACTCATTTTCCCCTTTGCGTTTCCCCTTTCCGTCCAGCGAGCACTAGTCTCACAGCGGACGGAGTGAGAACTTCCCCGGTCGAGCTCCATCGTTCTCTCTCTCATCCAGTGAGCATTTGGTCTCCAGCAGATGCCGCGTGAGAACCTCCCGGGCAAGCACTCACTTTCCTGTACGTTCCTCCTTTCCGTCCAGCGAGCATTGGTCTCACAGCGGTCGGAATAAATCTTTACCAAACGGGCATTGGTCCCACAGCAAAGCTCCCACGTTTCTCCTTTCCGTCCAGCGAGCATTGGTCTCACAGCGGTCGGAATAAATCTATACCAAACAGGCATTGGTCCCACAGCAAAGCTCCCACGTTTCTCCTTTCCGTCCAGCGAGCATTGGTCTCACAGCGGTCGGAATAAATCTATACCTAAACGGGCATTGGTCCCACAGCAAAGCTCCCACGTTTCTCCTTTCCGTCCAGCGAGCATTGGTCTCACAGCGGTCGGAATAAATCTATACCAAACGGGCATTGGTCCCACAGCAAAGCTCCCACGTTTCTCCTTTCCGTCCAGCGAGCATTGGTCTCACAGCGGTCGGAATAAATCTATACCAAACGGGCATTGGTCCCACAGCAAAGCTCCCACATTTCTCCTTTCCGTCCAGCGAGCATTGGTCTCACAGCGGTCGGAATAAATCTATACCTAAACGGGCATTGGTCCCACAGCAAAGCTCCCACGTTTCTCCTTTCCCTCCAGCGAGCATTGGTCTCACAGCGGTCGGAATAGGAATACCAAGCGGGCCTCGGTCCCACAACAAACGTTCAAACGCCCCACGTCCACAGGCCAGCAGGGCCCATCTAGTCCAGGCAGTGAACGGCTTCACAGGCCCCCGCGCATACAAAAAAAATAAAAAATAAATAAAAAAAATAAATAAATAAATAAATCAGACCCTTCCTCGCGATGCCAGTCCGCCAAGCTCGGCTCTCTGGGGGGTTTATAATCCAGCGGCTGTCCTCTGCTCCTTAGCGTTAGGGGGGTACTCTGGGTTCGGGCCAAATTCCGAGCCCGGAGCCCCGGGCCGGATTCCGAGCCCGGAACCCTCCCTCCGGACAGCACGCCAAATACGCATTAAACCTATATCCCTTAATTGGCATGTAAGTGCGAACTCGTGAAATGAGGTTTACTAACAAGGTTCGGGAGGAGGACTTCCAGCTAATTAATTACAGGTGGAAGCCCTCAGCAATTAACAGCTAGAGGGTACATATAGACTCAGCAGTCTTACCTCGCTCCGCTGACAGCTCGCAGCATCCCCCCACCACCCCTTCTCCGCTCAAATTCTAGTCCTAACCACTTACATGCGGGGGGGGTACTCTGGGTTCGGGCCAAATTCCGAGCCCGGAGCCCCGGGCCGGATTCCGAGCCCGGAACCCTCCCTCCGGACAGCACGCCAAATACGCATTAAACCTATATCCCTTAATTGGCATGTAAGTGCGAACTCGTGAATATGTGTGAGACAACCACCGCAATGAGCATTCACACTCTGGTCTGGTGATGTGTTTGTGCAACGTGTACGTGAAATAAAGCTTGGTGATGTTTTTGTACTCTCACATTCATGATGTTTGGTGATGTTGTTGTGCAACAAGTACGTGAAATAAAGGCAGGCTGGGGAGCCTAGAGTGGGTAGGCTACCCAAAATATCCAACCGGTCTAAGTCAGAGTGACTGACCCCTCTCCGGTTGGACGATTGCAAAATATCCAACCGGTCTAAGTCAGTGTGACAGACCCCTCTCCGGTTGGACGATTGAGAATGATACGGTATCTTGAGAGGCCGGATGGATATGCAAGGTTTGAATGGTTACCACTGATAATATGTGTGAGACAACCACCGCAATGAGCATTCACACTCTGGTCTGGTGATGTGTTTGTGCAACGTGTACGTGAAATAAAGCTTGGTGATGTTTTTGTACTCTCACAGTCATGATGTTTGGTGATGTTGTTGTGCAACAAGTACGTGAAATAAAGGCAGGCTGGGGAGCCTAGAGTGTGTAGGCTACCCAAAATATCCAACCGGTCTAAGTCAGAGTGACTGACCCCTCTCCGGTTGAACGATTGTAAAATATCTAACCGGTCTAAGTCAGTGTGACAGACCCCTCTCCGGTTGGACGATTGAGAATGATACGGTATCTTGAGAGACCGGATGGATATGCAAGGTTTGAATGGTTACCACTGATAATATGTGTGAGACAACCACCGCAATGAGCATTCACACTCTGGTCTGGTGATGTGTTTGTGCAACGTGTACGTGAAATAAAGCTTGGTGATGTTTTGTACTCTCACATTCATGATGTTTGGTGATGTTGTTGTGCAACAAGTACGTGAAATAAAGGCAGGCTGGGGAGCCTATAGTGTGTAGGCTACCCAAAATATCCAACTGGTCTAAGTCAGAGTGACTGACCCCTCTCCGGTTGGACGATTGCAAAATATCCAACCGGTCTAAGTCAGTGTGACAGACCCCTCTCCGGTTGGACGATTGAGAATGATACGGTATCTTGAGAGGCCGGATGGATATGCAAGGTTTGAATGGTTACCACTGATAATATGTGTGAGACAACCACCGCAATGAGCATTCACACTCTGGTCTGGTGATGTGTTTGTGCAACGTGTACGTGAAATAAAGCTTGGTGATGTTTTTGTACTCTCACATTCATGATGTTTGGTGATGTTGTTGTGCAACGTGTACGTGAAATAAAGGCAGGCTGGGGAGCCTAGAGTAGGCAGGCTACCCAAAGTGTCCAGCCAGGCTAAGCCAAAGTGGCGAAACCCCCGAGGTACTGTACACGGATTCAGGAGATGTTCACCCCAGCCCGGTCACTGAGACAATTATACGGATTAGGCGTGGGGAGCCTAGAGTGTGCTTGGCTACCCAAAATATCCAACCGGTCTAAGTCAGATTCCCCGCTGTCCTCGGGTCACGGGAAACACAAGCTCTCTTGCCCTGCCCGCTGCCCTCAGGTCTCAGAAACACAAGCTCATTTGCCCTCGCCGCTGTCCTCGGGTCTTAGAAACAAACTCTCTATGCCCTCTCCGCTTGAGTAGAGCTATGTTGGCCTCTAAGCTTGCTATAGATCTTGAAACAGTGTTTATCGCTATGTTCAACTCGGCCTCTTCTTTCTATCTAATCGGGGTCAGTTTATTCTCTCGTTTCATGGGGTGCATGTACAATTGAAAAGACGTCAGATTTGTCCTACTTTTCAACATTGAAAACAGGTCGATCTTGTCCTACTTTTCAATGTTGAAAACAGGTCGATCTTAGACGTCGAATAGGCGTAAACCTTCAACGTCTAATTACAATCCACAGCACACAACCCTGGGAAGCAGAATGGTCCATTGTCCAAATATTTTGCATTTATTTTTCATGCACACACTACACATTTCTGTCACCAGAGGATGATATCGTTGCCGTGCCACCGTTATCCCTCACACTACCCTCGGGTCCCGGCGACCCGAGCGTAGGATTCCCCCTCACTCCCGCCGTCCCCGGGTCAACCTAGGTAACCCCTTACGCAGCCTAGGGTCACTGGGACCCTGATGGTTGCGGACAGGGCTGGAGACTCGCGGTGTGTTTGTAGTCTTTGCGCTCGTCTTTGTATTTCGGGCTCCTCTTTTCTGGCAATACTCTGAGGGCTGTGAAAAGAGATCAAGGGTCACTCTGACCCGCTCGACTCGGGTGTGTGTACGCAATGCGAGGACAACGGCTGGGTTAGATGCCGAGGTGGCGAGTTCGAGCCTTGCCCGGGGCGGTGTTTTTTTTTGCCCTACCAGATAATTATTAACAGCGATGATAATAATAAACCGATAACAGTGAAACACGCGCACGTTGTTGTATTTCGGCCTCCTTCTTTTGCAATACTCTGAGGGCTGTGAAAAGAGATCGAGGGTCACTCTGACCCGCTCGACTCGGGCTGTGTACGCGACGCGAGGACAACGGCGGGGTTAGATGCCGAGGTGGCGAGTTCGAGCCTCACCCTGGGCTGTGTTTTTTTTCACCCTCCCAGATAATTACTAGTAGCGATAATAATAATAAACCGATTACAGTGAAACACGTGCACGTTGTTGTATTTCGGCCTCCTCCTTTTTGCAACACTCTGAGGGCTATGAAAAGAGATCGAGTGTCACTCTGACCCGCTCGACTCGGGGTGTGTAGGCGATGCGAGGACAACACGAGGGTTATACAGCAATATGCATGGGCACAGTACGGGAGGTTCATTTTAGGGGGGCGTTTTAAAATCCACACCCAAATTGGCACAGCACACAACCCTGGGAAGCAGTGTAATACAGACGAAGGAAATGTAAAGATGACTGTGTATTGTGAGTTCTTACAATTTGCACAATGTTCCATACTCTGCATACGTACAAGCTCTCTTGCCCTGCTCGCTGCCCTCTGGTCTCAGAAACACACTGTCCTTTGCTGGTCTCACTGTCCTTTTCTGTTCTCAGAAACACACTGTCCTTCGCCATCGCCGCTGTCTTCGGGTGTCAGAAACACGTTCTCCTCCCAGCTGTACTCGGCTCCCGGGAAACACAAGCTCTTTTTTGTCCTGCTCGCTGACCTCTGGGCTCAGAAACACACTGTCCTTGGCCTTTCCCCCTGTCTTCTGGTGTCAGAAACACGTTCTCCTCCCAGCTGTACTCGGGTGCCGGGAAACACAAGCTCTTTTTTGCCCTGCTCGCTGCCCTCTGGTCTCAGAAACACACTGTCCTTTGCTGGTCTCACTGTCCTTTTCTGTTCTCAGAAACACACTGTCCTTCGCCATCGCCGCTGTCTTCGGGTGTCAGAAACACGTTCTCCTCCCAGCTGTACTCGGCTCCCGGGAAACACAAGCTCTTTTTTGTCCTGCTCGCTGACCTCTGGGCTCAGAAACACACTGTCCTCGGCCTTTCCCCCTGTCTTCTGGTGTCAGAAACACATTCTCCTCCCAGCTGTTCTCGGCTCCCGAGAAACACAAACTCTTTTTTGCCCTGCTCGCTGCCCTCTGGTCTCAGAAACACACTGTCCTTTGCTGGTCTCACTGTCCTTTTCTGTTCTCAGAAACACACTGTCCTTCGCCATCGCCGCTGTCTTTGGGTGTCAGAAACACGTTCTCCTCCCAGCTGTACTCGGTTGCCGGGAAACACAAGCTCATTTTTGCCCTGCTCGCTGCCCTCTGGTCTTAGAAACACACTGTCCCTGGCCTTTCCCCTGTCTTCGGGTGTCAGAAACACGTTCTCCTCCCAGCTGTACTCGGCTCCCGGGAAACACAAGCTCTTTTTTTGCCCTGCTCGCTGCCCTCTGGTCTCAGAAACACACTGTCCTTCGCCATCGCCGCTGTTTTCGCCTCTCCGCTTGACTAGAGCTATGTTGGCGTCTAAGCTTGCTATAGATATTGAAACAGTGTTTATCGCTATGTCCACCTCGGCCTCTACTTTTTTCAGTGTGACAGTCAGTGTGACAGAACCCTCTCCGGTTGGACGATTGAGAATGATACGGTATCTTGAGAGGCCGGATGGATATGCAAGGTTTGAATGGTTACCACTGATAATATGTGTGAGACAACCACCGCAATGAGCATTCACACTCTGGTCTGGTGATGTGTTTGTGCAACGTGTACGTGAAATAAAGCTTGGTGATGTTTTGTACTCTCACATTCATGATGTTTGGTGATGTTGTTGTGCAACAAGTACGTATAATATGTGTGAGACAACCACCGCAATGAGCATTCACACTCTGGTCTGGTGATGTTTTTGTGCAACGTGTACGTGAAATAAAGCTTGGTGATGTTTTTGTACTCTCACATTCATGATGTTTGGTGATGTTGTTGTGCAACAAGTACGTGAAATAAAGGCAGGCCGGGGAGCCTAGAGTAGGCAGGCTACCCAAAGTGTCGAGCCAGGCTAGGCCAAAGTGGCGAAACCCCCGAGGTACTGTACACGGATTCGGGAGATGTTCACCCCAGCCCGGTCACTGAGACAATTATACGGATTATTCGGCGACCCGAGCGTAGGATTCCCCCTCACTCCCGCCGTCCTCGGGTCAACCTAGGTAACCCCTTACGCAGCCTAGGGTCACTGGGACCCTGATGGTTGCGGACAGGGCTGGAGACTCGCGGCGTGTTTGTAGTTCCCAGACACTCTCTTGCCCTCCCCTCTGTCCTTGGGTCTCAGAAACACGCTGTCCTTGGCCTTTCCCCCTGTCCTCGGGTCTCATAAACACGTTCTCCTACCCGCTGTCCTCGGGTCCTGGGAAACACAAGCTCTCTTGCCCTGCCCACTGTCCTCGGGTCTCAGAAACGAAGGATGAAGAGGCCCCGGACGAGGGCATCCCCCGATGTGTTTCTTTTCGCCCTCGCCAATAAATACTAATAAAGACAGTGATAATAGATGGACGACCGTGAAACGCGCGCTCGTCTTTGTATTTCGGGCTCCTCTTTTCTGGCAATACAATGAGGGCTGTGAAAAGAGATCAAGGTTCACTCTGACCCGCTCGACTCGGGTGTGTGTACGCGATGCGAGGACAACGGCTGGGTTAGATGCCGAGGTGGCGAGTTCGAGCCTCGCCCGGGGCGGTGTTTTTTTTTGCCCTACCAGATAATTATTAACAGCGATGATAATAATAAACCAATAACAGTGAAACACGCGCACGTTGTTGTATTTCGGCCTCCTCCTTTTTGCAACACTCTAAGGGCTGTGAAAAGAGATCGAGGGTCATTCTGACCAGCTCGACTCGGGGTGTGTACGCGATGCGAGGACAGCACAAGGGTTATACAGCAATATGCATGGGCACCGCACGGGAGGTTCATTTTAGGGGGGGCGTTTTAAAATCCACACCCAAATTGGCACAGCACACAACCCTGGGAAGCAGTGTAATACAGACGAAGGAAATGTAAAGATGACTGTGTATTGTGAGTTCTTACAATTTGCACAATGTTCCATACTCTGCATACGTACAAGCTCTCTTGCCCTGCTCGCTGCCCTCTGGTCTCAGAAACACACTGTCCTTTGCTGGTCTCACTGTCCTTTTCTGTTCTCAGAAACACACTGTCCTTCGCCATCGCCGCTGTCTTCGGGTGTCAGAAACACGTTCTCCTCCCAGCTGTACTCGGCTCCCGGGAAACACAAGCTCTTTTTTGCCCTGCTCGCTGACCTCTGGGCTCAGAAACACACTGTCCTTGGCCTTTCCCCCTGTCTTCTGGTGTCAGAAACACGTTCTCCTCCCAGCTGTTCTCGGCTCCCGGGAAACACAAACTCTTTTTTGCCCTACTCGCTGCCCTCTGGTCTCAGAAACACACTGTCCTTTGCTGGTGTCACTGTCCTTTTCTGGTCTCAGAAACACACTGTCCGGGCCCATAACCGCTAGGTCCATTGAGCTTAACCATTCTTCGCTTAAGTAAATGGCAGTTTAAAACTCAAGACCAGAAAAAACAATCTACCAATGTAACAAATTCTGTAAAAGAGTTCACAAGATCAAAAAACATTTCTGCTATGTTATTTTCAAACTTCCTTTTCAATTTTTCCAAATTTCAGGTACTTTCACGCCCCAGTGGCCTAATGGATAAGGCACTGGCCTCCTAGTGCCGAGTCCCATCTGGGGTGTCAGCAGTTGCAATGGCTTGTAGCTCCTTAACCCAAAGTGTTGATGGAACAAAGCCTTCCTCAGCTGAGTTTACTTTTGCGACGGAATACAAATGAACAAGATAATCTTGGAATCTAAACAAATTTGTTAACAGAGGTCACAAGATTGAAACAATCCTATCTTTACTTTCCTTCGGACTTGCAATCAATTAAAAATATGTCAACTTTTACCTTTTGAACTATTACTTTTTGTCTTAGCTTTGAGATATGTAATTGTGTTGCCGCATTTAAAGCGGATATTCCACAATATTATCTTAGTCATCTTGAAGATTAAAAAATACAACGTATTCTGTAGGCTATGACACTAGTTTCCTAAGTCAAGGGCTGTGTGATTGAGTCTTGCCACAAGTTTCGACCAGAAGAGTGGTGCAGCGTAAGCGTGCAGGGCCCATAACCGCTAGGTCCATTGAGCTCAACCATTCTTCGCTTAAGTAAATGGCAGTTTAAAACTCAATACCAGAAAAAACTATCTAGCTATTGAAACAAATTCTGTAATAGAGTTCACAAGATCAAAAAACAATTCTTAAAGCGGATATTCCACAATATTATCTTAGTCATCTTGAAGATTAAAAAATACAACGTATTCTGTAGGCTATGACACTAGTTTCCTAAGTCAAGGGCTGTGTGAATGAGTCTTGCCACAAGTATCGGTCAGCAGAGTGGTGCAGCGTAAGCGTGCAGGGCCCATAACCGCTAGGTCCATTGAGCTTAACCATTCTTCGCTTAAGTAAATGGCAGTTTAAAACTCAATACCAGAAAAAACAATCTAGCTATTGAAACAAATTCTGTAATAGAGTTCACAAGATCAAAAAACAATACTTAAAGCGGATATTCCACAATATTATCTTAGTCATCTTGAAGATGAAATAATACAACGTATTCTGTAGGCTATGACATTAGTTTCCTAAGTCAAGGGTTGTGTGAATGAGTCTTGCCACAAGTTTCGACCAGAAGAGTGGTGCAGCGTAAGCGTGCAGGGCCCATAACCGCTAGGTCCAGTGAGCTTAACCATTCTTCGTTCAAGTAAATGGCAGTTTAATACTCAATACCAGAAAAAACAATCTAGCAATTGAAACAAATTCTGTAATAGAGTTCACAAGATCAAAAAACATTTCTGCTAGGTTGTTTTCTAACTTCCTTTTCAGTTTTTCCAAGTGTCTGGTACTTTCCGGCCCAGTGGCCTAATGGATAAGGCACTGGCCTCCTAAGCCAGGGATTGTGGGTTCGAGTCCCATCTGGGGTGTCAGCAGTTGAATTATGAAGATAGTTTGGCCTCCAGTAAATCTACCAAATGTCCTAGAGAGCTGTGGGTATACTTATTTAATTCCTTGTAGTGTAAGGTCTGTTTTAAAAGTGGAATGGTTATCCTAGGCCATTGTGAACAGATTCTGTGACCCTTTCAGTGAGGCTGTGACCTGAGGCCTTCTACTGCCAGTCGCCTCCCCAATATCAAACTAGTTATGCCTGTCATAAATCAACCATACACCCCACAGTGATGTAATTGGGCTCATTTTAAAGATTAGATTGCCTTGTGTATAGCTGAAGTGAAAATAATGTAATATCTCAATCAGAACCCCCAGGATAAGCTATGATGTGGTCAATACTCCAAAAGAGAATGTTTTATACAAATATTCACTGACCAGGTATTATGAAGTTAGTTTGGCTTCCAGTAAACCAACCAAATGTCCCAGAGAGCTGTGGGTACACTTATTTAATTCCTTGTAGTGTAAGGTCTGTTTTAAAAGTGGAATGGTTATCCTAGGCCATTGTGAACAGATTCTGTGACCCTTTCAGTGAGGCTGTGACCTGAGGCCTTCTACTGCCAGTCGCCTCCCCAATATCAAACTAGTTATGCCTGCCATAAATCAACCATACACCCCACAGTGATGTAATTGGGCTCATTTTAAAGATTAGATTGCCCTGTGTATAGATGAAGTGAAAATAATGTAATATCTCAATCAGAACCACCAGGATAAGCTATGATGTGGTCAATACTCCAAAAGAGAATGTTTTATACAAATATTCACTTACCAGGAATTATGAAGTTAGTTTGGCCTCCAGTAAACCAACCAAATGTCCTAGAGAGCTGTGGGTACACTTATGTAATTCCTTGTAGTGTAAGGTCTGTTTTAAAAGTGGAATGTTTATCCTAGGCCATTGTGAACAGATTCTGTGACCCTTTCAGTGATGCTGTGACCTGAGGCCTTCTACTGCCAGTCGCCTCCCCAATATCAAACTAGTTATGCCTGTCATAAATCAACCATACACCCCACAGTGATGTATTTGGGCTCATTTTAAAGATTAGATTGCCCTGTGTATAGCTGAAGTGAAAATAATGTAATATCTCAATCAGAACCCCCAGGATAAGCTATGATGTGGTCAATACTCCAAAAGAGAATGTTTTATACAAATATTCACTGACCAGGTATTATGAAGTTAGTTTGGCTTCCAGTAAACCAACCAAATGTCCTAGAGAGCTGTGGGTACACTTATTCAATTCCTTGTAGTAGATATCTCAATCAGAACCCCCAGGATAAGCTATGATGTGGTCAAAAGAGAATGTTTTTTTACAAATATGTGTGTGACCTGTGCACCTGTTACAGAGTGCCACATGCCCGGGTGACCTGTGTGTCAGCCATTTATGAGAACCAGGGCCCTGTCATGTCACCATGTACACAGGGATAAAGTGATGACAGTGGGGTTAGTTTATGTGTGTCGCTCCCTATCACATAGTACCACATGCCCGGGTGACCTGTTGACCTGTGACAGGCCCATACAATATAGTTAATGTGATGTTGCCATGTTAACTCCTCTAGTAATGCAATGTTTTTTTGTTGTTGAAATAATTCAGCCAAGACTGTTGAGTAAATGAGAAAAAAATGTTTATTTAAATCAAGTGCAAGTGACATACTATTAAAATGTCACTTTGTAAATGGCAGAGAAATTGGATACACTTATACATAAAATATGTCTCTATGTGTTTACAGTCTTTGAACATTACAGTGTGCTATTCTTCTGATATTCATTCTGCATCTGCTGCTTCTCCATGAACTGACTTGCGTCTCACTTTATGGTCAAAGGCAAGCTCTTCATCACACTCAATACGCCTGGTGGCTTTCAGGTAGATGATGTCCTGATCTTTCCCATCTATCTGGACTGTTGCGGCAATTGGTTTGAGGTTGTAGTTCTTTCTGGAATGGTTGATGAGCCTTCCATATGTCGCCCGATCCGGGTGGCATGGGCACAGCACAGTCTGGGCATCTATGCAACGAGCTTGTCCCCTTGAATTTCTGTAAAAGAATATGTAGCCCATTGCATCTTGGTCTGTGGCCATCAAACGCTTTGTGCCTTCTGCCTTTGAGATCTGCGTCCCATGGTAGTCACACACAACTTCATCTTTTTGGAATATTCTGGTTGCCATGACGGTCTTTCCTTTTCTTACGTCATCTTTGACCAGCAGTCCTTTCCAATTCTGTGTCCTCACCAGTTTCAAGATGGCAGGGCTGTCGAGTGCTTCCATTGTTTGCTCAGCGGGTTTCCAGGAAGAAACAACATCTTTAGGGGAGATTTTGTTGATCAACCAATCTTGTGAGTCAATGTATCTCTTCACCTGCATCTCAGATGGCCGTCTGCATGGGAAGTGAGCTGTAGATTGTAGGAAGAAGAAAATGTCCATAAGAAAACATGTATTTTCAACACTTAATTGAGAAAAATAGCCATGTAAACGTAAATGAATGTAAACAATGTTAATTTCACATTAGGTAATGTAAATCGACTTACCAATAGCATACTTGATCCTTAAGTCACGCTGGAGACCTCTCCATTTGTCGTAACATGCTTTATCATGTGATCCGACCAGCTCTTTTCTCGCTTTCTTCAATGGTGGCTTTCCAGAAACTGTCACAGGAAAGCTATTTTGGAACATTTGGTGAGCTTGTGACTCCAGGATGTCGTCATGTGTAGTGGAAGTTTCAGCCCTAAATGAAAAAAGTTCAAACATTTAGTTAAGAACAGAGCACCATATTTAAGCGCACAGCACAATATATAAGTGCACAGGACCAAATTTACAACACACCTTGTGTATGGTTCATTATTTATGTACATATACACTCACCCAGTTGTGTTGATGATGTCAGAAATGACTTCATTTCCCAATGTATCCATTTCAGTCGTCTTCAACAGTTGGTGTTTCTCTGCGGCTGCTGAATGTGTAAGATATTCTTCCACAAGTCCTTTATGAGCAACTGAGAAATATCTCATCTCCAGGTCTTTTCGAGCTTGCCGACTACTGACGCTTTGCACTTTGTTTCTGGTGAAACAAAACATTATATTAAAATTTTGATTGTTTTTAGACACAAATTCTATGATATTATTAAATGCTAAATATTTACTTGAATATTGAATATTTTTTAACCAATATCAAACGTACCTTTTTGAAAAATTCGTATGTCATTCGATGCATTAATGATGGGTAATCCACTGCTGTTGATGAAGAATCTTTCCGATTCGTCATCAATTTCATGGTCAGAGTTCTTCAAAAACACAGACCTGATGTGTCTGTAGTATGTATTCAACCACTGTAACCAAGAGAAAGCTGGTTAAATCAGTTGCTTAAGATCTAAAATCTTAGATATACAATATGCATTTGGTGACATGTGTACTTACAGCCTCTTCCTCCTCATCCAAACAAATGGTTGCCACAGCTCCAGATTTGTTTTCCTTAACTCCAATCACAGACATTCTGCCATGACTGCCATGTTCCACTTTCCTTCGGCACCATTCTTCAACCTGCAAAATAAGCAGCAAAACATTGTTAAATCATAATGCAGAAATGAGTACATGTGAAAGATTCCTGAGAAAATCACAAACATGTTCACTTACCGTCATGTTTCTAACAACAGCTGGACGCTGCATGTGTTTGAGGATGAACAGAGCCTCCAGGTAGTACAGGTACCAGCGTTGTTCCTCTGAAGAAATGGGGAGACCCTCGTTGGCCTTCCTAAACACCTCTAGAAATTTGACCCTTGCAGCGTTCAAGACTGTCGTACACTCTGCAGGAGTCTTTTTCTCAGTGATGAAAGTTGCATGCCTGTAAAATAAATAGAAATGTTATTCACCTGTAATGTTCTCCATAGCAAAACAAATACATAACTGTTTTAGTTTGAATGTAAATGCTTACCTTTTCCCAGTTTCTCCTTGGGTTTGAGAATTATCTGATTCAATTGATTCTTGTTGCGGTTGTTGTTGTGGTTGTTCAGTTGGTCCTGGGGTTGTTGTCCTGCCACTTCCCTGGAAGAGAAAACAGATGGTTTTTAACAGGTTATTCTTACTCAAATACAAAGTTTCCCAGATGAGACAAGTTTGAAATAAAATACTTACTGGGTGGCAATTTCTTGGAAAGACTTCTTGTTTGTGACCACATGGTCAGTTTCCTCAAGCCAGTGAACTATCGTCAAACGATCTACAGGGTTAGCCAACATGAGCTCCAGAAGGTTGTAGTCTACAACCATTCCCTTCCTAATGTGTGAATACACTGCTTGTCTGGCTTCACCTCTCACTGCCATGATGTCCTCTGTGGATGCACCCTTCATGCACTTCTGTTTCAGATGCAGGATCAGTGTATCTGAAACCTTGCTGCAATACTTGCAGCAGACTGGCAGCCTTGACCTGTAATACAAATATTTGCATGATATTAGTTTTTGAATGTAACTTAATCTGAGTCACAGTGAATTATATTACATCAAAAGACATATGCAATTGTAATCCAAATGAACAACTTACTCTTTCTTTGCAGGAGGCATTTTAGAATGCTTGAATTATCACTGGTAGAAATAAACTTTCAAAATAATCTATGGAAAGTAAGAAAAAAAGCAGTATTAGACAAAATATATTTGCATTTGTTTGTCTACACCGATGAACTAACAGTGAACTATAACAAGAAATTATCAATGTATACTTTTTAAGAATAATTGCCTTACCCAAATAAAGTCTTGAAGTCCAGCCTGTGTTCCTTGGTCAGAGTATCCAAAAAAAGATCTGCTTTTCTGGTATGCTCTCTTCTCTCTTAGTCAACAAGAAATGATCTCTGTCCTGTCTTGGTATGTCATTTCATAGGAAAACCTCCTTTTCTGATTTAATGAGGACTTAATGGGCTAAAAAAATTCAGAATTATAAGCCTTCTTAGTTATGCTAAATGAAGAATCACACCTGAATGAAAAACAGTCATTTCAACCTGGTAAACTCACACCTGAGAAAATGAGTCATCTAACTGGATTTAGGTAAAAAAATGGATGACTAATGTCTACTGTAATCTTTAAATGAGCAAACTATAGAACTGTCGATGAGCCTTACATAGATGTGGGCCTTCTTATCTCCTGTTATTATATATATATATATATATATATATATGCCTAAATGAAGAATACACACCAATGTGTTTGGGCTCATTTTATAGATTACAATGCATTGAGTAAGATTAAAGTGGAATGAAACAATATTAAGGTATATGTCAAATGATTATTTACCCAAACACATATGCATGCATTTAAAAAGAGTTAGGGTTAGAATTTTTTTCTAAAGTTGTTCACTACCTTATATGTAAATTAAATGTGCATTGATCACACCTGAGAAAATGAGTCATCAACAGGAATGTGAACTAAATGGCCCATTGAGTACAGAAAGTGGGAGGAGTCACACTGTTGCTAATGCATTATAAGTCATATAATTCTTATGGTATAATTTTTCATTTGAAATAGACTTTAATGTTGTTTTATTTAACTTTAATCTTACTCACTGCATTGTAATCTTTAAAATGAGCCCAAACACGTTGGTGTTTATAGTTAATTAGACAGGCTAAAGAAATCTGCAGACATAGTGAAATCTGTAGAAGTACAACTAACAGGCATACAATATATATCTACATTTCACTGTTTAAGCAGTAAACTCCTCTAACTGGATTTAGGTAAAAAAAATGGATGACTAATGTCTACTGACGGCACTATGGAACTGTCGATGAGCCTTACATAGATGTGGGCCTTCTTATCTCCTGTTATATATAATATATATATATATGCCTAAATGAAGAATACACACCAATGTGTTTGGGCTCATTTTATAGATTACAATGCATTGAGTAAGATTAAAGTGGAATGAAACGATATTAAGGTATATGTCAAATGATTATTTACCCAAACACATATGCATGCATTTAAAAAGAGTTAGGGTTAGAATTTTTTTCTAAAGTTGTTTACTACCTTCTATGTAAATTAAATGTGCATTGATCACAGCTGAGAAAATGAGTTATCAACAGGAATGTAAACTAAATGGCCCATTGAGTACAGAAAGTGGGAGGAGTCACACTGTTGCTAAAGCATTATACGTTTTATTATTCTGCCCAATTGCCCATTAAGTCCTCATTAAATCAGAAAAGGAGGTTTTCCTATGAAATGACATACCAAGACAGGACAGAGATCATTTCTTGTTGACTAAGAGAGAAGAGAGCATACCAGAAAAGCAGATCTTTTTTGGATACTCTGACCAAGGAACACAGGCTGGACTTCAAGACTTTATTTGGGTAAGGCAATTATTCTTAAAAGTATACATTGATAATTTCTTGTTATACTTCACTGTTAGTTCATCGGTGTGGACAAACAAATGCAAATATATTTTGTCTAATACTGCTTTTTTTCTTACTTTCCATAGATTATTTTGAAAGTTTATTTCTACCAGTGATAATTCAAGCATTCTAAAATGCCTCCTGCAAAGAAAGAGTAAGTTGTTCATTTGGATTACAATTGCATATGTCTTTTGATGTAATATAATTCACTGTGACTCAGATTAAGTTACATTCAAAAACTAATATCATGCAAATATTTGTATTACAGGTCAAGGCTGCCAGTCTGCTGCAAGTATTGCAGCAAGGTTTCAGATACACTGATCCTGCATCTGAAACAGAAGTGCATGAAGGGTGCATCCACAGAGGACATCATGGCAGTGAGAGGTGAAGCCAGACAAGCAGTGTATTCACACATTAGGAAGGGAATGGTTGTAGACTACAACCTTCTGGAGGTCATGTTGGCTAACCCTGTAGATCGTTTGACGATAGTTCACTGGCTTGAGGAAACTGACCATGTGGTCACAAACAAGAAGTCTTTCCAAGAAATTGCCACCCAGTAAGTATTTTATTTCAAACTTGTCTCATCTGGGAAACTTTGTATTTGAGTAAGAATAACCTGTTAAAAACCATCTGTTTTCTCTTCCAGGGAAGTGGCAGGACAACAACCCCCAGGACCAACTGAACAACCACAACAACAACCGCAACAAGAATCAATTGAATCAGATAATTCTCAAACCCAAGGAGAAACTGGGAAAAGGTAAGCATTTACATTCAAACTAAAACAGTTATGTATTTGTTTTGCTATGGAGAACATTACAGGTGAATAACATTTCTATTTATTTTACAGGCATGCAACTTTCATCACTGAGAAAAAGACTCCTGCAGAGTGTACGACAGTCTTGAACGCTGCAAGGGTCAAATTTCTAGAGGTGTTTAGGAAGGCCAACGAGGGTCTCCCCATTTCTTCAGAGGAACAACGCTGGTACCTGTACTACCTGGAGGCTCTGTTCATCCTCAAACACATGCAGCGTCCAGCTGTTGTTAGTGTACTGTCCTCCGTATGCGTTACTGGGCATATTTTGACAGCAAGCTAAACGTCTTCACCTCATCAAAACGTCAACACGGTCTTCATGTTCGTTTGTTTTTAATAAGTTGAATAAACACGTGAAACTGCAAAATACAAAGACAAAAAATGTCTCATTACCAAACATAGCAATGCAATGCATGTTAATAATAAGCGATACCTTGTTATGTTAAGACCAACTGTACACAATCGCTATTTGCTACACAACTCAATGGCTGTTAACAATGCCTAGTAAACCGATTAGCTACCATTTGTCATCCTCTTAAACGAATATAGCTAAACATCCCAAACTGTTAAAATAATCATCCTGACTCGAAGATATATCCAAAAGGAAACCAAAAACTTACTGACAAAGCTTCCAAAGGCATAAACGTTAGCAGATTGGAGCAGATGGTGAACAGATACTGAGCCGAACTGAGCATTGACTTCCTGAACTACGGGTCATGTGACAGGTCCCTGACCTGATAATTACAGTGTTTACACCAAATCACCACCAGAGGGCAAAACACCAAATTAAAACCATACCAAGTTACAACTGTAACGGAACACTCCCCGTCTGGCATTACGAAATGCCACTATAATACAACACAATGACTTAGTATACTCAAAGCTTTGGAGATGCTTATCTAAGCTTCTGCTGAAAGGAGTAGAACAGTCTCTGTGATGGGACGAAGAAAGAGCTTGCTCCCGCCTGGTTTAGAGACTTTAACTTCAACTTTCCGGATCTTGCCATCTTTGCTGGGGATGGTCTTAGTGATCAGTCCCAAGGGCCATCTATTCCTTTCGGCTTGACTGTCCTTGAGGAGTACGATACTTCCTGGTTTGATGTTGGGCTGGTTTGACTGCCATTTCCTTCTCGTTTGAAGAGAGGAAAGGTACTGTTTTCTCCACCTGTCCCAAAAGGTGTCTGCGAGTTGTTGAACTTGGAGCCATCGACGTTTGAAGAGGTCTTTGACTTTAGAGTTGCCAGGTGGAGAAGAGCAGAGGCTCACTTTCTGCGTAAGAAGTGTGGCAGGAGTGAGTATAAAGGGGTCCTCAGGGTCTTGCATTGATGATGGCGGCCACTTCTGCCATGAGAGTGGTAAGTGCTTCGTGAGTAAGCGTAGAACTCTTTAGCTCTAGGAACATAGAGTCCAAGATTCTCCTTGCTATGCCTATCATCCTCTCCCAGGACCCACCCATGTGAGAGGCATGGGGTGGGTTGAATGTCCAGACACAGCCCTGACCCGACAGGTAAGTATTTACAGTGTTACTGTTGATGTTTGAAGGCATCTTCAGTTCCTTGCAAGCTCCGATGAAATTGGTCCCTCTGTCTGAGCGGATCTGTTTTGCTGGACCTCGGACTGAAAGGAAACGCCTAAGAGCATTGATGAAACTTGAGGTATCTAGGGATTCGATGATTTCAATATGAACAGCTCTTACGCTCATACATGTGAATATTACAGCCCATCGTTTACTGTTAGCAAGTCCTCCTCTTGTTCGACGTGAAGCAACAGTCCATGGGCCGAACACATCTAGGCCGACATTCGTGAATGGAGGTTCGGTGGAGAGACGTTCTGCAGGAAGACTGGACATCTTCTGGACCTGTGTAGGGCCTCTGAGTCTTCGGCAGGTTACGCACTGGTGAATGACACTGTTCACACACCTTTTCCACCGACTATCCAAAAGCCAGCTGTACGAACGGCTCCTTCTGTGAAGTGTCGTCCCTGGTGACGAGTCTGTTCGTGGTAATGCCTGATCAGCAGGGGTGCAACATGGTGCTTCCCTGGAACGAGTAAAGGGTTCTTTTCATGTTGTCCAAGTTTTGCTTCTGCAATCCGCCCTCCGACTCTAAGAAGGCCTTCCTCGTCAATGAATGGGTCTAAGGCTCTAAGCAAGCTGTCTTTAGGAATCTTTTCCTGTTTCCTGATGCACTCCAGCTCTCTCGCATAGGTTTCTTCTTGGACTGCACGAACAATTATGTTCCTCGACTTTAAGAGCCCGTCGACCATGCACGATGTCTGACTGATGCGTGAATTCTGTCGAGTACATGTTGTACTAGGTATGGGTTTCTTGAAGCGTTGAGCAACACGGGTAAGGTGAGTGATAGCGCGAGTCAGCGATTTCCACGTGGAGAACCTTGAGAAGCGTAGAGATCCAAGCTGCTGTTCCTTGACTCTAGTCTTGTATGTGGACACGTGAGGACGGACCTCTACATCTGTGGAGGGTTCCACTAGCTTGAAGATATCGTTTTTAGGAGGTAAAGAAGGGCGCGCCAGGAATGTTGGACTCGATAACCATGTTGTCTCTGAGAGATAAGCTGCAGGAATGAATCTCGTAGCATGATCGGCAGGGTTCTCGTCGGTAGGCACGTGTCGCCACTGTTCCGGATGAGTAGATCTTCGTATCCGGTTGACCCGATTGCTGACGTACACATAGAATCGTCGGGTCTCATTTGTGATGTAGCCTAATACTACCTTGCTGTCTGTGTGGAAGGTTGTAGCATCCAGTTTCATGTCGATCTCTGCGGTGATGAGCTCAGCCAACTCAACTGCCAACACTGCGGCGCATAGCTCCAGCCTTGGAATTGTATGTTCTGGGTGTGGGGCCAGTTTCGCTTTGCCCATGATGAAGCCAACGTGGTTTTCTCCATCAACGTCTGTGACCTTCAGATAGGCGACTGCAGCTATAGCCTTGGTAGATGCATCGGAGAAGACACAGAGTTCTCTGCGTACTGCTTCTGTTGGTGAGATTTTTGTGTAGGCTCTAGGGATTTGAAGGTTTCTTAGCTCTTTCAAAGATTGCCTCCAAACGACCCATGGTTTCTCCATTTCCTGAGGCAGAGGGGTGTCCCAGTTGCTGTTGGCCATTATGAGTTCTCTGAGTATAGACTTGCCTTGAATAGTGACGGGCGCCACGAATCCCAGTGGATCGTATAGGCTATTCACTGTTGACAAGACTCCTCTGCGTGTGAATGGCTTGTCTTCTTCAATCACGTTAAAGGTGAAAGTGTCGGTCCTGAGGTCCCAATTGAGGCCCAAGCTGCGTTGAATAGGCAAAGGGTCTGATCCTATGTCAAGGTCTTTGAGATCATTTGCGTGGTCTTGGCATGGGAAGGCCTCCATGACTTCTTTGCTGTTTGAAGCAATTTTATGCAATCTCAGGTTAGAGTTGGCAAGAATCTCTTGTGTTCTCTTCAACAGACCAACTGCAGCTTCGACCGTCGGGAGTGACTTCAGGCCATCATCAACATAAAAGTTGCGTTCCACGAACTGCTTGACTTCCAGATGATGGTCAGAGTCTTGATCTTGAACTGACTGTTTGAGGCCGTAGATGGCTATTGCTGGAGATGGGCTGTTGCCAAAGACATGGACCTTCATGCGGTACTCGATGACATCTTTGGACAGGTCGTTGTCTCTGAACCAAAGGAATCTCAGAACGTCCCGATCTTCTTCTCTCACAAGAAAACAGTGAAACATTTGTTGGATGTCTGCTGTAATTGCAATAGATTCCTTGCGAAAGCGTGTAAGGACTCCGATGAGTGTGTTGTTCAGGTCCGGTCCAGTCAAGAGGACGTCGTTTAGAGATATACCTTCGTATTGGGCACTGGAGTCGAACACCACTCGAATTTGGCCAGGCTTCTTCGGATGATAGACACCGAATGTAGGTAAGTACCAACGCTCTTCTTCTTCTTTTAGGGGTGGAGCAACCTCAGCGTGGTTATTCTCTAATATTTTTTCCATAAAAGAAACAAAGTGTTCTCTCATCTCTGGTTTCCTATCGAAGTTGCGTCTGAGGGAGGCCAGGCGTTTCAGGGCCTGTGGTTTGTTGTTTGGGAGGCGACGTCTGGGTGACTTGAATGGTAACGGTGCTACCCAACTGTTATTG
This sequence comes from Dallia pectoralis, assembly GCA_029465975.1. NCBI lineage: Eukaryota > Metazoa > Chordata > Actinopteri > Esociformes > Umbridae > Dallia > Dallia pectoralis. The sequence continues at coordinate 1,744,928 of CM055728.1, forward strand.
TCATCCTTCCTGATCCCTTCCTTCATAATCTTTAGGAAAATACCATCCTCGATTGAAAGAGCCACAGTATTGTCGGCTTTGGTCTGGTTGAACACGTCGCCGCCTAGATGGTCTTCCTCTTTCGCACTGGTAAGGCTCTTGTAGGAGAGCGTTGCAGGATGATTGGGTGTTTGAACATTGTTGAATCTTTCTTTTACGGAGAAGAGGTTGGGACATGGCTCAAAGAGTGTAGGGCGTCCTTTTCCCTGGTGTTTGTGTAAAAGGCATTCACGGTGAGAGGCTTGTGGACGTTTCCAAGGCAGACGTTCCCTACTATGACCCATCCTAGGTCAAGCTTCTGAGCGTAGGGAGAGTCGTGGGGTCCGTTGATTTGTTTCCGAACCTTGTGGACTCTGATGATGTCTCTTCCCAGAAGAAGCAGGATGGGAGCGTTAGGCTCAAGTTGGGGAATGAGATGGGCTAGAGGTTTCAGATGAGGGTGATGCAGTGTTACGGTTGGAGTTGGGATTTCGGATTTGTTGTTTGGGATCTCGTTACACTCAATTAGAGTGGGCAGAGGAACACTGACTTGTCCATCCATAGACTCAATCTGATAGCCGTTTGCTCTTCTTCCAGTTGTTTCCATCAATCCAGCACATGTCTTGAGAGAGTAAGGGGAGCAGGGGCCTAGAACGCTGAAGGTTTCAAAGAATTCGGAACGAGCTAACGATCTGTTACTTTGCTCGTCAAGGATAGCATAAACCTTCACTGCTCTTTCTCTGTGGCCTGTAGGATAAACTTTGACAAGGCAAATTTTAGAACAGGACCTGTTGGGGGAATCGCTGCCGCAGATCTGCGTGCACTGGGATGTCACTTCTGAGGCATGTGGAGGCGATTCCTCCCCGCCATGGTCTCTAGTGCTGTCTTCCTCTATGATCCAGGGAGGTGGTCCTGGATGGAGAGCTGCGATATGCTTCTCACTTTCACATTCTGTACATTTGAGCCTTGACCTGCAATCCTTAGCAAGGTGGAAGGAGGATGAACAACATCTAAAGCAAATGCCGTTCTCTTTTAGGAAAGCCTTGCGTTCATCGATAGGCTTTGTGCGAAAGGCACGACACGTCCTCAAAGGGTGTGGTTTCTTGTGTATGGGGCATTGTCTTTCTGATGGCTCAGCCTTCTTACTGAGCTTATCTGGGTGGAACGAGACGTTAGGAGATACTTCCGTCTTGTGACATGAGACATCTCTCTGTCCGTTTTGCTTCCAGGGAACCCTGTCTGTTCTTATAGGAGCCTCTTTGTCAAGGTTAAAACTGGGGTCGTTCTTAATCCTGGCTTGCTGGCTGACAAAGTCGACGAATAGCGTAAAAGGAGGGAATGGAACTTGATGCTGTTGCTTGTACTTGGAGCCTAGATTGATCCATCTTTCTTGTAACCCAAAGGGCAGTTTCTGGACAATTGGGTTGATGCCTCGGGCTGTATCGAGGAAGGCCAGACCAGGGAGGTCTCCTTCCGCTTTGGCTGACTGAAGTTCCATAAGCAGGTCTCCTAACTCTCTAAGCTTTATGTTGTCCTTGTTAGAAACTTTGGGGAAGGAGTCGACTCGCTTGAATAGTGCACTTTCTATCATCTCGGGTGAGCCGTAGCATTCTTCAAGTCTGTTCCAAATCATTTTCAATCCTTGTTCAGGGTAGTTTACATGAACTGCCCGTATCCGCTTTGCATGTTCGGAGGACTCCTTTCCAAGCCATTTCACTAACAGATCCATTTCTTCGCCAAACGTTAGGTTCAGGTCTCTGATTGCATTCTGGAAGGAGTGCCGCCAAGCTCTATAGTCCTCAGGCTTGTCGTTGAACTGGAGTAGACCAGTAGTAACAAGCTCTCGACGAGCGAAGTACCTCACGAAATCAGACATGCTTGAGTTATCACCTTGGGCCTTTTGTGATGTTGGTCCTAAGTAAGGATCAGGTGGGCGATCTCCATCACCGTAGGCAGCTCCGGGGGACCAATGGACACTCTGACCTCCGTGGGTGTTGTGTGTACTAAAGGTGAGGTGCTCGGACCGCTGGGTTGGCCTTATGTCTGATTTTGGGGAACGATGGTCCATGGCTGCAGTGTTGTCTTCCGGAGTAGAGATTAACTCAGTCTTGTAATGTGAAGTCAGCATGGGGGTGTAGGCTTTAACCCTGTATGTCTCTGTCCTG
>CM055728.1:1747610-1765052 GCA_029465975.1 Dallia pectoralis
TCTTTTTTGTCCTGCTCGCTGACCTCTGGGCTCAGAAACACACTGTCCCTGGCCTTTCCCCTGTCTTCTGGTGTCAGAAACACATTCTCCTCCCAGCTGTTCTCGGCTCCCGAGAAACACAAACTCTTTTGCCCTGCTCGCTGCCCTCTGGTCTCAGAAACACACTGTCCTTTGCTGGTCTCACTGTCCTTTTCTGTTCTCAGAAACACACTGTCCTTCGCCATCGCCGCTGTCTTTGGGTGTCAGAAACACGTTCTCCTCCCAGCTGTACTCGGTTGCCGGGAAACACAAGCTCATTTTTGCCCTGCTCGCTGCCCTCTGGTCTTAGAAACACACTGTCCCTGGCCTTTCCCCTGTCTTCGGGTGTCAGAAACACGTTCTCCTCCCAGCTGTACTCGGCCCCGGGAAACACAAGCTCTTTTTGCCCTGCTCGCCCTCTGGTCTCAGAAACACACTGTCCTTCGCCATCGCCGCTGTTTTCGCCTCTCCGCTTGACTAGAAGTCAGTGTGACAGACCCTCTCCGCTGGACGATTGAGAATGATACGGGTCTCTTGAGAGACCGGATGGATATGCAAGGTTTGAATGGTTACTACTGATAATATGTGTGAGACAACCACCGCAATGAGCATTCACACTCTGGTCTGGTGATGTGTTTGTGCAACGTGTACGTGAAATAAAGCTTGGGTGATGTTTTTGTACTTCGCTATCCATGATGTTTGGTGATGTTGTTGTGCAACGCAGCACGTGAAATAGCAGGCTGGGGAGCCTAGAGTAGGCAGGCTACCCAAAGTGTCCAGCCAGGCTAAGCCAAAGTGGCGAAAACTCCCGAGGTACTGTACACGGATTCAGGAGATGTTCACCCCAGCCCGGTCACTGAGACAATTATACGGATTAGGCGGCGACCCGGCGTAGGATATCCCCCTCCTCCCGCCGTCCTCGGGTCAACCTAGGTAACCCCTTATGCAGCCTGGGGTCACTGGGACCCTGATGGTTGCGGACAGGGCTGGAGACTCGCGGATCTTGCGTGTTTGTAGTTCCCAGACACTCTCTTGCCCTCCCCTCTGTCTTTGGGTCTCAGAAACACGCTGTCCTTGGCCATTTCCCCTGTCCTCGGGTCTCATAAACACGTTCTCCTACCCGCTGTCCTCGCACACAACCCTGGGAAACACAAGCTCTCTTGCCCTGCCCGCTGTCCTCGGGTCTCAGAAACGAAGGATGAAGAGGCCCCGGACTACCCTCGGGCATCGCCAGCTGTGTTTCTTTTAGCCCTCGCCAATAAATACTAATAAAGACTGTGATAATAGATGGATGACCGTGAAACACGCGCTCGTCTTTGTATTTCGGGCTCCTCTTTTCTGGCAATACTCTGAGGGCTGTGAAAAGAGATCAAGGGTCACTCTGACCCGCCTCGACTCAGTGTGTGTACGCGATGCGAGGACAACGGCTGGGTTAGATGCCGAGGTGGCGAGTTCGAGCCTCGCCCGGGCGGTTTTTTTTGCCCTACCAGATAATTATTAACAGCGATGATAATAATAAACCGATAACAGTGAAACACGCGCACGTTGTTGTATTTCGGCCTCCTTCTTTTGCAATACTCTGAGGGCTGTGAAAAGAGATCGAGGGTCACCTTGACCCGCCCGACTCGGGCTGTGTACGCGACGCGAGGACAACGGCGGGGTTAGATGCCGAGGTGGCGAGTTCGAGCCTCACCCTGGGCTGTGTTTTTTCACCCTCCCAGATAATTACTAGTAGCGATAATAATAATAAAACCGATTACAGTGAAACACGTGCACGTTGTTGTATTTCGCCTCCTCCTTTTTGCAACACTCTGAGGGCTATGAAAAGAGATCGAGTGTCACTCTGACCCGCTCGACTGGGTGTAGGCGATGCGAGGACAACAACACGAGGGTTATACAGCAATATGCATGGGCACAGTACGGAGGTTCATTTTAGGGGGCGTTTTAAAATCCACACCCAAATTGGCACAGCACACAACCCTGGGAAGCAGTGTAATACAGACGAAGGAAATGTAAAGATGACTGTGTATTGTGAGTTCTTACAATTTGCACAATGTTCCATACTCTGCATACGTACAAGCTCTTTTTCTTGCCCTGCTCGCTGCCCTCTGGTCTCAGAAACACACTGTCCTTTGCTGGTCTCACTGTCCTTTTCTGTTCTCAGAACACACTGTCCCCGCCATCGCCGCTGTCCCGGTGTCAGAAACACGTTCTCCTCCCAGCTGTACTCGGCTCCCGGGAAACACAAGCTCTTTTTGTCCTGCTCGCTTGACCTCTGGGCCTCAGAAACACACTGTCCTTGGCCTTTCCCCTGTCTTCTCAGTCAGAAACACGTTCTCCTCCCAGCTGTAGCTGCCCTCTGGTCTCAGAAACACACTGTCCTTTGCTGGTCTCACTGTCCTTTTCTGTTCTCAGAAACACACTGTCCTTCGCCATCGCTGTCTTCGGGTGTCAGAAACACGTTCTCCTCCCAGCTGTACTCGGCTCCCGGGAAACACAAGCTCTTTTGTCCTGCTCGCTGACCTCTGGGCTCAGAAACACACTGTCCTCGGCCTTTCCCCTGTCTTCTGGTGTCAGAAACACATTCTCCCAGCTGTTCTCGGCTCCCGAGAAACACAAACTCTTTTTTGCCCTGCTCGCTGCCCTCTGGTCTCAGAAACACACTGTCCTTTGCTGGTCTCACTGTCCTTTCTGTTCTCAGAAACACACTGTCCTTCGCCATCGCCGCTGTCTTTGGGTGTCAGAAACACGTTCTCCTCCCAGCTGTACTCGGTTGCCGGGAAACACAAGCTCATTTTTGCCCTGCTCGCTGCCCTCTGGTCTTAGAAACACACTGTCCCTGGCCATTCCCCCTGTCTTCGGGTGTCAGAAACACGTTCTTCCTCCCAGCTGTACTCGGCTCCCGGGAAACACAAGCTCTTTTTTTGCCCTGCCGCTGCCCTCTGGTCTCAGAAACACACTGTCCTTCGCCATCGCCGCTGTTTTCGCCTCTCTCCGCTTGACTAGAGCTATGTTGGCGTCTAAGCTTGCTATAGATATTGAAACAGTGTTTATCGCTATGTCCACCTCGGCCTCTACTTTTTTTCAGTGTGACAGTCAGTGTGACAGAACCCTCTCCGGTTGGACGATTGAGAATGATACGGTATCTTGAGAGGCCGGATGGATATGCAAGGTTTGAATGGTTACCACTGATAATATGTGTGAGACAACCACCGCAATGAGCATTCACACTCTGGTCTGGTGATGTGTTTGTGCAACGTGTACGTGAAATAAAGCTTGGTGATGTTTTTGTACTCTCACATTCATGATGTTTGGTGATGTTGTTGTGCAACAAGTACGTGAAATAAAGGCAGGCCGGGGAGCCTAGAGTAGGCAGGCTACCCAAAGTGTCGAGCCAGGCTAGGCCAAAGTGGCGAAACCCCCGAGGTACTGTACACGGATTCGGGAGATGTTCACCCCAGCCCGGTCACTGAGACAATTATACGGATTATTCGGCGACCCGAGCGTAGGATTCCCCCTCACTCCCGCCGTCCTCGGGTCAACCTAGGTAACCCCTTACGCAGCCTAGGGTCACTGGGACCCTGATGGTTGCGGACAGGGCTGGAGACTCGCGGCGTGTTTGTAGTTCCCAGACACTCTCTTGCCCTCCCTCTGTCCTTGGGTCTCAGAAACACGCTGTCCTTGGCCTTTCCCCCTGTCCTCGGGTCTCATAAACACGTTCTCCTACCCGCTGTCCTCGGGTCCTGGGAAACACAAGCTCTCTTGCCCTGCCCACTGTCCTCGGGTCTCAGAAACGAAGGATGAAGAGGCCCCGGACGAGGGCATCCCCCGATGTGTTTCTTTTCGCCCTCGCCAATAAATACTAATAAAGACAGTGATAATAGATGGACGACCGTGAAACGCGCGCTCGTCTTTGTATTTCGGGCTCCTCTTTTCTGGCAATACAATGAGGGCTGTGAAAAGAGATCAAGGTTCACTCTGACCCGCTCGACTGGTGTGTACGCGATGCGAGGACAACGGCTGGGTTAGATGCCGAGGTGGCGAGTTCGAGCCTCGCCCGGGGCGGTGTTTTTTTGCCCTACCAGATAATTATTAACAGCGATGATAATAATAAACCAATAACAGTGAAACACGCGCACGTTGTTGTATTTCGGCCTCCTCCTTTTGCAACACTCTAAGGGCTGTGAAAAGAGATCGAGGTCATTCTGACCAGCTCGACTCGGGGGTGTGCGCGCGATGCGAGGACAGCACAAGGGTTATACAGCAATATGCATGGGCACCGCACGGGAGGTTCATTTTAGGGGGGGCGTTTTAAAATCCACACCCAAATTGGCACAGCACACAACCCTGGGAAGCAGTGTAATACAGACGAAGGAAATGTAAAGATGACTGTGTATTGTGAGTTCTTACAATTTGCACAATGTTCCATACTCTGCATACGTACAAGCTCTCTTGCCCTGCTCGCTGCCCTCTGGTCTCAGAAACACACTGTCCTTTGCTGGTCTCACTGTCCTTTTCTGTTCTCAGAAACACACTGTCCTTCGCCATCGCCGCTGTCTTCGGGTGTCAGAAACACGTTCTCCTCCCAGCTGTACTCGGCTCCCGGGAAACACAAGCTCTTTTTTGCCCTGCTCGCTGACCTCTGGGCTCAGAAACACACTGTCCTTGGCCTTTCCCCCTGTCTTCTGGTGTCAGAAACACGTTCTCCTCCCAGCTGTTCTCGGCTCCCGGGAAACACAAACTCTTTTTTGCCCTACTCGCTGCCCTCTGGTCTCAGAAACACACTGTCCTTTGCTGGTGTCACTGTCCTTTTCTGGTCTCAGAAACACACTGTCCGGGCCCATAACCGCTAGGTCCATTGAGCTTAACCATTCTTCGCTTAAGTAAATGGCAGTTTAAAACTCAAGACCAGAAAAAACAATCTACCAATGTAACAAATTCTGTAAAAGAGTTCACAAGATCAAAAAACATTTCTGCTATGTTATTTTCAAACTTCCTTTTCAATTTTTCCAAATTTCAGGTACTTTCACGCCCCAGTGGCCTAATGGATAAGGCACTGGCCTCCTAGTGCCGAGTCCCATCTGGGGTGTCAGCAGTTGCAATGGCTTGTAGCTCCTTAACCCAAAGTGTTGATGGAACAAAGCCTTCCTCAGCTGAGTTTACTTTTGCGACGGAATACAAATGAACAAGATAATCTTGGAATCTAAACAAATTTGTTAACAGAGGTCACAAGATTGAAACAATCCTATCTTTACTTTCCTTCGGACTTGCAATCAATTAAAAATATGTCAACTTTTACCTTTTGAACTATTACTTTTTGTCTTAGCTTTGAGATATGTAATTGTGTTGCCGCATTTAAAGCGGATATTCCACAATATTATCTTAGTCATCTTGAAGATTAAAAAATACAACGTATTCTGTAGGCTATGACACTAGTTTCCTAAGTCAAGGGCTGTGTGATTGAGTCTTGCCACAAGTTTCGACCAGAAGAGTGGTGCAGCGTAAGCGTGCAGGGCCCATAACCGCTAGGTCCATTGAGCTCAACCATTCTTCCATTGAGCTCAAAGTAAATGGCAGTTTAAAACTCAATACCAGAAAAAACAATCTAGCTATTGAAACAAATTCTGTAATAGAGTTCACAAGATCAAAAACAATACTTAAAGCGGATATTCCACAATATTATCTTAGTCATCTTGAAGATGAAATAATACAACGTATTCTGTAGGCTATGACATTAGTTTCCTAAGTCAAGGGTTGTGTGAATGAGTCTTGCCACAAGTTTCGACCAGAAGAGTGGTGCAGCGTAAGCGTGCAGGGCCCATAACCGCTAGGTCCAGTGAGCTTAACCATTCTTCGTTCAAGTAAATGGCAGTTTAATACTCAATACCAGAAAACAATCTAGCAATTGAAACAAATTCTGTAATAGAGTTCACAAGATCAAAAACATTTCTGCTAGGTTGTTTTCTAACTTCCTTTTCAGTTTTTCCAAGTGTCTGGTACTTTCCGGCCCAGTGGCCTAATGGATAAGGCACTGGCCTCCTAAGCCAGGGATTGTGGGTTCGAGTCCCATCTGGGGTGTCAGCAGTTGAATTATGAAGATAGTTTGGCCTCCAGTAAATCTACCAAATGTCCTAGAGAGCTGTGGGTATACTTATTTAATTCCTTGTAGTGTAAGGTCTGTTTTAAAAGTGGAATGGTTATCCTAGGCCATTGTGAACAGATTCTGTGGCCCTTTCAGTGAGGCTGTGACCTGAGGCCTTCTACTGCCAGTCGCCTCCCCAATATCAAACTAGTTATGCCTGTCATAAATCAACCATACACCCCACAGTGATGTAATTGGGCTCATTTTAAAGATTAGATTGCCTTGTGTATAGCTGAAGTGAAAATAATGTAATATCTCAATCAGAACCCCCAGGATAAGCTATGATGTGGTCAATACTCCAAAAGAGAATGTTTTATACAAATATTCACTGACCAGGTATTATGAAGTTAGTTTGGCTTCCAGTAAACCAACCAAATGTCCCAGAGAGCTGTGGGTACACTTATTTAATTCCTTGTAGTGTAAGGTCTGTTTTAAAAGTGGAATGGTTATCCTAGGCCATTGTGAACAGATTCTGTGACCCTTTCAGTGAGGCTGTGACCTGAGGCCTTCTACTGCCAGTCGCCTCCCCAATATCAAACTAGTTATGCCTGCCATAAATCAACCATACACCCCACAGTGATGTAATTGGGCTCATTTTAAAGATTAGATTGCCCTGTGTATAGATGAAGTGAAAATAACGTAATATCTCAATCAGAACCACCAGGATAAGCTATGATGTGGTCAATACTCCAAAAGAGAATGTTTTATACAAATATTCACTTACCAGGAATTATGAAGTTAGTTTGGCCTCCAGTAAACCAACCAAATGTCCTAGAGAGCTGTGGGTACACTTATGTAATTCCTTGTAGTGTAAGGTCTGTTTTAAAAGTGGAATGTTTATCCTAGGCCATTGTGAACAGATTCTGTGACCCTTTCAGTGATGCTGTGACCTGAGGCCTTCTACTGCCAGTCGCCTCCCCAATATCAAACTAGTTATGCCTGTCATAAATCAACCATACACCCCACAGTGATGTATTTGGGCTCATTTTAAAGATTAGATTGCCCTGTGTATAGCTGAAGTGAAAATAATGTAATATCTCAATCAGAACCCCCAGGATAAGCTATGATGTGGTCAATACTCCAAAAGAGAATGTTTTATACAAATATTCACTGACCAGGTATTATGAAGTTAGTTTGGCTTCCAGTAAACCAACCAAATGTCCTAGAGAGCTGTGGGTACACTTATTCAATTCCTTGTAGTAGATATCTCAATCAGAACCCCCAGGATAAGCTATGATGTGGTCAAAAGAGAATGTTTTTACAAATATGTGTGTGACCTGTGCACCTGTTACAGAGTGCCACATGCCCGGGTGACCTGTGTGTCAGCCATTTATGAGAACCAGGGCCCTGTCATGTCACCATGTACACAGGGATAAAGTGATGACAGTGGGGTTAGTTTATGTGTGTCGCTCCCTATCACATAGTACCACATGCCCGGGTGACCTGTTGACCTGTGACAGGCCCATACAATATAGTTAATGTGATGTTGCCATGTTAACTCCTCTAGTAATGCAATGTTTTTTTGTTGTTGAAATAATTCAGCCAAGACTGTTGAGTAAATGAGAAAAAAATGTTTATTTAAATCAAGTGCAAGTGACATACTATTAAAATGTCACTTTGTAAATGGCAGAGAAATTGGATACACTTATACATAAAATATGTCTCTATGTGTTTACAGTCTTTGAACATTACAGTGTGCTATTCTTCTGATATTCATTCTGCATCTGCTGCTTCTCCATGAACTGACTTGCGTCTCACTTTATGGTCAAAGGCAAGCTCTTCATCACACTCAATACGCCTGGTGGCTTTCAGGTAGATGATGTCCTGATCTTTCCCATCTATCTGGACTGTTGCGGCAATTGGTTTGAGGTTGTAGTTCTTTCTGGAATGGTTGATGAGCCTTCCATATGTCGCCCGATCCGGGTGGCATGGGCACAGCACAGTCTGGGCATCTATGCAACGAGCTTGTCCCCTTGAATTTCTGTAAAAGAATATGTAGCCCATTGCATCTTGGTCTGTGGCCATCAAACGCTTTGTGCCTTCTGCCTTTGAGATCTGCGTCCCATGGTAGTCACACACAACTTCATCTTTTGGAATATTCTGGTTGCCATGACGGTCTTTCCTTTTCTTACGTCATCTTTGACCAGCAGTCCTTTCCAATTCTGTGTCCTCACCAGTTTCAAGATGGCAGGGCTGTCGAGTGCTTCCATTGTTTGCTCAGCGGGTTTCCAGGAAGAAACAACATCTTTAGGGGAGATTTTGTTGATCAACCAATCTTGTGAGTCAATGTATCTCTTCACCTGCATCTCAGATGGCCGTCTGCATGGGAAGTGAGCTGTAGATTGTAGGAAGAAGAAAATGTCCATAAGAAAACATGTATTTTCAACACTTAATTGAGAAAAATAGCCATGTAAACGTAAATGAATGTAAACAATGTTAATTTCACATTAGGTAATGTAAATCGACTTACCAATAGCATACTTGATCCTTAAGTCACGCTGGAGACCTCTCCATTTGTCGTAACATGCTTTATCATGTGATCCGACCAGCTCTTTTCTCGCTTTCTTCAATGGTGGCTTTCCAGAAACTGTCACAGGAAAGCTATTTTGGAACATTTGGTGAGCTTGTGACTCCAGGATGTCGTCATGTGTAGTGGAAGTTTCAGCCCTAAATGAAAAAAGTTCAAACATTTAGTTAAGAACAGAGCACCATATTTAAGCGCACAGCACAATATATAAGTGCACAGGACCAAATTTACAACACACCTTGTGTATGGTTCATTATTTATGTACATATACACTCACCCAGTTGTGTTGATGATGTCAGAAATGACTTCATTTCCCAATGTATCCATTTCAGTCGTCTTCAACAGTTGGTGTTTCTCTGCGGCTGCTGAATGTGTAAGATATTCTTCCACAAGTCCTTTATGAGCAACTGAGAAATATCTCATCTCCAGGTCTTTTCGAGCTTGCCGACTACTGACGCTTTGCACTTTGTTTCTGGTGAAACAAAACATTATATTAAAATTTTGATTGTTTTTAGACACAAATTCTATGATATTATTAAATGCTAAATATTTACTTGAATATTGAATATTTTTTAACCAATATCAAACGTACCTTTTTTGAAAAATTCGTATGTCATTCGATGCATTAATGATGGGTAATCCACTGCTGTTGATGAAGAATCTTTCCGATTCGTCATCAATTTCATGGTCAGAGTTCTTCAAAAACACAGACCTGATGTGTCTGTAGTATGTATTCAACCACTGTAACCAAGAGAAAGCTGGTTAAATCAGTTGCTTAAGATCTAAAATCTTAGATATACAATATGCATTTGGTGACATGTGTACTTACAGCCTCTTCCTCCTCATCCAAACAAATGGTTGCCACAGCTCCAGATTTGTTTTCCTTAACTCCAATCACAGACATTCTGCCATGACTGCCATGTTCCACTTTCCTTCGGCACCATTCTTCAACCTGCAAAATAAGCAGCAAAACATTGTTAAATCATAATGCAGAAATGAGTACATGTGAAAGATTCCTGAGAAAATCACAAACATGTTCACTTACCGTCATGTTTCTAACAACAGCTGGACGCTGCATGTGTTTGAGGATGAACAGAGCCTCCAGGTAGTACAGGTACCAGCGTTGTTCCTCTGAAGAAATGGGGAGACCCTCGTTGGCCTTCCTAAACACCTCTAGAAATTTGACCCTTGCAGCGTTCAAGACTGTCGTACACTCTGCAGGAGTCTTTTTCTCAGTGATGAAAGTTGCATGCCTGTAAAATAAATAGAAATGTTATTCACCTGTAATGTTCTCCATAGCAAAACAAATACATAACTGTTTTAGTTTGAATGTAAATGCTTACCTTTTCCCAGTTTCTCCTTGGGTTTGAGAATTATCTGATTCAATTGATTCTTGTTGCGGTTGTTGTTGTGGTTGTTCAGTTGGTCCTGGGGGTTGTTGTCCTGCCACTTCCCTGGAAGAGAAAACAGATGGTTTTTAACAGGTTATTCTTACTCAAATACAAAGTTTCCCAGATGAGACAAGTTTGAAATAAAATACTTACTGGGTGGCAATTTCTTGGAAAGACTTCTTGTTTGTGACCACATGGTCAGTTTCCTCAAGCCAGTGAACTATCGTCAAACGATCTACAGGGTTAGCCAACATGACCTCCAGAAGGTTGTAGTCTACAACCATTCCCTTCCTAATGTGTGAATACACTGCTTGTCTGGCTTCACCTCTCACTGCCATGATGTCCTCTGTGGATGCACCCTTCATGCACTTCTGTTTCAGATGCAGGATCAGTGTATCTGAAACCTTGCTGCAATACTTGCAGCAGACTGGCAGCCTTGACCTGTAATACAAATATTTGCATGATATTAGTTTTTGAATGTAACTTAATCTGAGTCACAGTGAATTATATTACATCAAAAGACATATGCAATTGTAATCCAAATGAACAACTTACTCTTTCTTTGCAGGAGGCATTTTAGAATGCTTGAATTATCACTGGTAGAAATAAACTTTCAAAATAATCTATGGAAAGTAAGAAAAAAAGCAGTATTAGACAAAATATATTTGCATTTGTTTGTCTTCACCGATGAACTAACGGTGAACTATAACAAGAAATTATCAATGTATACTTTTTAAGAATAATTGCCTTAACCAAATAAAGTCTTGAAGTCCAGCCTGTGTTCCTTGGTCAGAGTATCCAAAAAAAGATCTGCTTTTCTGGTATGCTCTCTTCTCTCTTAGTCAACAAGAAATGATCTCTGTCCTGTCTTGGTATGTCATTTCATAGGAAAACCTCCTTTTCTGATTTAATGAGGACTTAATGGGCTATTCAGAATTATAAGAGTTATGCATGATCACACCTGAGAAAACAGTCATCAACCTGGTAAACTCCTCTAACTGGATTTAGGTAAAAAAATGGATGACTAATGTCTACTGACGGCACTATAGAACTGTCGATGAGCCTTACATAGATGTGGGCCTTCTTATCTCCTGTTATATATAATATATATATATATATATGCCTAAATGAAGAATACACACCAATGTGTTTGGGCTCATTTTATAGATTACAATGCATTGAGTAAGATTAAAGTGGAATGAAACAACATTAAGGTATATATCAAATGATTATTTACCCAAACACATGCATGCATTTAAAAAGAGTTAGGGTTAGAATTTGTTTCTAAAGTTGTTCACTACCTTCTATGTAAATTAAATGTGCATTGATCACACCTGAGAAAATGAGTCATCAACAGGAATGTGAACTAAATGGCCCATTGAGTAAAGAAAGTGGGAGGAGTCACACTGTTGCTAATGCATTATAAGTCATATAATTCTTATGGTATAATTTTTCATTTGAAATAGACTTTAATGTTGTTTTATTTAACTTTAATCTTACTCACTGCATTGTAATCTTTAAAATGAGCCCAAACACGTTGGTGTTTATAGTTAATTAGACAGGCTAAAGAAATCTGCAGACATAGTGAAATCTGTAGAAGTACAACTAACAGGCGTACAATATATATCTACATTTCACTGTTTAAGCAGTAAACTCCTCTAACTGGATTTAGGTAAAAAAAATGGATGACTAATGTCTACTGACGGCACTATGGAACTGTCGATGAGCCTTACATAGATGTGGGCCTTCTTATCTCCTGTTATATATATATATATATATATATATATATATATATATATATGCCTAAATGAAGAATACACACCAATGTGTTTGGGCTCATTTTATAGATTACAATGCATTGAGTAAGATTAAAGTGGAATGAAACAATATTAAGGTATATGTCAAATGATTATTTACCCAAACACATATGCATGCATTTAAAGAGTTAGGGTTAGAATTTTTTTCTAAAGTTGTTCGCTACCTTATATGTAAATTAAATGTGCATTGATCACACCTGAGAAAATGAGTCATCAACAGGAATGTGAACTAAATGGCCCATTGAGTACAGAAAGTGGGAGGAGTCACACTGTTGCTAATGCATTATAAGTCATATAATTCTTATGGTATAATTTTTCATTTGAAATAGACTTTAATGTTGTTTTATTTAACTTTAATCTTACTCACTGCATTGTAATCTTTAAAATGAGCCCAAACACGTTGGTGTTTATAGTTAATTAGACAGGCTAAAGAAATCTGCAGACATAGTGAAATCTGTAGAAGTACAACTAACAGGCATACAATATATATCTACATTTCACTGTTTAAGCAGTAAACTCCTCTAACTGGATTTAGGTAAAAAAAATGGATGACTAATGTCTACTGACGGCACTATGGAACTGTCGATGAGCCTTACATAGATGTGGGCCTTCTTATCTCCTGTTATATATAATATATATATATATATATATATATATATATATATATATGCCTAAATGAAGAATACACACCAATGTGTTTGGGCTCATTTTATAGATTACAATGCATTGAGTAAGATTAAAGTGGAATGAAACGATATTAAGGTATATGTCAAATGATTATTTACCCAAACACATATGCATGCATTTAAAAAGAGTTAGGGTTAGAATTTTTTTCTAAAGTTGTTTACTACCTTCTATGTAAATTAAATGTGCATTGATCACAGCTGAGAAAATGAGTTATCAACAGGAATGTAAACTAAATGGCCCATTGAGTACAGAAAGTGGGAGGAGTCACACTGTTGCTAAAGCATTATACGTTTTATTATTCTGCCCAATTGCCCATTAAGTCCTCATTAAATCAGAAAAGGAGGTTTTCCTATGAAATGACATACCAAGACAGGACAGAGATCATTTCTTGTTGACTAAGAGAGAAGAGAGCATACCAGAAAAGCAGATCTTTTTTTGGATACTCTGACCAAGGAACACAGGCTGGACTTCAAGACTTTATTTGGGTAAGGCAATTATTCTTAAAAAGTATACATTGATAATTTCTTGTTATACTTCACTGTTAGTTCATCGGTGTGGACAAACAAATGCAAATATATTTTGTCTAATACTGCTTTTTTTCTTACTTTCCATAGATTATTTTGAAAGTTTATTTCTACCAGTGATAATTCAAGCATTCTAAAATGCCTCCTGCAAAGAAAGAGTAAGTTGTTCATTTGGATTACAATTGCATATGTCTTTTGATGTAATATAATTCACTGTGACTCAGATTAAGTTACATTCAAAAACTAATATCATGCAAATATTTGTATTACAGGTCAAGGCTGCCAGTCTGCTGCAAGTATTGCAGCAAGGTTTCAGATACACTGATCCTGCATCTGAAACAGAAGTGCATGAAGGGTGCATCCACAGAGGACATCATGGCAGTGAGAGGTGAAGCCAGACAAGCAGTGTATTCACACATTAGGAAGGGAATGGTTGTAGACTACAACCTTCTGGAGGTCATGTTGGCTAACCCTGTAGATCGTTTGACGATAGTTCACTGGCTTGAGGAAACTGACCATGTGGTCACAAACAAGAAGTCTTTCCAAGAAATTGCCACCCAGTAAGTATTTTATTTCAAACTTGTCTCATCTGGGAAACTTTGTATTTGAGTAAGAATAACCTGTTAAAAACCATCTGTTTTCTCTTCCAGGGAAGTGGCAGGACAACAACCCCAGGACCAACTGAACAACCACAACAACAACCGCAACAAGAATCAATTGAATCAGATAATTCTCAAACCCAAGGAGAAACTGGGAAAAGGTAAGCATTTACATTCAAACTAAAACAGTTATGTATTTGTTTTGCTATGGAGAACATTACAGGTGAATAACATTTCTATTTATTTTACAGGCATGCAACTTTCATCACTGAGAAAAAGACTCCTGCAGAGTGTACGACAGTCTTGAACGCTGCAAGGGTCAAATTTCTAGAGGTGTTTAGGAAGGCCAACGAGGGTCTCCCCATTTCTTCAGAGGAACAACGCTGGTACCTGTACTACCTGGAGGCTCTGTTCATCCTCAAACACATGCAGCGTCCAGCTGTTGTTAGTGTACTGTCCTCCGTATGCGTTACTGGGCATATTTTGACAGCAAGCTAAACGTCTTCACCTCATCAAAACGTCAACACGGTCTTCATGTTCGTTTGTTTTTAATAAGTTGAATAAACACGTGAAACTGCAAAATACAAAGACAAAAAATGTCTCATTACCAAACATAGCAATGCAATGCATGTTAATAATAAGCGATACCTTGTTATGTTAAGACCAACTGTACACAATCGCTATTTGCTACACAACTCAATGGCTGTTAACAATGCCTAGTAAACCGATTAGCTACCATTTGTCATCCTCTTAAACGAATATAGCTAAACATCCCAAACTGTTAAAATAATCATCCTGACTCGAAGATATATCCAAAAGGAAACCAAAAACTTACTGACAAAGCTTCCAAAGGCATAAACGTTAGCAGATTGGAGCAGATGGTGAACAGATACTGAGCCGAACTGAGCATTGACTTCCTGAACTACGGGTCATGTGACAGGTCCCTGACCTGATAATTACAGTGTTTACACCAAATCACCACCAGAGGGCAAAACACCAAATTAAAACCATACCAAGTTACAACTGTAACGGAACACTCCCGTCTGGCATTACGAAATGCCACTATAATACAACACAATGACTTAGTATACTCAAAGCTTTGGAGATGCTTATCTAAGCTTCTGCTGAAAGGAGTAGAACAGTCTCTGTGATGGGACGAAGAAAGAGCTTGCTCCCGCCTGGTTTAGAGACTTTAACTTCAACTTTCCGGATCTTGCCATCTTTGCTGGGGATGGTCTTAGTGATCAGTCCCAAGGGCCATCTATTCCTTTCGGCTTGACTGTCCTTGAGGAGTACGATACTTCCTGGTTTGATGTTGGGCTGGTTTGACTGCCATTTCCTTCTCGTTTGAAGAGAGGAAAGGTACTGTTTTCTCCACCTGTCCCAAAAGGTGTCTGCGAGTTGTTGAACTTGGAGCCATCGACGTTTGAAGAGGTCTTTGACTTTAGAGTTGCCAGGTGGAGAAGAGCAGAGGCTCACTTTCTGCGTAAGAAGTGTGGCAGGAGTGAGTATAAAGGGGTCCTCAGGGTCTTGCATTGATGATGGCGGCCACTTCTGCCATGAGAGTGGTAAGTGCTTCGTGAGTAAGCGTAGAACTCTTTAGCTCTAGGAACATAGAGTCCAAGATTCTCCTTGCTATGCCTATCATCCTCTCCCAGGACCCACCCATGTGAGAGGCATGGGGTGGGTTGAATGTCCAGACACAGCCCTGACCCGACAGGTAAGTATTTACAGTGTTACTGTTGATGTTTGAAGGCATCTTCAGTTCCTTGCAAGCTCCGATGAAATTGGTCCCTCTGTCTGAGCGGATCTGTTTTGCTGGACCTCGGACTGAAAGGAAACGCCTAAGAGCATTGATGAAACTTGAGGTATCTAGGATTCGATGATTTCAATATGAACAGCTCTTACGCTCATACATGTGAATATTACAGCCCATCGTTTACTGTTAGCAAGTCCTCCTCTTGTTCGACGTGAAGCAACAGTCCATGGGCCGAACACATCTAGGCCGACATTCGTGAATGGAGGTTCGGTGGAGAGACGTTCTGCAGGAAGACTGGACATCTTCTGGACCTGTGTAGGGCCTCTGAGTCTTCGGCAGGTTACGCACTGGTGAATGACACTGTTCACACACCTTTTTCCACCGACTATCCAAAAGCCAGCTGTACGAACGGCTCCTTCTGTGAAGTGTCGTCCCTGGTGACGAGTCTGTTCGTGGTAATGCCTGATCAGCAGGGGTGCAACATGGTGCTTCCCTGGAACGAGTAAAGGGTTCTTTTCATGTTGTCCAAGTTTTGCTTCTGCAATCCGCCCTCCGACTCTAAGAAGGCCTTCCTCGTCAATGAATGGGTCTAAGGCTCTAAGCAAGCTGTCTTTAGGAATCTTTTCCTGTTTCCTGATGCACTCCAGCTCTCTCGCATAGGTTTCTTCTTGGACTGCACGAACAATTATGTTCCTCGACTTTAAGAGCCCGTCGACCATGCACGATGTCTGACTGATGCGTGAATTCTGTCGAGTACATGTTGTACTAGGTATGGGTTTCTTGAAGCGTTGAGCAACACGGGTAAGGTGAGTGATAGCGCGAGTCAGCGATTTCCACGTGGAGAACCTTGAGAAGCGTAGAGATCCAAGCTGCTGTTCCTTGACTCTAGTCTTGTATGTGGACACGTGAGGACGGACCTCTACATCTGTGGAGGGTTCCACTAGCTTGAAGATATCGTTTTTAGGAGGTAAAGAAGGGCGCGCCAGGAATGTTGGACTCGATAACCATGTTGTCTCTGAGAGATAAGCTGCAGGAATGAATCTCGTAGCATGATCGGCAGGGTTCTCGTCGGTAGGCACGTGTCGCCACTGTTCCGGATGAGTAGATCTTCGTATCCGGTTGACCCGATTGCTGACGTACACATAGAATCGTCGGGTCTCATTTGTGATGTAGCTCAATACTACCTTGCTGTCTGTGTGGAAGGTTGTAGCATCCAGTTTCATGTCGATCTCTGCGGTGATGAGCTCAGCCAACTCAACTGCCAACACTGCGGCGCATAGCTCCAGCCTTGGAATTGTATGTTCTGGGTGTGGGGCCAGTTTCGCTTTGCCCATGATGAAGCCAACGTGGTTTTCTCCATCAACGTCTGTGACCTTCAGATAGGCGACTGCAGCTATAGCCTTGGTAGATGCATCGGAGAAGACACAGAGTTCTCTGCGTACTGCTTCTGTTGGTGAGATTTTTGTGTAGGCTCTAGGGATTTGAAGGTTTCTTAGCTCTTTCAAAGATTGCCTCCAAACGACCCATGGTTTCTCCATTTCCTGAGGCAGAGGGGTGTCCCAGTTGCTGTTGGCCATTATGAGTTCTCTGAGTATAGACTTGCCTTGAATAGTGACGGGCGCCACGAATCCCAGTGGATCGTATAGGCTATTCACTGTTGACAAGACTCCTCTGCGTGTGAATGGCTTGTCTTCTTCAATCACGTTAAAGGTGAAAGTGTCGGTCCTGAGGTCCCAATTGAGGCCCAAGCTGCGTTGAATAGGCAAAGGGTCTGATCCTATGTCAAGGTCTTTGAGATCATTTGCGTGGTCTTGGCATGGGAAGGCCTCCATGACTTCTTTGCTGTTTGAAGCAATTTTATGCAATCTCAGGTTAGAGTTGGCAAGAATCTCTTGTGTTCTCTTCAACAGACCAACTGCAGCTTCGACGTCGGGAGTGACTTCAGGCCATCATCAACATAAAAGTTGCGTTCACGAAC
>CM055728.1:1765552-1783578 GCA_029465975.1 Dallia pectoralis
GGAGTTCTTCAAAAACACAGACCTGATGTGTCTGTAGTATGTATTCAACCACTGTAACCAAGAGAAAGCTGGTTAAATCAGTTGCTTAAGATCTAAAATCTTAGATATACAATATGCATTTGGTGACATGTGTACTTACAGCCCTCTTCCTCCTCATCCAAAAACAAATGGTTGCCAGCTCCAGATTTGTTTTCCTTAACTCCAATCACAGACATTCTGCCATGACTGCCATGTTCCACTTTCCTTCGGCACCATTCTTCAACCTGCAAAATAAGCAGCAAAACATTGTTAAATCATAATGCAGAAATGAGTACATGAAAGATTCCTGAGAAAATCACAAACATGTTCACTTACCGTCATGTTTCTAACAACAGCTGACGCTGCATGTGTTTGAGGATGAACAGAGCCTCCAGGTAGTACAGGTACCAGCGTTGTTCCTCTGAAGAAATGGGGAGACCCTCGTTGGCCTTCCTAAACACCTCTAGAAATTTGACCCTTGCAGCGTTCAAGACTGTCGTACACTCTGCAGGAGTCTTTTTCTCAGTGATGAAAGTTGCATGCCTGTAAAATAAATAGAAATGTTATTCACCTGTAATGTTGTCCATAGCAAAACAAATACATAACTGTTTTAGTTTGAATGTAAATGCTTACCTTTTCCCAGTTTCTCCTTGGGTTTGAGAATTATCTGATTCAATTGATTCTTGTTGCGGTTGTTGTTGTGGTTGTTCAGTTGGTCCTGGGGTTGTTGTCCTGCCACTTCCCTGGAAGAGAAAACAGATGGTTTTTAACAGGTTATTCTTACTCAAATACAAAGTTTCCCAGATGAGACAAGTTTGAAATAAAATACTTACTGGGTGGCAATTTCTGGAAAGACTTCTTGTTTGTGACCACATGGTCAGTTTCCTCAAAAGCCAGTGAACTATCGTCAAACGATCTACAGGGTTAGCCAACATGACCTCCAGAAGGTTGTAGTCTACAACCATTCCCTTCCCCTAATGTGAATACACTGCTTGTCTGGCTTCACCTCTCACTGCCATGATGTCCTCTGTGGATGCACCCTTCATGCACTTCTGTTTCAGATGCAGGATCAGTGTAGAATTATATGACTTATAATGCATTAGCAACAGTGTGACTCCTCCCACTTTCTGTACTCAATGGGCCATTTAGTTCACATTCCTGTTGATGACTCATTTTCTCAGGTGTGATCAATGCACATTTAATTTACATAGAAGGTAGTGAACAACTTTAGAAAAAAATTCTAACCCTAACTCTTTTTAAATGCATGCATATGTGTTTGGGTAAATAATCATTTGATATATACCTTAATGTTGTTTCATTCCACTTTAATCTTACTCAATGCATTGTAATCTATAAAATGAGCCCAAACACATTGGTGTGTATTCTTCATTTAGGCATATATATATATATATATATATATATATAACAGGAGATAAGAAGGCCCACATCTATGTAAGGCTCATCGACAGTTCTATAGTGCCATCAGTAGACATTAGTCATCCATTTTTTTACCTAAATCCAGTTAGAGGAGTTTACTGCTTAAACAGTGAAATGTAGATATATATTGTACGCCTGTTAGTTGTACTTCTACAGATTTCACTATGTCTGCAGATTTCTTTAGCCAGCCTAATTAACTATAAACACCAACGTGTTTGGGCTCATTTTAAAGATTACAATGCAGTGATTAAGATTAAAGTTAAATAAAACAACATTAAAGTCTATTTCAAATGAAAAATTATACCATAAGAATTATATGACTTATAATGCATTAGCAACAGTGTGACTCCTCCCACTTTCTGTACTCAATGGGCCATTTAGTTCACATTCCTGTTGATGACTCATTTTCTCAGGTGTGATCAATGCACATTTAATTTACATAGAAGGTAGTGAACAACTTTAGAAAAAAATTCTAACCCTAACTCTTTTTAAATGCATGCATATGTGTTTGGGTAAATAATCATTTGATATATACCTTAATGTTGTTTCATTCCACTTTAATCTTACTCAATGCATTGTAATCTATAAAATGAGCCCAAACACATTGGTGTGTATTCTTCATTTAGGCATATATATATATATCCTAACTCTTTTTAAATGCATGCATATGTCTCCCTCCCTCCCAGCCTGGTCCCCTTCACAGGCCTGGTGGTGACCTTGTGTGACCTGTGGCAGCCATGTATGAGAACCAGGGCCCTGTCATGTCACCATGTACCCAGGGATAGATTCATGACAGTGGGGGTAATTTCTCAGTGTTTCTCCCTGTCACAGAGTACCACATGCCCGGGTAACATGTTGGCATGTGACAGGCCTATCTGTGTGAACCAGGGCCATGTCCTGCCACCATGTGCCCAGGATGGAGTGATGTAACTGGGGGGGAATGTATGTGTGTTTCCCCCTACTCTGTTATGGGGGTGTCTCTCTCCCATCTCTGGTACCCATAGATGAGTACCACAGGCCCGTGTGACCTGTGCACCTGTCACAGGCCCATGCACGGTTATCCAGGGCCCTGTCCTGTCACCATGTACCCAGGAATAGAGTGATGACAGTGGGGGTAATTCGTGTGTGTCTCTCCCTGTCACAGAGTGCCACATGCCCGGGTGACCTGTGTGTCAGCCATTTATGAGAACCAGGGCCCTGTCATGTCACCATGTACACAGGGATAAAGTGATGACAGTGGGGTTAGTTTATGTGTGTCTCTCCCTATCACATAGTACCACATGCCCGGGTGACCTGTTGACCTGTGACAGGCCCATACAATATAGTTAATGTGATGTTGCCATGTTAACTCCTCTAGTAATGCAATGTTTTTTTGTTGTTGAAATAATTCAGCCAAGACTGTTGAGTAAATGAGAAAAAAATGTTTATTTAAATCAAGTGCAAGTGACATACTATTAAAATGTCACTTTGTAAATGGCAGAGAAATTGGATACACTTATACATAAAATATGTCTCTATGTGTTTACAGTCTTTGAACATTACAGTGTGCTATTCTTCTGATATTCATTCTGCATCTGCTGCTTCTCCATGAACTGACTTGCGTCTCACTTTATGGTCAAAGGCAAGCTCTTCATCACACTCAATACGCCTGGTGGCTTTCAGGTAGATGATGTCCTGATCTTTCCCATCTATCTGGACTGTTGCGGCAATTGGTTTGAGGTTGTAGTTCTTTCTGGAATGGTTGATGAGCCTTCCATATGTCGCCCGATCCGGGTGGCATGGGCACAGCACAGTCTGGGCATCTATGCAACGAGCTTGTCCCCTTGAATTTCTGTAAAAGAATATGTAGCCCATTGCATCTTGGTCTGTGGCCATCAAACGCTTTGTGCCTTCTGCCTTTGAGATCTGCGTCCCATGGTAGTCACACACAACTTCATCTTTTTGGAATATTCTGGTTGCCATGACGGTCTTTCCTTTTCTTACGTCGTCTTTGACCAGCAGTCCTTTCCAATTCTGTGTCCTCACCAGTTTCAAGATGGCAGGGCTGTCGAGTGCTTCCATTGTCTGCTCAGCGGGTTTCCAGGAAGAAACAACATCTTTAGGGGAGATTTTGTTGATCAACCAATCTTGTGAGTCAATGTATCTCTTCACCTGCATCTCAGATGGCCGTCTGCATGGGAAGTGAGCTGTAGATTGTAGGAAGAAGAAAATGTCCATAAGAAAACATGTATTTTCAACACTTAATTGAGAAAAATAGCCATGTAAACGTAAATGAATGTAAACAATGTTAATTTCACATTAGGTAATGTAAATCGACTTACCAATAGCATCCTTGATCCTTAAGTCACGCTGGAGACCTCTCCATTTGTCGTAACATGCTTTATCATGTGATCCGACCAGCTCTTTTCTCGCTTTCTTCAATGGTGGCTTTCCAGAAACTGTCACAGGAAAGCTATTTTGGAACATTTGGTGAGCTTGTGACTCCAGGATGTCGTCATGTGTAGTGGAAGTTTCAGCCCTAAATGAAAAAAGTTCAAACATTTAGTTAAGAACAGAGCACCATATTTAAGCGCACAGCACAATATATAAGTGCACAGGACCAAATTTACAACACACCTTGTGTATGGTTCATTATTTATGTACATATACACTCACCCAGTTGTGTTGATGATGTCAGAAATGACTTCATTTCCCAATGTATCCGTTTCAGTCGTCTTCAACAGTTGGTGTTTCTCTGCGGCTGCTGAATGTGTAAGATATTCTTCCACAAGTCCTTTATGAGCAACTGAGAAAGATCTCATCTCCAGGTCTTTTCGAGCTTGCCGACTACTGACGCTTTGCACTTTGTTTCTGGTGAAACAAAACATTATATTAAAATTTTGATTGTTTTTAGACACAAATTCTATGATATTATTAAATGCTAAATATTTACTTGAATATTGAATATTTTTTAACCAATATAAAACGTACCTTTTTTGAAAAATTCGTATGTCATTCGATGCATTAATGATGGGTAATCCACTGCTGTTGATGAAGAATCTTTCCGATTCGTCATCAATTTCATGGTCAGAGTTCTTCAAAAACACAGACCTGATGTGTCTGTAGTATGTATTCAACCACTGTAACCAAGAGAAAGCTGGTTAAATCAGTTGCTTAAGATCTAAAATCTTAGATATACAATATGCATTTGGTGACATGTGTACTTACAGCCTCTTCCTCCTCATCCAAACAAATGGTTGCCACAGCTCCAGATTTGTTTTCCTTAACTCCAATCACAGACATTCTGCCATGACTGCCATGTTCCACTTTCCTTCGGCACCATTCTTCAACCTGCAAAATAAGCAGCAAAACATTGTTAAATCATAATGCAGAAATGAGTACATGTGAAAGATTCCTGAGAAAATCACAAACATGTTCACTTACCGTCATGTTTCTAACAACAGCTGGACGCTGCATGTGTTTGAGGATGAACAGAGCCTCCAGGTAGTACAGGTACCAGCGTTGTTCCTCTGAAGAAATGGGGAGACCCTCGTTGGCCTTCCTAAACACCTCTAGAAATTTGACCCTTGCAGCGTTCAAGACTGTCGTACACTCTGCAGGAGTCTTTTTCTCAGTGATGAAAGTTGCATGCCTGTAAAATAAATAGAAATGTTATTCACCTGTAATGTTCTCCATAGCAAAACAAATACATAACTGTTTTAGTTTGAATGTAAATGCTTACCTTTTCCCAGTTTCTCCTTGGGTTTGAGAATTATCTGATTCAATTGATTCTTGTTGCGGTTGTTGTTGTGGTTGTTCAGTTGGTCCTGGGGGTTGTTGTCCTGCCACTTCCCTGGAAGAGAAAACAGATGGTTTTTAACAGGTTATTCTTACTCAAATACAAAGTTTCCCAGATGAGACAAGTTTGAAATAAAATACTTACTGGGTGGCAATTTCTTGGAAAGACTTCTTGTTTGTGACCACATGGTCAGTTTCCTCAAGCCAGTGAACTATCGTCAAACGATCTACAGGGTTAGCCAACATGACCTCCAGAAGGTTGTAGTCTACAACCATTCCCTTCCTAATGTGTGAATACACTGCTTGTCTGGCTTCACCTCTCACTGCCATGATGTCCTCTGTGGATGCACCCTTCATGCACTTCTGTTTCAGATGCAGGATCAGTGTATCTGAAACCTTGCTGCAATACTTGCAGCAGACTGGCAGCCTTGACCTGTAATACAAATATTTGCATGATATTAGTTTTTGAATGTAACTTAATCTGAGTCACAGTGAATTATATTACATCAAAAGACATATGCAATTGTAATCCAAATGAACAACTTACTCTTTCTTTGCAGGAGGCATTTTAGAATGCTTGAATTATCACTGGTAGAAATAAACTTTCAAAATAATCTATGGAAAGTAAGAAAAAAAGCAGTATTAGACAAAATATATTTGCATTTGTTTGTCTACACCGATGAACTAACAGTGAACTATAAAAAGAAATTATCAATGTATACTTTTTAAGAATAATTGCCTTACCCAAATAAAGTCTTGAAGTCCAGCCTGTGTTCCTTGGTCAGAGTATCCAAAAAAAGATCTGCTTTTCTGGTATGCTCTCTTCTCTCTTAGTCAACAAGAAATGATCTCTGTCCTGTCTTGGTATGTCATTTCATAGGAAAACCTCCTTTTCTGATTTAATGAGGACTTAATGGGCTATTGGGCAGAATAATAAAACTTATAATGCATTAGCAACAGTGTGACTCCTCCCACTTTCTGTACTCAATGGGCCATTTAGTTCACATTCCTGTTGATGACTCATTTTCTCAGGTGTGATCAATGCACATTTAATTTACATAGAAGGTAGTGAACAACTTTAGAAAAAAATTCTAACCCTAACTCTTTTTAAATGCATGCATATGTGTTTGGGTAAATAATCATTTGACATATACCTTAATATTGTTTCATTCCACTTTAATCTTACTCAATGCATTGTAATCTATAAAATGAGCCCAAACACATTGGTGTGTATTCTTCATTTAGGCATATATATATATATATATATATATATAACAGGAGATAAGAAGGCCCAAACCTATGTAAGGCTCATCGACAGTTCTATAGTGCCATCAGTAGACATTAGTCATCCATTTTTTTACCTAAATCCAGTTAGAGGAGTTTACTGCTTAAACAGTGAAATGTAGATATATATTGTACGCCTGTTAGTTGTACTTCTACAGATTTCACTATGTCTGCAGATTTCTTTAGCCTGTCTAATTAACTATAAACACCAACGTGTTTGGGCTCATTTTAAAGATTACAATGCAGTGAGTAAGATTAAAGTTAAATAAAACAACATTAAAGTCTATTTCAAATGAAAAATTATACCATAAGAATTATATGACTTATAATGCATTAGCAACAGTGTGACTCCTCCCACTTTCTGTACTCAATGGGCCATTTAGTTCACATTCCTGTTGATGACTCATTTTCTCAGGTGTGATCAATGCACATTTAATTTACATAGAAGGTAGTGAACAACTTTAGAAAAAATTCTAACCCTAACTCTTTTTAAATGCATGCATATGTGTTTGGGTAAATAATCATTTGATATATACCTTAATGTTGTTTTATTCCACTTTAATCTTACTCAATGCATTGTAATCTATAAAATGAGCCCAAACACATTGGTGTGTATTCTTCATTTAGGCATATATATATATATTTTATATATAACAGGAGATAAGAAGGCCCACATCTATGTAAGGCTCATCGACAGTTCCATAGTGCCGTCAGTAGACATTAGTCATCCATTTTTTTGCCTAAATCCAGTTAGAGGAGTTTACTGCTTAAACAGTGAAATGTAGATATATATTGTACGCCTGTTAGTTGTACTTCTACAGATTTCACTATGTCTGCAGATTTCTTTAGCCAGCCTAATTAACTATAAACACCAACGTGTTTGGGCTCATTTTAAAGATTACAATGCAGTGAGTAAGATTAAAGTTAAATAAAACAACATTAAAGTCTATTTCAAATGAAAAATTATACCATAAGAATTATATGACTTATAATGCATTAGCAACAGTGTGACTCCTCCCACTTTCTGTACTCAATGGGCCATTTAGTTCACATTCCTGTTGATGACTCATTTTCTCAGGTGTGATCAATGCACATTTAATTTACATAGAAGGTAGTGAACAACTTTAGAAAAAAATTCTAACCCTAACTCTTTTTAAATGCATGCATATGTGTTTGGGTAAATAATCATTTGATATATACCTTAATGTTGTTTTATTCCACTTTAATCTTGCTCAATGCATTGTAATCTATAAAATGAGCCCAAACACATTGGTGTGTATTCTTCATTTAGGCATATATATATATTTTATATATAACAGGAGATAAGAAGGCCCACATCTATGTAAGGCTCATCGACAGTTCCATAGTGCCGTCAGTAGACATTAGTCATCCATTTTTTTGCCTAAATCCAGTTAGAGGAGTTTACTGCTTAAACAGTGAAATGTAGATATATATTGACGAGTCCTGGAGATGTCGTTGAAAAACGCTTTCAGATTCTCAGAAGGGACTTGTGGCTGATTATCTGTCACATTCAACAGCCACTGCAGAAAAACACTACCGGTTGAAGACAACTGCAAGTGCTGCATTGGGAATTGACATAATTTCTGACATCATCAACAATACTGGGTGAGTGTTTTACATAAAAAATGAACCATACACAAGGTGTGTCGTAAATTTGGTGCTGTGTACTTAATACTTAATTGAACTTTTTCATTTAGGGCTGGTGCCAAACCAGTGAAAGATGAATGCTTGGCTACAACTTCCACTAAACAAGACAAGATCCCGGAGTCAGAAGCTCATCAAATGTTCCAAAATAGCTTTCCTGTGACAGTTTCTGGAAAGCCACCATTGAAAAAAGCAAGAAAAGAGCTGGTCGGATCACATGATAAAGCATGTTACGACAAATGGAGAGGTCTCCAGCGGGACTTAAGGATAAAGGATGCTATTGGTAAGTGAATAAAAATTACAAATTATTCTCAGCTTTGTACTGGCTTCATTAGAATCAAGAAGCTAGTGGAATTTACATGGTTTACACTCATTTAAGTTTACATTACTATTTTTCCATTAAAGTGTTTAAAGTAGATGTTTTCTTATGGACATTTTCTTCCTACAATCTACAGATCACTTCCCATGCAGACTGCCATCTGAGAGGCAGGTGAAGAGATACATTGACTCACAGGAGTGGTTGACCAACAAAATATGGGTGTATTTGGGCTCATTGTAAAGGTTAGATTGCCCTGTGTATAGATGAAGTGAAAATAATGTAATATCTCAATCAGAACCCCCAGGATAAGCTATGATGTGGTCAAAAGAGAATGTGCTTTCAAATATTCACTGACCAGGAATTATGAAGTTAGTTTGGCCTCCAGTAAACCAACCAAATGTCCTAGAGAGCTGTGGGTACACTTATTTAATTCCTTGTAGTGTAAGGTCTGTTCTAAAAGTGGAATGGTTATCCTAGGCCATTGTGAACAGATTCTGTGACCTTTCAGTGAGGCTGTGACCTGAGGCCTTATCAAACTAGTTATGCCTGCATAAATCAAGCATACACCCCACAGTGATGTAATTGGGCTCTCCCCAATATCAAAAAGAGAATGTGCTAGTTATGCCTGTCCATGTCCTAAATGTGGGTACAACCTTGTATACACCCATTGTGAACACAGTGATGTGACCTTTCTACTGGGCTCCCAATTGTAAAGATTGAGATTGCCATTGTAAAGGTTAGGTGCCCTGTGTATAGATGAAGTGAAAATAATGTAATATCTCAATCAGAACCCCCAGGATAAGCTATGATGTGGTCAAAAGAGAATGTGCTTTCAAATATTTATTCACTGACCAGGAATTATGAAGTTAGTTTGGCCTCCAGTAAACCAGCCAAATGTCCTAGAGAGCTGTGGGTACACTTATTTAATTCCCTTGTAATGGTTATCCTAGTAAGGTCTGTTTTAAAAATATCAAACTAGTTATGGAATGGTTATCCTAGGCCATTGAAGTAAAAATAATGTAATATCTCAGAACCCCCCAGAATTCTGTGAAATATTCACTGACCAGGAGTTATGAAGTTAATTTGGCCTCAGTGAGGCTGTGACCTTATTTTATTCCTTGTAGTGCCTTCTACCCTTTCAGTGAGGCTGTGACAGTCGCCTCCCCAATATCAAACTAGTTATGCCTGTCATAAATCAACCATACACCCACAGTGATGTAATTGGGCTCATTGTAAAGGTTAGATTGCCCTGTGTATAGATGTAGTGAAAATAATGTAATATCTCAATCAGAACCCCAGGATAAGCTATGATGTGGCCAAGAGAATGTGCTTTCAAATATTCACTGACCAGGAATTATGAAGGTAGTTTGGCCTCCAGTAAACCAACCAAATGTCCTAGAGAGTGTGGGTACACTTATTTAATTCCTTGTAGTGTAAGGTCTGTTCTAAAAGTGGAATGGTTATCCTAGGCCATTGTGAACAGATTCTGTGACCCTTTCAGTGAGGCTGTGACCTGAGGCCTTCTACTGCCAGCCGCCTCCCAATATCAAACTAGTTATGCCTGTCATAAATCAACCATACACCCCACAGTGATGTATTTGGGCTCATTGTAAAGGATTAGATTGCCCTGTGTATAGATGAAGTGAAAATAATGTAATATCTCAATCAGAACCCCCAGGATAAGCTATGATGTGGTCAAAAGAGAATGTGCTTTCAAATATTCACTGACCAGGAATTATGAAGTTAGTTTTGGCCTCCAGTAAAATAACCAAATGTCCTAGAGCTGTGGGTACACTTATTTAATCCCTTGTAGTGTAAGGTCTGTTCTAAAAGTGGAATGGTTAACCTAGGCCATTTTGAACAGATTCTGTGACCCTTTCAGTGATTAAATGTGACCTGCTTTCTACTAGGAATATCATTAGCTTATTCCTGGTTGGTTTGCACTGGAGGCCAAACTAACTTCAGGATAATTCCTGGTCAGTCAAATATTCCTCTGAAGGGTCACATTCCTTTTGAACAGACCACACTACAAGGGATTAAATAAGCTTATCCTGGGGTTGTTCTGATTGAGATATTTGACATTATTTTCACATCATATCTTTCTGATTGAGATATTACATTATTTTACTACACAGGGCAATCTAACTTTACAATGAGCCCAAATACATCACTGTGGGGTGTATGGTTGATTTATGACAGGCATAACTAGTTTGATATTGGGGAGGCGCTGGCAGTAGAGGCCTCAGGTCACAGCCTCACTGAAGGGTCACAGAATCTGTTTCAAATGGCCTAGGATAACCATTCCACTTTTAGAACAGACCTTGCACAAGGTCCCACAGTTTTACTCTTCATAATTCCTGGTCACTTCTCTTTTGACCACATCATAGCTTATTCTGGGGGTTCTTTGAAGGAATTAGTTTGATATTGAGGAGGCAAATTCCTGGTCAGTGTACTCATTTGGTGGTTTACTGGAGGCCAAACAACTCCTGGTCAGTGAATGCACATTCTCTTTTGACCACATCATAGCTGGTAGGTTCTGATTGAGATATTACATTATTTTTTAGGAATCTAATCTTTACAATGACCCCATTCACTGTAGGGTGTATGGTTGATTTATGGTTTGATATTGGGGAGGCTGGCCTCAGGTCAGGAAAGGGTCCTGTTCACAATGGCCTAATAACCATTCCACTTTAAAACAGACCTTACACTACAAGGAATTAAATAAGTGTACCCACAGCTCTCTAGGACATTTGGTTGGTTTACTGGAGGCCAAACTAACTTCATAATTCCTGGTCAGTGAATATTTGAAAGCACATTCTCTTTTGACCACATCATAGCTTATCCTGGGGTTCTGATTGAGATATTACATTATTTTCACTTCATCTATACACAGGGCAATCTAATCTTTACAATGAGCCCAAATACATCACTGTGGGGTGTATGGTTGATTTATGACAGGCATAACTAGTTTGATATTGGGGAGCGACTGGCAGTAGAAGGCCTCAGGTCACAGCCTCACTGAAAGGGTCACAGAATCTGTTCACAATGGCCTAGGATAACCATTCCACTTTTAGAACAGACCTTACACTACAAGGAATTAAATAAGTGTACCCACAGCTCTAGGACATTTGGTTGGTTTACTGGAGGCCAAACTAACTTCATAACTCCTGGTCAGTGAATATTTGAAAGCACATTCTCTTTTGACCACATCATAGCTTATTCTGGGGGTTCTGATTGAGATATTACATTATTTTCACTTCATCTATACAGGGCAATCTAATCTTTACAATGAGCCCAAATACATCACTGTGGGGTGTATGGTTGATTTATGACAGGCATAACTAGTTTGATATTGGGGAGGCGACTGGCAGTAGAAGGCCTCAGGTCACAGCCTCACTGAAAGGGTCACAGAATCTGTTCACAATGGCCTAGGATAACCATTCCACTTTTAGAACAGACCTTACTACAAGGAATTAAATAAGTGTACCCACAGCTCTCTAGGACATTTGGTTGGTTTACTGGAGGCCAAACTAACTTCATAATTCCTGGTCAGTGAATATTTGAAAGCACATTCTCTTTTGACCACATCATAGCTTATCTGGGGTTCTGATTGAGATATTACATTATTTTCACTTCATCTATACACAGGGCAATCTAACCTTTACAATGAGCCCAAATACACCCATATTTTGTTGGTCAACCACTCCTGTGAGTCAATGTATCTCTTCACCTGCCTCTCAGATGGCAGTCTGCATGGGAAGTGATCTGTAGATTGTAGGAAGAAAATGTCCATAAGAAAACATCTACTTTAAACACTTTAATGGAAAAAAATAGTAATGTAAACTTAAATGAGTGTAAACCATGTAAATTCCACTAGCTTCTTGATTCTAATGAAGCCAGTACAAAGCTGAGAATAATTTGTAATTTTTATTCACTTACCAATAGCATCCTTTATCCTTAAGTCCCGCTGAGACCTCTCCATTTGTCGTAACATGCTTTATCATGTGATCCGACCAGCTCTTTTCTTGCTTTTTTCAATGGTGGCTTTCCAGAAACTGTCACAGGGAAAGCTATTTTGGAACATTTGATGAGCTTCTGACTCGGGATCTTGTCTTGTTTAGTGGAAGTTGTAGCCAAGCATTCATCTTTCACTGGTTTGGCACTAGCCCTAAATGAAAAAGTTCGAATTAAGTATTAAGTACACAGCACCAAATTTACGACACACCTTGTGTATGGTTCATTTTTATGTAAAACACTCACCCAGTATTGTTGATGATGTCAGAAATTATGTCAATTCCCAATGCAGCACTTGCAGTTGTCTTCAACCGTAGTGTTTTCTGCAGTGGCTGTTGAATGTGACAGATAATCAGCCACAAGTCCCTTCTGAGAATCTGAGAAAGCGTTTTCAACGACATCTCCAGGACTCGTCGAGCTTGCTGGCTATTGACCATCGGCAAATTGTGTCTGGGGAAACAAAACATTATATTAAAATTTTGATTCATTTTAGACAAAATTTCTATGTTATTTTTTAATGCTAAATATTTACTTTAATCCCATATTTTTAACCAATCTAAAACTTACCTTTTGTGAAATCTTCTTAGGTCATTCGATGGATTATAGATGGGTGATCCAGTACTGCTGATGAAGAATCTGATTTCTGAATTGTAAAATCTTCCAGGGTCGGCGTGCTTCAAAAACACAGGCCTGATGTGTGTATAGTATGCATCCATCCACTGTAACCCAGAGAAAGCTGGTTAAATCATTTGCTTAAGATCAGTTAGATATACAATATGCAATTGGTGACATGTTTACTTACAGCCTCTTCCTCCTCGTTCAAACAAACGTTGCCACAGCTTGTGCTCCAGTTTTGTGTTCCTTAATTCCAATCACAGACATTCTGCCATGTCTGCCATTTTCTTCTTTCCGTTGGGACCACTCTTCAACCTGCAAAATAAGTAGCAAAACATTGTTAAATCATAATGCATACAATATATATCTACATTTCACTGTTTAAGCAGTAAACTCATCTAACTGGATTTGGGTAAAAAAATGGATGACTAATGTCTACTGATGGCACTATGGTACTGTTGATGAGCCTTACATAGATGTGGGCCTTCTTATCTCCTGTTATATATAATATATATATATATATATATATATATATATATGCCTACATGAAGAATACACACCAATGTGTTTGGGCTCATTTTATAGATTACAATGCATTGAGTAAAATTAAAGTGGAATGAAACAACATTAAGGTATATGTCAAATGATTATTTACCCAAACACATATGCATGCATTTAAAAAGAGTTAGGGTTAGAATTTTTTCTAAAGTTGTTTACTACCTTCTATGTAAATGAAATGTGCATTGATCACACCTGAAAATGAGTCATCAACAGGAATGTGCACTAAATGGCCCATTGAGTACAGAAAGTGGGAGGAGTCACACTGTTGCTAATGCATTATAAGTCATATAATTCTTATGGTATAATTATTCATTTGAAATAGACTTTAATGTTGTTCTATTTAACTTTATTCTTACTCACTGCATTGTAATCTTTAAAATGAGCCCAAACATGTTGGTGTTTATAGTTAATTAGACAGGCTAAAGAAATCTGCAGACATAGTGAAATCTGTAGAAGAACTCACGCAGGCATACAATATATATCTACATTTCACTGTTTAAGCAGTAAACTCCTCTTACTGGATTTGGGTAAAAAAATGGATGACTAATGTCTACTGATGGCACTATGGTACTGTTGATGAGCCTTACATAGATGTGGGCCTTCTTATCTCCTGTTATATATAATATATATATATATATATATATATATGCCTACATGAAGAATACACACCAATGTGTTTGGGCTCATTTTATAGATTACAATGCATTGAGTAAAATTAAAGTGGAATGAAACAACATTAAGGTATATGTCAAATGATTATTTACCCAAACACATATGCATGCATTTAAAAAGAGTTAGGGTTAGAATTTTTTCTAAAGTTGTTTACTACCTTCTATGTAAATGAAATGTGCATTGATCACACCTGAAAAATGAGTCATCAACAGGAATGTGCACTAAATGGCCCATTGAGTACAGAAAGTGGGAGGAGTCACACTGTTGCTAATGCATTATAAGTCATATAATTCTTATGGTATAATTATTCATTTGAAATAGACTTTAATGTTGTTCTATTTAACTTTATTCTTACTCACTGCATTGTAATCTTTAAAATGAGCCCAAACATGTTGGTGTTTATAGTTAATTAGACAGGCTAAAGAAATCTGCAGACATAGTGAAATCTGTAGAAGAACTCACGCAGGCATACAATATATATCTACATTTCACTGTTTAAGCAGTAAACTCCTCTTACTGGATTTGGGTAAAAAAATGGATGACTAATGTCTACTGATGGCACTATGGTACTGTTGATGAGCCTTACATAGATGTGGGCCTTCTTATCTCCTGTTATATATAATATATATATATATATATATATATATATGCCTACATGAAGAATACACACCAATGTGTTTGGGCTCATTTTATAGATTACAATGCATTGAGTAAAATTAAAGTGGAATGAAACAACATTAAGGTATATGTCAAATGATTATTTACCCAAACACATATGCATGCATTTAAAAAGAGTTAGGGTTAGAATTTTTTCTAAAGTTGTTTACTACCTTCTATGTAAATGAAATGTGCATTGATCACACCTGAAAATGAGTCATCAACAGGAATGTGCACTAAATGGCCCACTGGTCACACTGTTGCTAATGCATTATAACTCTTATTATTCTTCCGAATAGGCCATTAAGTACTCATTAAATCAGAAAAGGAGGTTTTCCTATGAAATGAGATACCAAGACAGGACAGAGTTCATTTCTTGTTGACTAAGAGAGAAGAGAACATACCAGCAAAGCAGATCTTTTTTTGGATACTCTGACCAAGGAACACAGGAAGGACTTCAAGACTTTATTTGGGTAAGGCAATTATTCTTAAAAGTATACATTGATACTTTCTTGTTATAGTTCACTGTTAGTTCATCAGTGTAGACAAACAAATGCCAATATATTTTGTCTAATACTGCTTTTTTCTTACTTTCCATAGATTATTCGTAAAGTTTATTTCTACCAGTGATAATTCAAGCATTCTAAAATGCCTCCTGCAAAGAAAGAGTAAGTTGTTCATTTTGATTACAATTGCATGTGTCTTTTGATGTAATATAATTCCCTGTGACTCAGATGAAGTTACATTCAAAATATTTGTATTACAGGTCAAGGTTGCCAGTCTGCTGCAAGTATTGCAGCAAGGTTTCAGATACACTGATCCTGCATCTGAAACAGAAGTGCATGAAGGGTGCATCCACAGCGGACATCATGGCAGTGAGAGGTGAAGCCAGACAAGCAGTGTATTCACACATTAGGAAGGGAATGGTTGTAGACTACAACCTTCTGGAGGTCATGTTGGCTAACCCTCTAGATCGCTTGACGATAGTTCACTGGCTTGAGGAAACTGACCATGTGGTCACAAACAAGAAGTCTGTCCAAGAAATTGCCACCCAGTAAGTGTTTTATTTCAAACTTGTCTCATCTGGGAAACTTTGTATTTGAGTAAGAATAACCTGTTAAAAACCATCTGTTTTCTCTTCCAGGGAAGTGGCAGGACCCCAGGACCAACTGAACAACCACAACAACAACCACAACAAGAAGCAATTGAATCAGATAATTCTCATACCCAAGGAGAAACTGGGAAAAGGTAAGCATTTACATTCAAACTAAAACAATTATGTATTTGTTTTGCTATGGACAACATTACAGGTGAATAACATTTCTATTTATTTTACAGGCATGCAACTTTCATCACTAAGAAAAAGACCCCTGCAGAGTGTACGACAGTCTTGAACGCTGCAAGGGTCAAATTTCTAGAGGTCTTTAGGAAGGCCAACGAGAGTCTCCCAATTTCTTCAGAGGAACAACGCTGGTACCTGTACTACCTGGAGGCTCTGTTCATCCTCAAACACATGCAGCGTCAGCTGTTGTTAGAAACATGACGGTAAGTGAACATGTTTGTGATTTTCTCAGGAATCTTTCACATGTACTCATTTCTGCATTATGATTTAACAATGTTTTGCTGCTTATTTTGCAGGTTGAAGAGTGGTGCCGAAGGAAAGTGGAACATGGCAGTCATGGCAGAATGTCTGTGATTGGAATTAAGGAAAACAAAACTGGAGCTGTGGCAACCATTTGTTTGGATGAGGAGGAAGAGGCTGTAAGTACACATGTCACCAAATGCATATTGTATATCTAAGATTGTAGATCTTAAGCAACTGATATAACCAGCTTTCTCTTGGTTACAGTGGATGAATACATACTATAGACACATCAGGTCTGTGTTTTTGAAGAACTCCGACCGTGAAATTGATGAGGAATCGGAAAGATTCTTCATCAACAGCAGTGGATTACCCATCATTAATCCATCGAATGACATAAGACTTTTTCAAAAAAGGTACGTTTTATATTGGTTAAAAAATATTCAATATTCAAGTAAATATTTAGCATTTAATAATATCATAGAATTTGTGTCTAAAAACAATCAACATTTCAATATAATGTTTGTTTCACCAGAAACAAAGTGCAAAGCGTCAGTGGTCGGCAAGCTCGAAAAGACCTGAGATGAGTTCTTTCTCATCTGCTCATAAAGTACTTGTGGAAGAATATCTGACACATTCAGCAGCCGCAGAGAACACCAACTGTTGAAGACGACTGAAACTGATACATTGGGAAATGAAGTCATTTCTGACATCATCAACACAACTGGGTGAGTGTATATGTACATAAATAATGAACCATACACAAGTTGTGTTGTAAATTTGGTCCTGTGCGATTAAATATGGTGCTCTGCTCTTAACTAAATGTTTGAACTTTTTTCATTTAGGGCTGAAACTTCCACTACACATGATGACATCCCGGAGTCAGAAGCTCACCAAATGTTCGAAATAGCTTTCCTGTGACAGTTTCTGGAAAGCCACCATTGAAGAAAGCGAAAAAAGAGCTGGTCGGATCACATGATAAAGCATGTTACGACAAATGGAGAGGTCTCCAGCGGGACTTAAGGATCAAGGATGCTATTGGTAAGTCGATTTACATTACTTAATGTGAAATGAACATGGTTTACATTCATTTACGATAACATGGCTATTTTTCTCAATTAAGTGTTGAAAATACATGTTTTCTTATGGACATTTTGTTCTTACTTTAAATCTACAGATCACTTCCCATGCAGACGGCCATCTGAGATGCAGGTGAAGAGATACATAGACTCACAAGATTGGTTGACCAACAAAATACCCCTAAAGATGTTGTTTCTTCCTGAAACCCGCTGAGCAGACAATGGAAGCACTTTCGACAGCCCTGCCATTTTGAAACTGGTGAGGACACAGAATTGGAAAGGACTACTGGTCACTGACGACGTAAGAAAAGGAAAGACCGTCATGACAACCAGGGTATTCCAAAGA